>CM035116.1:29713432-30069057 GCA_020205555.1 Panax stipuleanatus
AGAAAAAGAATCTAAGGACATAGAAACTACAGCAAAGAAGCCACGGGAATCATGAAATACAGAAGAAACAAAAAAGCTAAATTCAAAAAAAAAATAGCACATACAAAGCTAATCAAATACAACTCATTTCAGAAAACCAATCCAAACAAAATACCTATGTACAAATGTTGGAAATAATAAACTCACACACACTAGAGAAAATGGAGAAGATGTTATCACAAAGAAAATCTTATATTTCTTGTTTGCTTCAAATGAGTTGAGTAGATAAGTATTTATAGGAATCTCCATACATGTATAAATCCAAATACATGAATAAACACTTGTTGAAAAATAACTTCCTAGACACCTTTTGGACTAGCTTCATAAACCTTCAAATACATGAACCAACAAGTATATACATATTAATTAAAAAATAAATATGCTAAATACTTAATTATTTTGGGACAAGTTTATTTTTCAACACCCCCTCTTAAACTTATCACACCAAGTGAGCTCCGCAATTTGCAAAATAATTTGACTTTGAGTGGCTTCGTAAAAATATCAACAATTTGGTCTTGAGTCTTCACAAATACAAGTTCAACTTCTTTCTTTGCAGCACATTCTCTTATAAAATGATACCTCATATCAATGTGTTTGCTTCGGTCATGAAACACCGGATTCTTAGCCAATTCAATTGCTGACTTGTTATCGATATAAATCTTTGCTGGCTTCTCTTGTTGCAAATTAAGATCTCTTAAAAGATTTCAAAGCCAAATGGTTAGGCAAACACAAAATGTAGCGGCAATATATTCTGCTTCACAAGTAGAGAGGGTCACTATAAGACCCCAATTTTTTATGAATAAAGATTTAATTTTCTTTATATATTATTCTAAATAGTAAGGTGATAATTTAATAAATGCTATAGTAATGGGTGATATGTGTAAATTTTACAAAGTAAGCAAGTTGTCATAAAATATTCGTTGTGTCGGGAAATATTCGTTTGGTCGAGGAATATTCTTTTGTCGGAGAATATTCGTACGACGGCTCAATCATTGGTGGATTCCACAACGAAATAATTGTCGGATATAGAAAGCGATAAAAATAACCTTTTTATAAAAATAACGGCAAGACTTCCACCGTTAAACTGTTGAAATACCCGGTAATAAAAGTACAAAAATACGCGTAATTGCACAGTAGCACACAGTATTGTATAGTATATCTGATTGTTAATTCTTACGTAAGAAGTCACTCATTATTTCATTCAATAATTGCCACAGTAGTTGCTGCATAATATCTCATATTATTGATTCAATTATTGTCACAGTATCATCTGCGCAATATTTTATATTATTAAATTAATAATTATCACGACACAGTTACTCATATTATTTAATATTATTAGTTAGCATTATTGACAATATCTAGAAAGTTTTATCAAGAAAAGGGGTTAGGCTATTTAATTGCGCGCCAATAAGGAGAAATCCTTATCGAAAAGCCCCACTTTCCTAGGAATGATCTGATTGTTAATATTGTGAGTTATAATATAATGATGAATAATTGTTGAAAGATTGTGTTGATTAAAGATAAGTATAATAATTGATGAGTGGAAAATATTTGTTCAATTTGTGGTATAAATAGAGGAATTTATTGTAAATTTGGCTTATTATTCCAAGGACCTCCACGTACCAATTTGTCAAACCGTCGGTACAAAGTTATCTTAGTTTTGTTTTATTATTAATATAATAGTAATAAAACAGAAAACTTTTTATATAAAATAGAAAAAATTTATAATATATATAAAGTTGTTTGTTTTATTAGAATATAAATAGAATATATTATATTATATATAAAGTTTTTGTTTTATTAGAATATTTTATTGCATAGTGTTGCATAGTAAAATCAAATTTCACCCGTGAACTTCGTCTGAAAAACTTCCACTGCGCGTCCGTGATTATTTTTAAATAGTGCCCTGCCATTCTCCTATAAATAGAATGCTTATTTAAGAAATAAAAATTACACCAGAATTAAAAAATTCTTCTTCTATAATATTGTGCGTATTTCTTTTGAGTATAAGGATACTTTGAGTGTAGCTTATAGTGAAAGAAAGTTTCTCAAGATAATCTCTGTTATACCAGTCAGATTTAGTCTCTTACTAAGGTAAAGGATGTTATTTTCTTCATACTCGTAAGGGTTGTCATTTATTCCTTATTAATCTGTGAAATAACCTGTCTACGCGGATTACCGCATGTATGGTGAATAACCATTCGTATTCATTTTTTATTAAGTTGTGGAAATGATCTGTCTACGCGATTACCGCATAACGAGTGAAAATCCATTTGCAGTTTCATATATTCTTTCATACTCGTATGGGACATCATTTCTTTTGTACTCGATAAGGGATATCGTTTCCTTTCATATTTATCCATTTATGGTTCGAATTTATTGTTTGTTTCAATAACCTTATTATTAAATGGTGAAAATCCCTGAAATTAGTAGAGTATCATTGATAGTTTGCGCTCCATCTAATATTATTTCACTAGAATATTGGTCTGAAATTTTTTATTAAATTTTAATCTTTTCATGTCGGGGTACTATTCATACGGTACTATTTGTGACGAACGAGAATTTTATAATTTACTTTAAATATTTATTGAATTAAATAAATATTTTTGTTGATTTATTTATTGAGTTAAATAAATATTTGATGAAAATGTAGTAGATTAATTTAATTAAATGTGTTACATTGATTAAATTAATGTAGAATAATTTTATAGTTCAAAGTGTGAATTTAATTGAGACTGTTAAATTAAATGAGTTGTTATTAATTAAAATATTATTCTAATTAATCTAATAATTAATTAGAGATTTAATGATTTGTTATAATTAATAAATGAGAATTTTAATTATGTGATGATGTGATTTAATGTGTAATATTGTCTTTTATTTAATTGAAATTAAATGATATTATTTGATTAATTAAAGTGTGACAAATAAACTATATAATAAACATTTAATTAAAATAATGGGATAGGAGCCTTTTTACAACAACCAAACACGACCTTAAGAACATGGGAGCAGTTAAGGCCTGTTGCGCTTAACCACTTCCCATGTTCCAACGGTTACTTTTATACGTAAAGTTATATTATATCAGACCTTACTTGTATATTCATCAGTTAGATAAAAAGTTCAGAGATAAAAGAGAGAAGTTGAGAGAGAATTTGTGAATTGAAGAAAGAAAGTTGGAAATTTTAAAGTTTCTATCATCTAAACAGAGTTACCAAGGGTAATTTCTTAATCCCAAGTTTTATATTTAAGTTATTATATTTTCTCCATGAAAGCCAACTAAGTTCTTTGTAAACAACCTTTTTGTGACCAATGCATGAGATGGTGATTATACATGTTAATAGATGTTTATAACATGTTTTATTTCAATTATAGACTGTTTTAGAATAATCAAATCCATGTAATCATGTTTTAATTGGAGTTTTATAAATTACAGAGTGTTAACTTATGAATATAGCTTATATGTATAAAAATTCATGCTTCAATTGTATATTAAACTGTAAATTGATGATTGTTTATGATTATGCATGTAAAAACGAAGAAAACGAAATTTAAACAGACCGATTCGGTGTTATAACGAATCTGTAATGTATGATTTCATGAAAATTGATAAAACTTGGAAAAATAGCAAGAACATGAAAATTATGTGTTCTAATTTAGTTGTTATGTTATTTAAGTTGTTAAAAGTATGCTAAGAATGTAATAAAATATTTCTATTAAGTTTATAACTTATGGAAAACATTAACAGTGTTGTTTGAGCTTCATTTTGGCATTTTCGTAGGTTGTTTGGGCTGATAAACAGTGCAGTCGCGAACTGTGCAGTTTCTTCATTTTGGAGACACCCGCCCGGCGGGCTTTTTAGTATAAAATATGCCACCCCGGCGGGCATTTTGCAGTACAAATCCCCGCCCCGGCGAGAAATACAGAGTTGAGGTTGTTTTGTTTTATGTGGTTTCCAGTCCATAACGTGATGAGTTAACTTAACCTAATGAACCTGATAACGTGTTGAGCATGTAACACGGTACTATAACATATTGTTGACATGTATAAGACGATTTTAAGTTGCATATTAACAAGTTGTATGTGAACTTGGATTTGTTGTTGTAAGGTTTGATTATAATTGTTTAAGAGTTAATACTTGTGTGGTATACATGTTGTGTGTTCAGATTTATGCTATGTGGTTAGTCAACAAGTTAAGATTATGAACCAAGTTGTTAAGTGGTGCTAAAGTGAGAAGTTTAATAGTTAAACGTAGTGGTAATGGAACTAATTGATATTGTAAACATAATGAAATATGTAGGACGTTTGGGGACGTAAATTGTAGTTATATAATCTACGCAAGAGGCAAGTTCTTAAACCCTATTCTTATATTGAGCAAGTTTCTTAATTCTACTTTTAATTGGCAAGTTTTTCTTATCCTATCTTGACTACAATTATGCAAGCCTTAAATCGTATTCTTATACCGATCAAGTTCTTATTGTTGTTTATTCAAGTTATAATTCCGAATGAGATGTTCTAATTCTTTTTAAAGTAATATTTTGGCTATACAATGCTTATTCAATTGTATACCTTTGAGATTCATTATTTGAGTTAAGTATCAATTTTATTATTGGACCTTGAATGACTAGTGAACCCTTCTTAATTCGACTAGTCCATAGTTGATGAGCGTTCTAAATTCTAGAACTATTATTGAGACTTATCCAACCCAAACTTCCTTGGGTGCGGACTCTGATGTCAAACTGAGATTAACAACCCTCTATAGGGGATTATTTATGCTTTAGCGTTGAGATGATGTGCACATACAAGGTACTAAGGGCTGATCCCCCTAAGTACGAGAAGTAGAGTCCATATAGTCTTACGACTGTTAAAGGTTTAAAGTAGAAAAACTTGATAACCTGGGACATAGTTCTTGATCTTGTGACCCTCAGAACTCATTGATTTCTCGCATGTTATTATTATTATTATATTATTATACTTGTGGGCAATCGTTACTCACTCTTGCATAATAACATTGCAGCTAAGGTTGAAAGAACTGAGGAGCCATCCACTAGTAAAGGCAAGGGAAAGATGAACAAGTGATGAAGACTTGTTATTTTTATTGTGAATGTTATGCTTAAGATTTATGATGTTTGTTAAGACTTTATTGTTTAAGTTTCCGCATTGATGTTTAAGGTTAGTTAACCTGAGGATTGATTATTTATTTATGATGTTGTAACCCCTTAAGGGGAGGATTTTCTATTAATTTATGTTTTATTTATTATGGATAGATAGATGTGTTATTATTGGACAGTGAACACCAAATCCTGTGGAAATGAAGTATCCTGGATTTGGGGGTGTCACAAGTTGGTATCAAAGCTGTAGGTTATGAACCTTAGGTGGGGGAAACCTTAGGGTAGTAGTCTTTTTAAGAGATCATAACATAGTGGTGATAAACTCTTATCGAGTTCTAAGAAATGAATTCCTGAATTCATTGAAGATAATAAAAGACTTTATGTGTTTTTGTGATTACTTATGTGCTCGCTAGTATCGATTAGCATCACGTAGTATCTAAAGACTTAAAATTTTGATTATCAGGATGTCGGATGTTGGAGGATTCAATCAGCCTAGGGAGGTTGAGCCCCTAGTGGCTAGAGAGGAGGAGCCCCAAGACATTCATACCGTCTGGGAGCAGTTAGTTCGGAGAGAGCCATCTACATTGGTCACTGTTGTTGGTCAGGAGCATGAGCCAGTGTTTGATTCTGAGGAGGACTCTGAAGAGATAGAGGTTGAGGCTGAAGCTGAGGAGGAGGATGAGGACCCTGATGAGTTTCCACCAAACTCTATCAGTGCCGAGATGTACGACTAGTTATATAACCGTAACATAGAGTTACATGATACTGTTCGAGAACTGAAGGAGCAGACAGTTGTACAATAGACTACTATAAAGTAGAAGGATGGCGAGATCAAGAATTTGGATATACGTCTTGGAGACGTGGAGTGGAAGTTGGTACATGCTGAAAACTAAAATGAAGAGATGTCAGCTGAGTTAGAGAAGCTGAAGAGTGACTTGAGAGAGGAGTAAGCAAAGCGTACTAGAGCAAAGGACGCTTGGATGAAGGCTTCTCGACGTGCAGATCTTGCCGAGGACGATGATCGGGCGAAGAAGGATAAGATTGAGGAGACGGACTACACGTTTCAGACAGAGATTGATAGGGCCCAGGATCGAGTTGTCTATTATCCAGTTAAGTTTGAGGACTTACCCTGGTACATGCTAGATCGTAGGACGATGTTTCGTATCATGGAAGAAGAGCGCATAAAAGATGTTCGACGTCTTAGTAGGCCGTGATAGGAACAATATGAGTTATGTGAATATTCTTGATAGTTAATAATGTAAATTCCAATGTGATTATAAAACAACAGAATATGATGATGATTTAAATCCTGAAGATTCTTTATCTTGGGATAGTTGATGTAAATAGCAGTGATGCTATCTTGTTTTGTTTAAAACTTTTGAATGAATAAATATTCAAGTTTATTTGAGATGATATGTGTTAAGTGATAATCTTAAAATGTTTAAGTTAAGACTTAAATATTTAAGGAATTGAGTAACGATCTAATAAGCGTATATCTTAATTAGAAAGATGCCGCTAAGAAGACGCCCAACCCGTCAACCAACTCAAGAAGGGTCAACCAATAATAATAACAACAACACCAATGCCAACGCTAATCCTGCTCAGCAGTTGGTGAACCTGTTAATGGGAGCATCTTGCCAATCAGCAGCAAGATCTACAGAACACGTCATTTAAGGATTTTTCAAGGCAATAGGACCGCCAGAGTTCTAAGGATCCATGAACCCAATCGAAGCTCAGACGTGGGTAATGGAGATGGAGAATATATTTGATGTAGCAAGGGTCAACAAAGATCAGAAGACTGTCTTTGCAACGTTTATGCTGAAGGCATAGGCCAACTACTGGTGGCAGGAGAATAAGGTCCGGGGAGGACAGGGCGTGATTAACTGGGACAGGTTTAAGGAGATGTTTTTCGAGATGTACTTCTCAACTAGCTCTAAGAACCAGATGGAGGTTCAATTCCTGGAGCTGAAGCAAGGTAACATGTTAGTGCTGGACTATGCTGCAAAGTTTAATGAGTTGGCTAGGTTTGCAACTTATCAGGTGAACACAGATGAGAAGAAGTCTAGGAGATTTGAACAGGAACTAAAGCCTTGGTTGTACAACAAAGTGTCAATGTTCCAGTTGAACTTTTTTGCGGGAGTGTTGTAGAAGGAAATTATCGCTGAAGGTGGAAGCGATGCTCTGATCAGGTACAATCAAGAGCTTAAAAAGAAGAAGAATGAAGGTGAAAGTAACAAGGCTAGTGGAAGCAATATTGGTGGTGGTAACAGTCAGAAAAGAAGGTGGAATGATAGTGCATCGACTGGGAACCAACAAGGGAATCAGAAGAAGAGGGTGGAGGCTTGTCCGACCTGCGGGAAGAATCACCTGAGGGTCTGCATGAAGGGAAAGAGGGTCTGCTATAATTGTGGTCAGGAAGGCCACATAGCACCAAATTGCCCTAACCCTAAGACGGGCGCTTGCTTCACGTGTGGGTCAAAGGACCATCTGGTAAGGGACTGTCCTTAGAAGGTATCAGGAGGGGCAGAAGCAGGTGAGAGGCAGCAGTGGCAACACTCTAATCATCATGGGATCGACGCCAACCAACTGACCTACCGCCAGAACTTTCAACATGACCGTGCAGGATGCTGCGCAGTCACGTGATATGGTGTCAGGTATCATTCCAATTAATAATATTAATGCTAATGTGTTATTTGATTCGGGGGCTACTTGCTTATTTATATCCTGATGACTTTGCTTAGAACCTAGAATTGCCAAAGGACGAATTAAAACACCCTTTGAACATAGAAATTGCGAATAGGGAAGTGATTCATGTTAAGTTTGTACACAAGAACTATAGGGTGGACATTAAGGGAAATGTGATGATCGTAGATCTTATCCCAATTAGACTTGAGGAATTAGACATTATTTTGGGGATGGATTGACTATTCAATTATGGGGCGATAATTGATTGCCAAAAGAAGTGTATTAACCTTATGACCCCGTTAAAGGTTGTATTTTATGGCAGTAAGTCGCCTAGATAAGCGAGTTGTCTAATGATGATGCAGGCCAAGAAGTTGTTGAGACAAGGTTGTGTAGGGTATTTAGCCTACATAGTCGATAGTCGCAAAGAGAGTCCAAAGTTAGAAGAGATACCTGTCGTGAGGGATTTTGTGGACGTATTTTCGGATGATTTTCCAGGACTTCCGTCAGATAGGGAAGTAGAATTCGTGATCGATTTGGCGCTAGGAGCTGCCCTAATATCGAAGGCCCCGTACTGTATGGCTCCAGTGGATATGAAGGAATTAATGGTGCAATTGCAAGAACTTTTGGAAAAGAAGTATATTCAGCCGAGCGTATCACCATGGGGAGCGCTGGTGTTGTTCGTTAAGAAGAAGGATGGAACGATGCGGCTCTGCATTGATTACAGAGAGTTAAACAAGGTCACGATCAAGAATAAGTATCCATTGCGAAGGATCGACGACTTGTTTGACCAGTTGAAGGGAGCGAGATACTTCTCGAAGATAGACCTGAGAAGTGGTTACCATCAATTGAAGGTGAGGAAATAAGATGTTCCAAAAATAGCGTTTAGGACTCGATATGATCACTACGAGTTTTTGGTGATGTCATTTGGTCTAACGAATGCTCCTGCAACATTTATGGACCTAATGAACAAGGTATTCAAGCCATTTTTGGATAAATTAGTAGTGGTATTTATCAATGATATCCTGGTATATTCTAAGACCAAGGAGGAACACGTAGAGCATCTAAAGGTGACGTTGGAGGCATTAAGAAGAGAGAAGTTGTATGCCAAGTTTTTGAAATGCGAATTTCGGATAGAGCAGGTGCAATTTCTTGGACATGTGATTGATAAGGATGGAATTTCGGTAGATCCCTCAAAGGTTGAAGCTATGATGAACTGGGATCAGCGGAAGACACCGTCGGAAGTGAGATGTTTTCTCGAATTAGCAGGATATTACAGAAGATTCATTCAGGACTTTTCAAAAATCGCGACTCCACTGATGAATCTGACTAGGAAATCGGTGAAATTCGTATGGACGGAGAAGTGTGAGGAAAGCTTCCAAGAGGTGAAGAAGAGGTTGAGTACGACACCTATGTTATCTCTTCCGGATAGCACAAGAAATTTTGCGGTGTATAGTGATGCGTCGCATAAAGGAATAGGCTGTGTGCTTATGCAAAACGGTAAGGTCATTGCGTATGCGTCATGACAACTGAAGGATTATGAGAAGGGTTATCTGACCCATGATTTGGAGTTGGCTGCGGTGGTGTTTGCTTTGAAGATCTGGAGACACTATCTCTTCGGGGAGAAGTGTAAAATATATACAAACCATAAGAGTCTGAAATAAATTTTTACACAGAAGGATCTAAACATGCGCCAGAGGAGATGGTTGGAATTAATAAAAGACTATGACTATAAGATCTTATACCATCCTGGTAAAGTGAATAGTGGTTGCCTGTTGGTCGTTTTACCGATCAATATATTCATGCAAGTATACACGGTCAACAAGTAATAAAGTGTAAGTACAGATATAGTTCCCACGGAGAATTAATAGATAAAAGGTCGCCAAATCAATAATCCATAATCATCTCAGTCTTATTTAAACGAGCGGTAAGGACTTGGAATTAAAACTAATTAAAACTAGACAAGTAATTAAACTTAAACTAATTAATCCTAGAGTAAAATCAGATAATGAAGATAAGAGATCCCAATTTCCCTTAATGATTCGTCTAAGTCAATAAACTTCCAGTTAGGTCAAATTAATCGCAAAGCTTGTTAGTCTAGAACGCTAAAGTAAGAGAAGGCCATCTTTCAATGTACCTAATCCGTATTACATGCAATCCACAAATGATAGAACGCAAGTGAACACCCACATTACCTAAGCCACTATATGTCTATGTGATTTACAAATAAATAGGGCTTAAGTTCAAGTTCTCTATTGGCTATAGGCGGCGCTTCGGTATATGTCTATCCTAGGCACAAATCATACGTCCAATGTCATGTGAACATATAATCGCCCGCTACTACGATTAGATCTAAACCTATATTTCATCTTTCAAGTCCATATAGGTTATCACAGTAATTGGTCGCGAATCAATTAGCAATGCAAGCACTAATCGTAATAGACAATCACATAGCAATAAATAAGACAATCATGGAAGAATATCAAAGTAAACTACTCAAAAGGTTCCATTGGAATCTCAAAATAAGTTTAAGTCATAAATGACTCAAACATATCATCCATAATATGAATATACATCATCCAAATACAATGAATACAACGAGAGTAAGAGATAGAGAATGTAAATCTGTAATCCTTCTCCAAGTATAGATCTTTGATGATATCCACTTGCGTCAATCTTCAAAACTAACTAAACCCTAGAATCTAACTAACTAACTAAACCTAAGCTTAACCTTAATCTACTCCTAATCTATACAAGAAAATGGAAAGGAAAGGAAAAACAAGCTAAGCTAGGGCTTAAGGCCAAGGAATTCTCTCCTTTTAGTCTAACCGAGCCCCCCTTATATGCCTTCTAGCCGAAATCTGCCGAAAATAAAAAGTCAGAGTTGGTCAAGCTCGGGCGCGGCCACGCGCCATTATGCCTTCTTCCTGGCATGGCCGCGCGGCTGCTGAATTTGGGAATTCTGGCCTGCTAAACGGCGCGGGCGCGCATGAAGCCCTTGTAAACCCGGCACGGCCGCGCGGGTTTGTGACTTGCTGGTTTGCTTCTTTTTCTGCTGCAGTTGGCTTTGACACTCCCATGCCTGGCAAGTTAGCTTCTTTTTAGCCTTTAGGACTCATCACATCCTCATTCAGCAGCTTGACTTATTTGCGTTATCATGCCATCATTCCATTCTAGCTCCTTTTGGCAACACTTCATCCTTTTAAGCTCAATAAGCGCCAAGAGAGTTCCTAAACCTGAAAATCACAAAACAAAGGAAAAGCACATGAAAAGCACAAGACTACTTGAGTATAAGTAACAAAATGAGTTTGTTAATATCCGAATGAGTGGTCATAAAAACCACTAATCAAATACCCCGAAACTTAAACGTTGCTTGCCCTCAAGCAACCAAAACAAAACTAAACACAAGATGCAATGCAATATCTACAATGTATGCAACCTATACTACTATGAATGCGAATCCATGTCTCAGTCAGTATTGAACTTTCAAAGCAATGCCTCAGAAAACCACAAGATAATCGAATAGATAAGCTACCCAAGACAAAACCCTAAGGCATATTCTTACAAATCCAAAACTGTCAGCACTGATGTATTGTGCGTTGTGTGTCTAGCAACCATTAAACATGCTTTCGGATAAGTAACTCACATACTATGCTTCTTAGGGGAAAAATAAGCTTCAACTTAAGAAAAATAGTAAATCATATAAGTTCTAACTAAGACCATGCAATACTTAAGCTACGGGTCAACAGGGGGAGGGTTCATTAAGCTTTTATTATTCACGAGGGCATATTCGCATTTTCCTGTGTACATATTCGACCGTGCAATGCCTAGTCCTCTTAGGCTTTTCAATGATATCCGTTTAACGAGCTTTTGACCAACGACTCCCAGACCAGACGGCCTTAGGGCACTGGGTGTAGAGACACCCCGAGGGCTTACTTACTCGAATATCAAAGGCCACAGAACTCGACATAGCCGAAGTGTTTATTATATTTCTTTCTTTCTTTCTTTCTTTTTCAAATCATTTTCTTTTCTTTTTCTTTTTCATTTTTATAGGGGAGTGCGTCTTACCCTCCATCTCCCTACATAGCATCCATCCCCCTGTTTCCCCCAAACTTAAGCTTTTTACAGTCTAGTTATTATCATATGAGAACTGAAACTCTTTCGCTAAAACACCGATTTCCCACCAGAAGATAAGTATGTAAACATTTAAACTAAGTACGTCATGATGGTTACTCTATTGTGCTAACTAGTTACACAGTATCTGACAGATAAGGATTTATATATATGACATTATACACAAGCTTAAGTTTCAGATCAATTCAAAAATCAAGTGATTTCAGTTTCCTCACAGGCCAACTGAATAACAAACCAACTTTAACCTGGATTCATGCAGTATGCTCTAACACAGAATTGCAAAAACAACACAAAAATTTTAAAATTTTGACAAATTTTAACAAAATATAACCTAAGATGCAACTATATGAACTGACACAACATGAAATGAACTAACTACATGCAAAACAAAACCAATACCCCCAAACTTAAAATGTTCAATGTCCTTATTGAAGGTAAAGATAAAAACAAAAACTCCCCTAGTTGGCTTCGTCGTCGCCCTCGTCCTTATCGTCCTCCTGTTCTGGTGGTGTGTTTGGAGGTTGATAAGCAGCGGTGGATCCATAGGTCAGAAACTGCACCTGCACTCCCAACTGGCCGAAAGCGTGGGACAATGCCCCGAAGAAATCTGTAGTGAAGGCCTGGAAGTTTGTGCTCATGGCGTCCATCCTGCGCTGCAAACGCCTCTCCATCTTGTCAATATGCTCGTGAACTGTATAGGAGGACTCGAATTGCTTTGGTGGCATCCTCTCTGAAGTCTCCTCAGCCTCTCTCTGATCCGGCAATATGAATCCCGCCCCCAAAGAATGAGATCTGCCTCCTTTCCATACCTTGAATGATTCAATGGTAGGGTGGTCAATGGTGCTCATGGGCATCTGCCTCAGCTCTGCATCTGACCAAATAACTCCATTCGCAATGCAGAGCCTGGAGATCATTGATGCATGTGGGATACTTGTTGTGTTACCTGCCTCTCAAAAATCTGCGGATAGAACTGTTGATCACGTATCCCAAGTCAATCCTCTTGCCCTTGACGATCCCATATAGCAACACAGCTCGGTCTTTAGTGACCTCATTATGATGCTGTGTCGGCATCAAATTTGCACAAATAAAGCTGTACCATGCCTTCCCATATCTACTCAAGGCGGACTGAGGAAATGCAGCTTCAGATCAGTCCCCTGCTTCAGTTTCCAAGTAGTGCCTGGCTTGCACAGATAATCACAAATCGAATCAAGCTCTGATCCCCACTCCCTAGCATAAAGAGAATTGGGAGCGTCCATTACAATGTTTGGCAAACTGAATAGCCCATTGATGCTCTCTTTTGCAAATGACACCTCACATCCCCGCACGAATATCTTATTGAACTTGGTGAATTTGGCATTGGCATAAAATTCATGTACCTACAGATATATGGGCTGCCATAGGCTCCTCGCAGAAAAGATTCCAGCCCCGTGCTATGATCATTGATGCCATATGTCCGTCCAACTTCCTGTCTGGTGCTAACCCTCGCTCCGGCACGAAAGTCCTGCCTACCAATACATCATGAAAGAATTTCTGGGCCTTCAGACCTTGTGGTCATCATAGTCGATGCCACCTCCCCCGTGCTCAGAATCACTGCCCATAGATGTAGACTCCCTCCTACTCCGTTTGGATGCCATAGACGATGCAATCCAAAACTGTACTCAACGAACCAACCCAACTCAATTAAATCTTGCTCTGCTCTCGAACCCACACTCACTATCTCAATTGATCAGTTTGAGAGGATGAGGTTGATGGGTGGATTGGTACTTTGGATTGAGAAGGTAGAAGTTTTCGAAACTAGGGCTTGTGGTGGAGAAGGGGGGGATTTGTGAAGGAGATTGAAGATGGGGTTGTGATGGAAATGGGAGGTTGAATTCTTGAGATGACTGGAGAAGGTGAAGGCATGAGAGATTTTCAAAAATGGGAGAGGAGGCTTTGGAGTTTAGATGCTCTAGAAATGAAATGGAGGGTCAAAATCTGCTGAGTTTGCACTTAAGTCAGGCCCAATCTGAGCAAGGCGCGGCCGCGAGCCAGCTCAAGCTTATCCTGGCACGGCCGCGCGGCTTGCCAGATTTCAATTTCTGCATCTTTTGGCATGGACTGATGATGGCCCCTTGAGCTTTTCTTCATGTAGCATGGATTGAACCTGAGAAAAGGATATAACCTTTATTAAGCCCTCTTCAAACTATCAAAGCTATATGCTTACTATTAGTTATTTACAACTAGGAGCAATAAACATAGGAGGATATGTAAATGACTGTACATTCCCAAAAACTCCTATATGTGCATATATGCAACATGCTCGTGATAAAAATATGTTCAATAAGCTTCATAGTCCCAAAACTATATGCACAAATGCCTAAGTCCAAAAATATAGGCAATGAACTCCTAATTCTACTGAGCATTTAAAATTTTTAACTAAATTAAACTACTAAGAATTAAACAGGGGGGAGGGAAATATGATAGAAAGCAGGTAATGGAGAATTAAACAAGGAGGTACAGAGAGAGATTTGATGGGGTGCCTCCCATCGAGCACTTGATTTATAGTCCTCTAGCTGGACTCTGTCTGACACAACTATCTGATCCCCCGACGATATTGGAGAAACCCTCCATCCATTAGAATTGCCGTGTGATCTTGGAGGCTTCCTAACAGGAGAGGCTTCAGATTTAAACTACCTAGCATCGGATGTGTATAAGAATTCCCCATGTTAAAGGTTGGGGAGCTAGGCACTGGTTCCGTTGCGCTAGGGAAATGATTAGGGCATTGAGGTTCACCCAACACAACAGATTTTTCTGCTATTCTCTCTTCTTCTGACCACCATGGTTTCAAGATTGTGGACTCTCTCATATCCTCGAGATCCGTCTCTGTAATGTGGCTACCAAGGGGGCAAGGGTGTGCAAACTTCACTGACTTCTCAAACTTCGGCGGAGAGGGCTCTTGGGGTATTATCACGGTTTGTTCATATTCATAATTGTTCACTTCCCCAAGTGTCTCCTCGATTTCCATTGCCTTAGGCTCGTCCAGCTTCATGTGCACTTTCGGCTCTTCATCAGTTTCTGCATCCATATCATTGCACCAAGTCGCTTGAGGGCCTTTGCTCACGGCTTCAAACATTTGAGGCATTGGACTTTAAAGATCTTGAGCTTCGGTCCCTTGCTTAATCACCTCCTCATTCCTTAAAGCCATGCTAATCTGATCCGCCCACTTCTGGAGATTCTCAATTGACTTTGCTTGCTCAATCAGGCTCTCCTTTGTTGATGCCATGGAATTGACCCACAAACTTTCCAATCTTTCCTTTTCGGTTTCAGCCTCAGAATCCATGTACTGAAGCTCACTAGTAGGAGTATTGTTGACTAGGGCCATTTGGTTTTAAAAATTTAGGTTTGATAGTTCCTGGCTCCTAAGCATCTCCTCTTGGTTCGCTAAACTCCTATACAGAACTTCCTCTAGTGACTATTTTTCTTGTAAACACGGAGACTGGTATGTGTGGTTTGATGCATACATTGGACTTGGCTCGCAGTATTGGTCTTGATAGCTCGCTGAAGAGTTTGGGTGATACCCCCAATCTTGCTGATAATTGGGATAAGGCTCATTGTAGGAGTACTCACCCCCATACTGCTCATGTCCATAACTGATAGGCTCCTGATGGCTCATGTAGCTCCCAGCACCGTAGTTATAAGTCACTGCCATCTCTCGATTCTGTTGGGCTGAAACAGTATCCACTTCCTTGAGAGAACCTCCAACTGTGCTGAAAGTGTTGCAATTGGGTCGACGCCATCATTCCCTACTTCCCTTGGTTGCTCTTGCCTTGTGTAACACGATGGATAGAAATTTAGATGCATTCTTCCTGAAAAGAGAATATAAGAAGAGAATTAAAACAAAATAAAAATGTTTAAATTAAGACTAATTTGATTGAAACTAATGTTGGCAAACAGTTATCCAATTAATTCCCCGGCAACGACGCCAAAAACTTGTTGGTCGTTTTATCGATCAATATATTCGTGCAAGTATACACGGTCAACAAGTAATAAAGTGTAAGTACAGATATCATTCCCACGGAGAATTAACAGATAAAAGGTTTCCAAATCAATAATCCATAATCATCTCAGTCTTATTTAAACGAGCGGTAAGGACTTGGAATTAAAACTAATTAAAACTAGACAAGTAATTAAACTTAAACTAATTAATCCTGGAGTAAAATCAGATAATGAAGATAAGAGATCCTAATTTCCTCTAATGATTCAGTCTAAGTCAATAAACTTCTAGTTAGGTCAAATTAATGGCAAAGCTTGTTAGTCGAGAATGCTAAAGTAAGAGAAGGCCATCTTTCAATATACCTAATCTGTATCACATGCAATCCACAGATGATAGAACGCACGTGAACACCCACATTACCTAAGCCACTATATGTCTATGTGAATTACAAATAAATAGGGCTTAAGTTCAAGTTCTCTATTGGCTACAGGCGACGCTTCGGTATATGTCTATCATAGGCACAAATCATACGTCCAACGTCATGTGAACATACAATCGCCCGCTACTAAGATTAGATCTAAACCTATATTTCATCTTTCAAGTCCACATAGGTTATCACAGTAATTGGTCGTGAATCAATTAGCAATGCAAGCACGAATCGTAATAGACGATCACATAGCAATAAATAAGACAATCATAGAAGAATATCAAAGTAAACTACTCAAAAGGTTCCATTGGAATCTCAAAATAAGTTTAAGTCATAAATGACTCAAACATATCATCCACAATATGAATATACATCATCCAAATACAATGAGTACAATGAGAGTAAGAGATAGAGAATGCAAATCTGTAATCTTTCTCCAAGTATGGATCTTTGATGATATCCACTTACTTCAATCTTCAAAACTAACTAAACCCTAGAATCTAACTAACTAACTAAACCTAAGCTTAACCTTAATCTACTCCTAATCTATACAAGATAATGGAAAGGAAAGGAAAAACAAGCTAAGCTAGGGCTTAAGGCCAAGGAATTCTCTCCTTTCAGTCTAATCGAGCCCCCCTTAGATGCCTTCCAGTCGAAATCTACCGAAAATGAAAATTCAGAGTTGGTCAAGCTCGGGCGAGGCCGCGCGCCATTATGCCTTCTTTCTGGCGCGGTCGCGCGGCTGCTGGATTTGGGAATTCTGGCCTGCTAAACGGCGCGGGCGCGCGTGAAGCCCTTGTAAACCCGGCGCTGCCGCGCTGGTCTGTGACTTGCTGGTTTGCTTCTTTTTTCTGCTGTAATTGGCTTTGACACTCCCATGCCTGGCAAGTTAGCTTCTTTTTAGCCTTTAGGCCTCATCACATTCCCATTCAGTCGCTTGACTTCTTTGCGTTATCATGCCATCATTCCATTCTAGCTCCTTTTGGCAACACTTCATCCTTTTAAGCTCAATAAGAGCCAAGAGAGTTCCTAAACCTGAAAATCACAAAACAAAGGAAAAACACATGAAAAGCACAAGACTACTTGAGTTTAAGCAACCAAATGAGTTGGTTAATATCCGAATGAGTGGTCATAAAAACCACTAATCATTGCCGATGCCTTAAGGAGAAAGGATAGAAAGAAATTAAAGTTGTTGACTGCCCAAGAGGAACTAATTTCAGCGATGGAGAAACTGGAATTAGAGGTGAGATCTCCTAAGGAGTCCGACGAGAAACTGTTCCGGCTAGGAACTGGTACCACTTTAGTGGATAAAGTTAAGGCAGCACAACTTTAGGATGAGGAAAGTGAGAAGATTTGGAAAAGGATATCTGAAAGAAATGAACAAAAATTCAAAGTGGACAACGAGGGATTGCTAAGATTAGAGGGAAGAATTTGGGTATCGCCAGTGCCAGACATTAAGGAGGAAATTTTGAGTAAGGCTCATAGTTGACAGTATTCAATTCACCCAGGGAGTACGAAAATATACCAGGATCTCCGACAGTATTTCTGGTGGCCGATTAAGAAACAATACGTTGCCAATTGTGTGGCCAAGTGCTTGACATGTCAGAAAGTGAAAGCAGAACATCAGAGGCCGAGTGGGTTACTACAACCGTTAGAAATCCCAGAATGGAAATGGGAGCATATCACAATGGATTTTGTAGTAGGTCTTCCGACGACTCAGAAGGGTTTCAACGCAGTTTGGGTTATCGTAGATCGATTGATGAAATCAGTACACTTCTTACCGATAAAGATCAGATTCACCCTAGATCAGTTGGCGAAGTTGTATGTCAAGGAGATTGTTTCAAGGCACGGAGTTCTAGTGTCAATAGTTTTCGATCGAGATCCGCGTTTCACATCAAATTTCTGGAAACGACTACAAAAATGTATGGGGACGCAGTTAAGAATGAGTATGACATATCACCCTCAAACCGACGGACAGAGTGAAAGAACGATCCAGACAGTGGAAGATATGTTAAGAGTGTGTATCATGGATTTCAAAGAAAATTGGGATGATCACCTACCATTAGTGGAATTCGTTTACAACAACAGTTGGCATGCCGCCTTACGAAGCGTTGTACGGCAGAAAGTGCAAAACTCTATTATGCTGGGATGAAGTTGGCGAACATCAATTGCTAGGACCAGAATTGGTACAACAGACCGCCGAGATCGTCAAGGTGATCAGGACAAGACTAGTAGCTGCTCAGGATAGGCAGAAGAAATACGCTGATCTACATCGCAAGAATATAGAATTTAAATCCGATAACTTTGTTTTCTTGAAAGTCTCTCCTTGGAAGGGAAAGATCATATTCGGCAAGAAGAGAAAATTGAGCCCGACGTCCATTGGACCCTTTGAGGTACTGCGAAGAATTGGACAAGTTGCGTATGAGGTAGCATTACCTTCAGCGTTAGAGCACATCTACAATGTTTTTCATATTTCAATATTACGACCGTATAAACCCGATTACAAGCATGCCATAGAACATGAACCCCTACAATTTGAGAAAGATTTATCCTATGAAAAAGTTCCTGTTTAAATTGTTGACAGGAAAGAGCAAATTCTCATAAACGAAGTGATACCTTCTGTTAAGGTAATTTGGAGGAACCACAACGCTGAAGAAGCTACGTGAAAACTCGAAGAACATATGTTAAAAATTTATCCACATTTATTTGCTTAATCTGTATGTAAACGATTCCGGGGACAGAATCTTTGTAAGGGGGGAGAATTGTAACGGGACGAATTAATTGAATCGTGATTCTGATGACAGAATCCTTTAAAGGGGGGAAGATGTGACGAACGAGAATTTTATAATTTACTTTAAATATTTATTGAATTAAATAAATATTTTTGTTGATTTATTTATTGAGTTAAATAAATATTTGATAGAATTGTGATAGATTAATTTAATTAAATGTGTTACATTGATTAAATTAATGTGGAATAATTTTATAGTTCAAAGTGTGAATTTAATTGAGATATTAAATTAAATAAGTTGTTATTAATTATAATGTTATTCTAATTAATCTAATAATTAATTAGAGATTTAATGATTTGTCATAATTAATAAATGAGAATTTTAATTATGTGATGATGTGATTTAATATGTAATATTGTCTTTTATTTAATTGAAATTAAATAATATTATTTGATTAATTAAAGTATGACAAATAAACTATATAATAAATATTTAATTAAAATAATGGGAAAGGAGCCTTTTACAATAACCAAACACGGACCTTAAGAACATGGGAGCAGTTAAGGCCTGCTGCGCTTAACCGCTTCCCATGTTCCACCGGTTACTTTTATACATAAAGTTATATTATATCATACCTTACTTGTATATTCATCAGTTAGATAAAAAGTTCAGAGAGAAAAGAGAGAATTGAGAGAGAATTTGTGAATTGAAGAAAGAAAGTTGGAAATTTTAAAGTTTCTATCATCTAAATAGAGTTAGCAAAGGTAATTTCTAAATCCCAAATTTTATATTTACATTATTATATTTTCTCCATGAAAGCCAACTGAGTTCTCTATAAACAATCTTTTTGTGACTACTGCATGAGATGGTGATTATATATGTTAATAGATGTTTATAACATGTTTTATATCAATTATAGACTGTTTTAGAATAATCAAATCCATGTAATCATGTTTTAATTGGAGTTTTATAAGTTACAGAGTGTTAACTTATGAATATGGCTTATATGTACAAAAATTCATGCTTCAATTGTATATTAAACTGTAAATTGATGATTGAGTATGATTATGCATGTAAAAATGAAGAAAATGAAATTTAAGCGGACCGATTCGGTGTTATAACGAACATGTAATGTATGATTACATGAAAATTGACAAAACTTGGAAAAATAGCAAGAATATGAAAATTATGTGTTCCAATTTAGTTGTTATGTGATTTAAGTTGTTAAAAGCATGCTAAGAATGTTATAAAATGTTTCTGTTAAGTTTATAACTTATGGGTAGCATTAACAGTGTTATTTAAGCTTAATTTTGGCATTTTTGTGGGTTGTTTGGGCTGATGAACAGTGCAGTCACGAACTCCAGTTTCTTCATTCTGGAGACACCCTCCCCGATGGGCTTTTCAGTATAAAATATGCTGCCCCGGTGGGCATGCCTCCCCGGCAAGCATTCTGCAGTACAAATCCCCGCCCCGGCGGGAAATACAGAGTTGAGGTTTTTTTGTTTTGTGTGGTTTTTAGTCCATAACATGATGAGTTAACTTAACCTAATGAACCTGATAGCGTGTTGAGCATGTAATATGGTACTATAACATATTGTTGACATGTATAAGACGATTTTAAGTTGCATATTAACAAGTTGTATGTGAACTTGGATTTGTTGTTGTAAGATTTGTTTATAATTGTTTAAGAGTTAATACTTGTGTAGTATGCATGTTGTGGGTTCAGATTCATGCTATGTGGTTAGTCAACAAGTTAAGATTATGAACCAAGTTGTTAAGTGGTGCTAAAGTGAGAAGTTTAATAGTTAAACGTAGTGGTAATGAAACTAATTGATATTGTAAACATAATAAAATGTGTATGACATTTGGGGAAGTGAATTGTAGTTATATAATCTACACATGAGGCAAGTTCTTAAACCCTATTCTTATATTGAGCAAGTTCCTTACTTTATCTTGATTGCGATTACGCAAGTTTCTTAATTCTACTTTTAATTGAGCAAGTTTTTCTTATCCTATCTTGACTACAATTATGCAAGCCTTAAATTATATTCTTATACCGATCAAGTTCTTATTGTTTTTTATTCAAGTTATGATTCCGAATGAGATGTTCTAATTCTTTTTAAAGTAATATTTCGGCTATACAATGCTTATTCAATTGTATACCTTTGAGATTCATTATTTGAGTTAAGTATCAATTTTATTATTGAACCTTGAATAACTAGCGTACCCTTCTTGATTCTACTAGTCCATAGTTGATGAGCGTTCTAAATTCTAGAACTATTATTGAAATTTATCCAAACCAAACTTTCTTTAGTGCGGACTCTGATGTCAAACTGAGATGAACAACCCTTTATAGGGAATTATTTACGCGTTAGCGTTGAGATGATGTGCACATACATGGTACTAAGGGCTGATCCCCCTAAGTACCAGAGGTAGAGTCCATATAGTCTTACGACTGTTAAAGGTTTAAAGTAGAAATACTTGATAACCTGGAACATAGTTCTTGGTTTTGTGACCCTTAGATATACTTTTGATTCTTGGTTCTAATCTTGATTCAAAAGCCGAGCTTTCTATTATTCAGAACCCATTAATTTCTCGCATGTTATTATTATTATTATATTGTTATACTTGTGGGCAATCGTTGCTCACTCTTGCATAATAACATTGTAGCTAAGGTTGAAAGAACTGAGGAGCCTTCCACTATTAAAGGTAAGGGAAAGATGAACAAGTGATGAAGACTTGTTATTTTTATTGTGAATGTTGTGTTTAAGATTTATGATGTTTGTTAAGACTTTATTGTTTAAGTTTTCGCATTGATGTTTAAGGTTAGTTAACCTGGGAATTGATTATTTATTTATAATGTTGTAACCCCTTAAGGGGAGGATTTTCTATTAATTTATGTTTCATTTATTATGGGTAGATAGATGTGTTATTATTAGTCAGTGAACACCAAATTCTGTGGAATTGAAGTACCCGAATTTGGGGGTGTCACACTATTCATACAGTACTATTCATATGGTACGATTCATACGATACTATTCATAAGTACTATTCATAAAGAAATTAAATTTTATTTTCTTTGTCCAAGTTATCTTTTATGAATCTCATTCTTGAATTTTACTCCACAATTGGTTATCATGTTGACACTTTAAACATTCTTGAACTTGGATGAATTAAATTACAAATCTCTAATATTTGTCCTTGATTTCATTTTATTCATTCTTTATATCATTGTCAACATCCTCATGCTTAAATTGTGGTGAAAAGTTATCTTTGGCCCGTAGTGCAAAGATGAACTGTTGATTGGTATGATTATGACCATGAATTGTGTATTGGTATAATCATGACCTTTGGTGTTACAGAAAAATACTTGTGGTGAAAGTTCTCTTTGGCCCGTAGTGCAAAGATGAACTGTTGATTGGCATGATCAGGACCAGGAATTGTGTATTGGTATAATCAAGACCTTTGGTATTACAGAAAAATGCTTGTGGTGAAAGTTCTCTTTGGCCCATAGTGCAAAGATGGACAGGTGTTTGGCATGATCATGACCACTGGTGATACAAACGAATATCTTTGGCCCGTAGTACATAGATAATTCGTTGATTGGAAAGAATTATTGATTGGCGTTATATGGATAAATTATTGATGATAGACTTTTAAATCATAGAAGATAGTAGACATCATGCTCTACTTGACTCTTCTAATGGATTGCTATTTTCGCTGCAGTTGTTAATCTAAAACTTGTTGTCTATGTATTCTATCAGATTTTTTCCTGTTGAGTTCTAAAGATAATTTGTTCTACATTATCTTAGTCATAATATTCTTTACTGGGCTAACTGAGCTCACTCTTTTCTTTTGGTTCCATTATTCTTCTCAGGAAGCTAGAGTGTAGTTGGGACTAGTCGGAGAGTGGAGTAATGGTCCAAGATGGTTACTATAGTAGTCCTCACTATTCTATAAAATAGTGTGACAATAATTATAATGAGGACTTTATTTGAGTTTGGATATTGTCTGCAAGACAATATTTGTATTGAAACTCACAACATATGTTTTGTCGTATCCGCACGACAGTTTAATAGTTGTAAATAGGAAGTTTATATTTGGATTCTGTACCATGTATTTGGCGACTCAAAAAAGAGTTGTGTGGACCTATTATGGGGGCGTCACAGTTGGTATCAGAGCTTAGGGATATGATCTCTAGTGGAGATCTCAGGCTAGAACTAGGAAGGGAGAGACGAGTAAAATCTTTTCTATTATGCCCTACCTAAGTTTACTTGTTATTTAATTGATCGGTCGGAATATAGGGTTAATATGTGACATGTCAATTTATTTAATTAACCCTTGTTTTATGGTAGTATTTGAGAATGACATATGAAAATTGAGAGATATGCAATGGAGCATATGAGACCATTGAGACACCGCCGATCAATAACCAGGATAATATGCATCTAGAAGGCAATAATGCTTCTGTAAACAACACCACTGACTAAATGATGAACGATGGGGTGTTTAGGAGCTTTCTACAATTCATGCAAAACCAGACGAGAGAGACTCCTATTCAAAATTCATGTGAAAACAATGGTAACTTACGACTGGTCACTGCTAAGCAATTCAAGGAGTTGGGACCGCCGGAGGTTTTGAGGAAGCCAGAGCCACTCAAGGCGAAAACTTGGATTAAGTAGTTCACCAAAATATTTGATGTCCTGGGATGCACAGAGGAGCAAAAGTTTTCCTTCGCCACCTTTATGTTACGTGAAGAGGCATATTACTGGTAGAACTCTGTGAAACGTACTAATCTTTCCGCACTTAAGATGTCTTGGGTGAAGTTCCAGGAATTGTTCAACGACAAGTACTTTCCAGAAAGTATTCGTCATATGAAGGAGGTGGAATTCATCAAACTGGAATAGAATAATATGATTGTAACGCAACACGAGGCCAAGTTTGCGGAATTATCTCGATTTGCATCCCATTTGGTGGATAATGAGGAACGAATGACACGAATGTTTTTGAGAGGTTTGAAACCTGAAATTTTTCAATACCTCCTTTCTCATAAACTTTGTTTGTATTCAGATATTATGAATAGGGCTCAACTATTGGATCGAGATAATGAGATTGTTCAACCAAAGGACAACAACCGACGACACGATAATAGTCGTACCGGTGGCAACAGTCATCGGAACAATGATAACCAGCATGGAGAAAATTATCATGCCAAAAATGGTAACCACTTCGGTGGTAATCATGGCCAAGATAATAGAAGAAGTGAATCAGGTGAAAATTTTAAAAAGAGAAGATTCAACAATGACAACGGAAAGACATCGGCAGCAGCACCAACACCAGCAACCGTTTCTAGGGGAGGGGAACGACCACCGGTCGTATGTTATAAATACGGACAAAAGGGACACATCAGTCCAAATTGTACACAACAACCCAAAGTGTGTTACAATTGCAGAAAAGAAGGTCACATAGCTCGAGTGTGCCCTATAGCGAAGTCAAGTCCAGCTGGGATGGTGACACCTAAGGCTGTCCCAGATAGGTCAAAGTCGATGGCTCAGGGGAGAGCTTTTGTCGTGACTTCACAAAACAATAGGAACCCGAACGAAGTTATCACGGGTAAGCTAATCATAAACTCTTACGAAGTCTATACCGTATTAGATACCGGTTCTACCCATTTTTTTATTTCACCTGCTTGTGTGCTCAACGTTTGAACTTGAACCTTGAGAAATTAGAATTTGACTTATCTGTTGAAACTCCGTTGGGAGAAACCTTCGTTACATCCACCATTTATAAATCTTGTTTGATTCAAATTGGCACCCTCGTATTACCTGTTGATCTCATATCTTTGAAAATACCTGCATTTGATGTGATCTTAAGAATCGACTGGTTAACTACCCATCATGCTAAAATTGATTGTTTTCTTAAAATTGTTAGTTTTCATATTCCTAACCAACCTGTTATGCGAATTCAAGCAACCAAACCACTAAAATCAATCACTGTCATTTCAAGTCATAAAGCTATTCGTTTATTAAAAAACGGATTTCAAGCTTTCTTAGCCCATGTCACCGATTTAAACAAGAATACGTCAGATTTGAATGATATTTCTGTTGTTAATAAATTCCCTGATGTATTTTCCAAAGAACTTCCTGCCTACCCCCAGAACGTGAAGTTGAATTTTTTATTGACCTTAAACCCGGAACAAAACCCATTTCTAAAACCCCATATCGAATGGCTTCTATTAAACTTCAAGAGTTAAAGGTCCAACTACAGGATTTGTTAGACATCAGCTTTATACATCCTAGTACATCGCCTTGGGGTGCTCCTATTTTATTTGTAAAGAAGAAAGACGGGAGTATGCGATATTGTATTGACTATCGGGAGTTGAACCATGTCACCATCAAAAATAGGTATCCGTTACCTTGCATTGATGAACTTGTTTGACCAGTTGCAAGGTGTTAAGTTCTTCTCAAAGATCGATCTTCGTTCTGGATATCATCAGTTAAAGAATAAAACTGATGACATTCTAAAGACTGCCTTCAGAACTCGATACGGGCATTATGAATTCTTAGTCATGTCTTTTGGATTGACTAATGCTCATGCTGCCTTCATGGATATAATAACGGGATATTCAAGGATTTGGGTCATTTTGTAGTTGTCTTTATTGATGACATCCTCATTTACTCCAAAAGCCGTGAAGATCATGAGCAACACTAGAGGCTGATACTCCAAAAGCTTCGTGAAAACAAACTATATGCCAAGTTGATGAAATTTGAGTTCTGGACTTGAGGAAGTAGCATTCCTTGGACACGTGGTATCGAAACATGGAATATCAGTTGACCCTGCGAAGATTGAAGCAATACAAAGTTGGGAGAAACCTAAGTCAATAACCGAAATACGTAGCTTTCTGGGCTTAGCTGGTTATTATCGGAGATTCGTGGAAGAATTTTCTCGAATCGCCACTCCATTAACTCAGCTGACTCGAAAAGATACAAAATTCAGATGGAATGAGGAATGTGAGAAAAGCTTCCAAGAGCTCAAGAGAAAACTCATGTCAGCACCTGTTCTGACAGTACCATCAGCTTCGGAAGGATTTGTCATCTACAGCAATGCGTCAGGCAGAGGGTTAGGATGTGTTCTTATGCAACATGGAAAAGTCATAGCCTATGCCTCACGACAACTCAAATTATATGAGAGGAATTATCCTATTCATGATCTAGAGTTGGCAACAGTCATTTTTGTGCTAAAGATCTGAAGACACTACCTGTATGGGGAGAAAGTGGAGATTTATACAGATCATAAGAGCTTGAAATAATTCTTCACTCAAAAGAAACTCAACATGCGGCAATGACTTTGGCTTGAGTTATTGAAAGATTACAACTATACCATCCAATACCATCCTGGAAAAAAGAACGTCGTAGCTGACGCGTTGAGTAGTAGATCATATGCGAGTACGAGTGCGATGCTGTCAAAATAAAGGCCCATTTTGTATGACTTACAAAGGATGGAGATAGAGTTAAAGACTCTAGGGACCCACGTGAAGATGTCAAATATACGCGTAGAACCAGCTTTAGTTGATAAAGTTAAAGTTGTTCAAGCTACAGACCCGTAGTAGATAAATATGAAGAAGAAGGTGCAAGAAGATGCTATTCCAGAAGCAAGAATCGACGAAGAGGGAATACTTTGAGTCAACTCCAGACTTTGTGTTCCTAACGACTCTGATTTGAAGTATAAAATCATGATGGAAGCACACAACACACCGTTTACAATCCATCCTAGAAGTACCAAAATGTATCATGATCTTCGACATACATTTTGGTGGAGCAACATGAAGAGAGAGATCGCGGAGTTTATCTCGAGGTATTTAACGTGTCAACGTGTCAAGGCAGAGCATCAAGTGCTAAAAGGTCCATTACTACCACTTGAAATTCCAGAATGAAAGTGGAAACACATCAACATGATTTCGTTACTGGTCTTCCCAAGGTTTCTCAAGGCATAGATGCAATTTGGGTCATTGTCGATAAATGAACCAAGTCTGCTCATTTCTTGCCTATACGAGAAACTTATTCACTTGAACGTCTTGCTCGTATATACATCAATGAGATTGTAAGACTGTACTGGTATGCCAGTATCCATAGTTTCTGATCGAGACCTAAAATTCACTTCATGATTTTGGGTCAGCTTGCAAAAAGCTATGGGCACTGATTTACAATTCAGTTCTGCATATCATCCTCAAACGCATGGGCAATCGTAAAGGACTATTCAAACTCTTGAAGATCTATTGAGAATATGTGTTCTAGACTTCAAAGGAAGTTGGGACAAGTACTTACAATTGGTGGAATTCTCCTATAACTACAGTTATCAAGCAAGAAAAGGCATGGTTCCATTCGAGGCGTTGTTTGGGCGAAAGTGTCGTTCCCCAGTATACTGGGATGAGATGAGTGAAGTAACATTGTTGGGACCAGAGTTGGTACGCATGACTACGGAAAAGATTTAAATGATCCGACAACGTATACAAACAGCACAAGATCGACAAAAGAGTTATGCTGATCTTCATCAAAGGGACGTGGAATTTAATGTCGGATACCATATATTGTTACGTGTTGCTCCATGGAAATGAGTTACGAGATTCAGAAAGAGAGGAAAGCTCAACCCATGATTTATTGGTCCATTTAAAATCCTCGATCGAGTAGAAACTGTGACCAATAGACTCGTCTTACTGCCAAGCATGTCTCGTGTTCATAACATTTTTTCACATATCCATGCTACGTAAATATGTGAAAGACCCAAACCACATTATTGAACTAGAACCAGACGAGATAGCAGAGGATTTAACATATGAGGAGGTACCTGTCAAGATCTTGGATAAGAAGGAGCAGATTCTACGCTCAAAGGTTATACCTCAAGTCAAAATTATTTTATGGAGAAACCATGATAATAAGAAAATGACCTGGGAGTTAGAATCTGAAATGAAAGCAAGGTATCCTCACCTCTTCGAAATACCAGGTACGTACATCAATTTCTAGAATGAAATTTTATAAGGAGGGAAGGTTGTAAGACCCCAACTTTTTATGAATAAAGATTTAATTTTCTCTATATATTATTCTAACTAGTAAGGTGATAATTTAATAAATGCTATAGTTATGGGTGATATGTGTAAATTTTACAAAGTAAACAAGTTGTCATAAAATATTCGTTATGTCGGAAATATTTGTTTGGTCGGAGAATATTCTTTTGTCGGGGAATATTCGTACGACGGCGCAATCATTAGTGGACCCCACAACGGAATAATTGTTGGATATAAAAAGCGACAAAAATAACCTTTTTATAAAAAGTTCTGTCAAGGAAATGAGTTAGGTTATTTAATTGCGCACTAATAAGGAGAAATTCTTATCGAAAAGCCCCCTCTTTTCTGGGAACGATCTGGTTGTTAATATTGTGAATTATAATATTAATAATGAATAATTGTTGAAATATTGTGTTGATTAAAGATAAGTATAATAATTGATGAGTGAAAATATTTTTTCAATTTGTGGTATAAATAGAGGAGTTTATTGTAAGTTTGACTTATTATTCCATGGACCCCCACGTACCAATTTGTCAAACCGTCGGTAGAAAGTTATCTCAGTTTTGTTTTTTTATTATTATAATAGTTATAAAACAGAAAACTTTTTATATAAAACAGAAAACTTTTTATAATATATATAAAGTTATTTGTTTTATTAGAATATAAATAAAATATATTACATTATATATAAAATTTTGTTTTATTAGAATGTTTTATTGCATAGTGTTGCACAGTAAAATTAAATTTCGCCTGTGAACTTCGTCTGCAAAACTTCCACTGTGCGTCCGTGATTATTTTTAAATAGTGTCCTGCCATTCTCCTATAAATAGGATGCTTAGTTAAGAAATGAAAGTCACACCAGAATCAAAAATTCTTCTTCTATAATATTGTGCGTATTTCTTTTGAGTATAAGGATACTTTGAGTGTAGCTTATAGTGAAAGATTTTCTCAAGATAATCTTCGTTATACCAGTCCGATTTAGTCTCCTACTAAGGTAAAGGATGTTATTTTCTTCATACTCGTATGAGTTGTCATTTTATTCCTTATTAATTTGTGGGAATAACCTGTCTACACGGACTATCGCATACATGGTGAATAACCATTCGTATTCATTATTTATTAAGTTGTGAAAATGATCAGTCTACGCGGATTACCGCATGACGGGTGAAAATCCATTTGTAGTTTCGTATATTCTTTCATATTCGTATGGGATATCATTTCTTTTGTACTCGACAAGGGATATCATTTTCTTTCATATTTCTCAATTTATGGTACGAAATTATTATTTGTTTCCATAACCTTATTATTAAATGTTGAAAATCCCTGAAATTAGTAGAATATCCTTGATAGTTTGCGCTCTATCTAATATTATTTCACTGGAATATTGGTCTAATTTTTTTATTAAATTTTAATCTTTTCATTCGGAGTACTATTCATATGGTACTATTCATAAGTACTATTCACAACGAAATTAAATTCTTTTTCTTTGTCCAAGTTATCTTTTATGAATCTTATTCTTGAATTTTACTCCATAATTGGTTATCATGTTGACACTTTAAACATTCTTGAACTTGGATGAATTTAATTACAAATCTCTAATATTTTTCTTTGATCTCACTTGATTCATTCTTTATATCATTGTCATCATCCTCATGCTTAAATTGTGGTAAAATTTATCTTTGGCCCGTAGTGCAAAGATAAACTATTGATTGGTATGATTATGGCCAGGAATTGTGTATTGGTATAATCATGACCTTTGGTGTTACAGAAAAATACTTGTGGTGAAAGTTTCTCTTTTGCCCGTAGTGCAAAAATGGACAAGTGTTTGGCATGATCATGACCACTAGTGATACAAACGAATATCATTGGCCCGTATTGCATAGATAATTCGTTGATTGGAAATAATTATTGATTGGTGTTACAAGGATAAAATATTGATGATGGACTTTTAAATCATAGAATATAGTAGACATCATGCTCTACTTGACTCTTCTAATGGATTGTTATTTTTGCTACAGTTGTTGATCTAAAACTTGTTAGCTATTGTATTCTATCAGATTTTCCCCTGTTGAGGACTAAGAATAATTTGTTCTACATTATCTTAGTCATAATATTCTTTACTGGACTAATTGAGCTCACCCTTTTCTTTTTGGTTTCATTGTTCTTCTCAGGTAGCGAGAGTGTAGCTGGGACTAGTCGGAGAGTGGGGTAATGGTCCAAGATGGTTACTATAATAGTCCTCACTATTCTATAAAATAGTGTGACAATAATTGTAATGAGAACTTTATTTGAGTTTGGATATTGTCTGCAAGACAATATTTGTATTGAAACTCACATCATATGTTTTGTCGTATCTGCACGACAGTTTAATAGTTGTAAATATGAAGTTTGTATTTGGAATTCTGTACCATATATTTGGCGACTCAAAAAGGATTTTGTGGACCTATTTTGGGGGCGTCACAGTCACGATAGGTTGCTTCTTTGAGGATCATGTAAATGGCGTATTCCTTGAAAGTCCAATAATAATCTAGAAATGGGAGTTGAATAGATTATCACCGTTTAAATAATTATCTTTGTCCTTTTTGAATTTTTAGTAGATTAATTTGTAGTGTCAAAAATTAATAAGCAAGTTAGAAAAATTCAATTACACAATGCACAGTGATTTATCTGGTTCACAACATACAGCTTGGGTATGTTGCTACGCCCAGTCTCAAGCTACTCTCCAAGACTTAAGATCCTATTACTCCCAGTAATAAATACTCCTTCGATAGGCGGAGAAGCCTTTACAAAGTTTTATAGGTAAACTTACAGCTATCCACAACTAATTATCTCGGACAGCAAACTCTCAGCTCCTTCCTCAAGCTTAGTTGTACATTCCTTTTTGAGTTCAGAACTATTCTATAATCTGGTATTGAAACAACAGTCTCTTTCTTACCTCACAAGTAAACTAGATACCCAACTCCCAACTAGCCTATCTAAGACTTTGATCTTGGTCAACTTTTCCTTTTTACAATTGATTGATTTGACTTTGCTTCCAAAGTAAACAAATAAAGTTTAGTACAGATTTATAAAAGTTTAAATAACTTTTATATTAGATACTTCTCAAATAACTAGATATACAGGTTAAAATCAAATATTTAAATAAAAGTTCAAGGCTTTTATGTGATATGCTTCCGTATATGTAAATATGTAAATTAATACACTTTTATAAAAAAATTTCTTTTTTTTAATAAACAATGTGCTTCTATGGTTTAAATAGATTTAGAAAGGATTTTTCTTTATAAATAAAGAGTTTGTTTCTATGTTTTAAACAGATTTAATTTTAAGTTTAGATGACAGTTTAAATCATTTATAATACAAGAAGTAATACTTGTGATGATAGTTTATCAAGTATAACAGATTAATCAATTAAATAATACTTGATATATCAAATAAATTCGTTTCACTCAAAGATATATATTTTTATATATTTGATCTACGTTGTGAATATTTGGCCACTTAGTGTTTCAAATAATATTCTTTGTTAAGAAATATCTCCGAATATCAATATCTAAGTACTAACTAAATTTGTTCGTTTCACAATCTGATAATTACATAAATATTATGTAATATTTATATAAATTATCTATATCAATAAAAGGCCACTTAAGATTTCAATGACCGTCCAGATAATATTCTTTGTTAAGAAATATCTCCGAATATCGATTTCTAAGTACTGACTTTTGATTTGATATTTGACAGATGAAATATAGACATATATAGATGTGTATAACAATTTATATTTGAATATATATATATATATATATATATATATATATATATAAACAAGTATGAGATAATATAAGCAATAATAAATCAATAACTTATTTCAAATACTTTGACCAATTTTTCTCTTCTTAGTAGAATTAGAACTTTTCGTTAGAAGAGAGTGAAAGCTTTATTTGACAAAATATAGCAAGAAAAGTAAGTTTTTTTGTTTTGTAAATTGGTAAAGAAATATGAATGAAAAGTCTTCCTATTTATAAAATTTTGAACTTGAGAGCAAAAAGATATTTTACAAATTCATTTTGAATTTAATGGTCTGGATTGCAAGATGAAAATTTGAAGGGCTCGAATCAATTCTTGATTCACACGGATTGGGCGAGATTTTGGCCCATGTCTGCCTTCAATTCTTTTTAACCGGGCAGATGATTCAATATGAACAATGGTCAGGTTTTCAAAGGCTTAACTTTAGCCTTTATTTAAAACAAAAGGCTTCAAGCCTTTTTTCTTTTTCCAAGGGCAGGCACACTCATTCACACATCACATACACGACACACACATACACATGCACCCACATGCACATATATTAATTGGATCCTCTTAACATGTGTCCTAAAGGCACATGTTAAGCACCCAGTTCAAGAGAATATTCTCTTAAGTTGTGTACATATTCTCTTGATTTCTGTATTTGCACTAAGTTCAAAGGAATAAACACACAATTCAAAAAAATATTCTCTTGAACTGTGTACTTAGCATGTGCCCTTAGAGCACATGTTAAGAAATTCCTATATTATATACGCGACACACACCCACACATATATTTTATACATATACTTAACATATATATACGAATATATATATATATATATATATATATATATTTGTAAATTTTCTTTTTGCCCAAAGAAGAAAGAATTTAGAAAATCATTTAAAAAGAAATAGAAATCTCCTCGCCTTCGAAAATGTTACTATATGAATCAATTTCTTTAACACTTGATATTACATTTATCAAGGTCAGAAAATAAATTCAATAAGAGTTATGGAAATAAATATTTTGGTCAAGATAAAAATAAGATAATTTAAAATCATTTTAATGTATTAATCTTATGGAGGTGATTCTACCTATTTGACCTATTTACCTAATTTGTTATCATCAAAATAAAACTATAAAATTTGGAGACCTATTACTCTCCCCCTTTTTGATGATGACAATAAGCAAAAAAAAAATTTATTTTAAAACTCCCCTTAATTTATGAAGCTCCCCCTCGTATCATGAATCGGTACTTAAAAACATATTCAAATTTTTGAAAAACCATCACAGACAACGGGATATAGCAGTTTATAGCAATTTATGTTCATCGCATCCATTATTGTCAATAACATCAGTATATATCAATTAGTATATACATGTCAGTTGAAATTTTTCTTCTCCCCCTTTGTCATTATAAAAACTGGGAAGGGTAAAGAAAAATTGTTCCAAACACCTGCAACAATAGTCAGTTAAAACATAAAGTATACTTCCTGCAGAGTCGGGATAAGAAGAAAACAAGATAGATAAAGCTTGAGGAATAGTGGTTAGGTTAGTATATAGGTACATTCTTCCCAAATAATTAGTGTATATATATATACAATCCTCCCAAATAGTTAGAATTCATCCGAAGTGGACAGGGGAAGAAATGTAAACCCAGAGTTGGAAGAGGAATATCTGGAGGGGTTTGGTCAATTTGATCAACCTTGGCTGAACTTGTACTAGCTGTGAAGTGGTAAGGAGGAATAGATACCTTTTGATGTTCCATCAATACACACAACATATCCCGAATATGACGCACAGATAATTGTAAATCCTCTATTTGAGTCATTAGAGCACTTTGATTTTTTAGAGAAAGTTGATTTATACTATTCAAAACATCAATTTGAGACGATAGATTTAGATGAGACTCAATATGCTCAATGTCGTTGGGTTTAAAGTTTATTAAAGGTTTAGGAGGAAGATTCAAGTGTGAGATAATATTGCTATTTTGTACCAGTTGAGCTTGATAATTTTGAACTTGAATTCCAAGATGTTTAAAAATTTGAGTTAAAAGGAAACCATAGCCCAGATAGTTGTTATGAAAACAGAACTCAAAAGAAGAGAGAAGAAAGTAAGGGAGACTGTATGGCATGCACTCAGTTAAAACACATTTCATAAGTTCTATGTCAAAGGGATGCACAAGTTAGTCATTTCTAACAGGCATGAAATTTTCTCAAAAAAAATTTCCCCAAAAATTGACATTCACAAGTGAAAAAGTCAAGACCAACTTTGCATGGAAAGTCAAACAAATTTGCAGGCACAAGTTGATCAGTAGTTATAGCCAGATTGTGTTTAAAAGTGATGCAATCACTAGCGGACTGTGCCTATAGGACAAGTGTATTCATTGATTTTTAGAAAATCTATCATGTAACTTCTGAGATGCAATGCATATAGAATGACCAGTTCATCAATAACATAATCATGACCTTATATGCAAGTATGGATGCAAGTTAAGAGACCAGTTGAATCTCAAACAAAAGTCATGTGGGCATAAAATTCAGCAAATCAAACAAGGGTAAATTTGTATATCTGGAAAAGCAACTAGACACTCTCATCCTATTTTGGTTAGTTTTTCTAGCAACTGAGGAAAGCTCTTAAAGGAGGTACCTACTCCAGAAGTAAGACTATGTCTCATATGATTATATTTGGCCTTAGCAGTAGTAGTGAGTAACATGGGTGTATACACATCAGGATGCAACTCAGTATGTAATGCAAGTTTCTTTCTTTTGGAAGAAAAGACTAGTTCAATTTTTGAAAGTACAATGTATGCAGAAAGACAGAAGGTACATAGACACAAAGACTGCAGAAAGATGAAGAGAGGCATATATGCAGGCAATTTGTACAATGACCATTTATAGATAAAGTATATAACTAACACTATCAGTTCAAGCAATTACTCATAGGTAAGTGATATGACTTTCTTTGTTAAAATATACATTTATCACAAAGATATCTACTTGCAGTAAATGTTCATAAAGATAAGAGAATAATCCATACTTATGACTGCAGTGGTTGAAAATGATATCATAGCAATGAGTACTAAAGTTCAAACTTTGATAAATGTACCCATTTATAGAAAAATCTTTTTTTTTTTACAAAATACAGAGAGATCAGGTATGTATGTATGATTGACTAGACTAACTTAGTTCCCTTTGAGTCCTATATCAGTGTTGTAACCAGTGAGAAGAGTGTGAACTAGATGTCCAATCATAAGATGTAAGTATGTCAGAGAGATGTAGTCTATAGACAAAACAAGTATGGTCTAATGTCAACAGAGAGATATGTGATTATTACTCTAGTTTATATCAAAAGATTTTAACCCAAAACAGTGACTCAACAACCCAAATTTAATGCAACACATTAGTTTAGACAAGTATAGAGAATAAAAATAAGAGCGTAGAGGGTTCCTAACTGATAATCCAAATAAAATGAGACATAGAGAGATTTAATACCTACAGGAAATTAGAGAGTATATATGTTAACCAAGCTCAATATAACAGATAGATAGTATATCACACGTATACAACTTGTAGATGGAAAGATATTACCTGAGAGCAGGGCTTGGTCCATAGTTTCAGTAGACAAAGTAAAGAAGCATTCCCTTTATTCTCATTCACAGTAAACATAGATACAGATATACGTGTATATATATTGAAGATTTCTAAAAAAAATAATGATGTATGCATGCATAGATTAATCAAAAAAAATTAAACATTATTGTCCCCATTTTTAAAAATATATATACATACATAGAATATAACAGAGAGATAGTCGTATATATTGTATACGTAAATATTATGATCTGGTAACTTATAGCAAATATTAGATCTATAATTGTTCAGGGAGTATAAAGATTAGGGTTTTTAGAGGAAAATGAAAATATATAAAATTTTAAAAAACTTTTCAGTAACAACATATCTAGGGTTTTGAAAAATAGCACAAGAATAGATCGAACACATAAACACAATAGATATGGGGTTTTATCAGAAGAACACATAAGAACAGTTAAAAAAACAAACTAGATCTAGGGTTTTGTCGAGTCGAAAGTATGAGCGAAGTTCGAAAACACAAATAGCAAAGTTAAATTTAAACAAATAGCAAAGTCAATTTTAAACAAATAGCAAAGTCAAAATAAGTAAATTTGCTTACCGATTATTAAGCATCGGGTAGTTTCTTTTGTCGTGTGTCACACTAACTTTGCCACATCAATGAAAACTGTCATGATTAGATCAAACATAAAACATCAACTTAAAATGGGAAGAATCACAAAGTTCCACATTTAATACAATAGCATTCAACTATCAATAGAACCACCCAACCATCATACCAATATTAGTAACATTTAACCTTTAAACCACTCTAATGTTTTTCCATCTCCAGGGAAAAAGGGAAGGCCTTCAATTGCAGCTGCATGATTTATATGCGACCAACTAACAAAGCAAAACTGGTTATGAAAAGTGGATTGAAGAACTTCAGGCTCAGCCGTGGTCCAAAGCAAAGAAAGCCAATGATTAACCAGCTTTTAATTGGTCATTGAACAAGACTGCAGGGCACCAAAAAAATTGTGAAAATTGAGAAAAATGCACTAAAAAGACTGTGTCAAGTTTATTTATCCCTCAATATTATTAAGTCTGTAGGTTTGCACTTTTGTAGTTTTTTATCATATGGTTTCCTACTTAAGAGAGAACAGATAATTAGGAATAAAGAAAGAACAATTGAATAGTTTACAATACTTGCCTCTTCTCTCTCAATAAAGCCTGTGTTCCTTAGATCATACACTCTAAATGCAACTGTCAAAAATAATTTGCAAATTAGAAGATGGAGATAAACTAGTAAAATCCAAATCATGATAAATTTAGAGTAGATTCATTATTAAAACAACTGTCAAATGTAATTAGAAATCAATCTTACACTAGATTTTTGTTAGATACTGGTGCATTTGGGTGAAAGATACTCAATGACTGGATGAGGTCTCCAAACTCTATAACTCCATTGCCTTTGACATCAAACAAGCCAAATATCTGCATAACCATAAGATTAGTCGTAGTAAAAGGGAATATTATAATCTAAAGTTTTTCTGTTTTCTTTCCAGATATAACATGTGCTTTTGAAATTATTAGCTCAGAATTAGGCAGCAACTACTCTTAGCAGCCATATTTATAGACCTCTTCCAAAAAGAGACGCTATAGAGTATAGCGAGAAATTATCGAGGGATAAATAAACTTGACACAGTTTTCCTCTTCTTCTCCCTCATTTTCCCCTACTATTATAATTGTTAATTGAAGAAGTATAATCTGTTGGGACATCACTGAATAAAAGTCCACTATAAATATCAAGATACATTGAAGACAATTTTAATATTGATTGTTGCTTACATAAATGTATAGTGCACTGCTCTTTTAAGTAGGTGCTCTATTCCTAGGATGCTGGACGAACAAAATTCAACACTGTCATATTAAAAATTTTGAATTTAGGATTTAGTTAAGCTAAGATATAACTAGTTTAATGGAAAAATATCAATTTTGTGGAACACGGAAGTATTATTTTCCATTTGAAGATGATTTAACCATGGGATTAAGACAATGAATTATGGTGTATTTTGTGTTTACTATGGCTATATTCAACAGTTAAATTTCATCCCCTGTTACCCCGAATACTTTCTCTTCTGTTGGAGGAAAACCATTTGGGTAGATCAAAATTAAGGAGGTATACTGAAATCTAGAAATCAGTACCGAATCACTATACTAAAATCTTGAAATCCTAAAAATCACTAAACCTAGAAATCACTATACTGAAATCTAGAAATCCATTCACATAAAACCTAGAAATCACTATACTGAAATCTAGAAATACTTACCGAATAGGAGCGTGGATGAAGGAGGTAGATGCTGATTCTTCGTCAAGGAAGTGAAGATCGAAGTCGAGATGAAGGAAGTCGAGATCGACGTGATAAGCTAGGAAGGCGAGATCGTATTTTCCCCCTCTACTCTGGCTTCCTTTGGTCTGGAACGGATGTTTTGGTTTGGCAAAAAAATAAAAAACGATTTTAAACTTCCTTTGGCAAAAAGCACCTTTGGCGACACGTGGTTGTCCACTTGTAAGCATTTGACCACTGAATTTTAAAAATATTCACTGTGATTGTTAAAAATGAAAATTCAGGTCATTCCGTCCAAATTTGGCAACAGACGTTAAAAATGGTCCTACGTGGCTTTTTGAAAAAAAATAAAAATTATGTGTATTTGCTGATTGGGCGGAAGGAAGATAATTAAAATAATTATGTGGTAAAAAATAATAAAATAATAAAATAAAAGTTTTAAAGAAATTAAAATAATCATTAAATATTTTAATAAAATTAAAATACATATTTTAATGAAATTAAAATAATCATTAAATATTTTAATTCAAATAAATATTATAATTTTTTTGCCACATAATTAATGATTTTATTTTTTTGTTGGAAAAGAACAAATTATAAAGAAAATGAATAAATATATTTATTTTAATTTTATTATTATTATACTTATTTTTTACCACATAATTAATGATTTTATTTTATTTTATTTTTGTTGGAAAAGAAAAAATTATAAAAAAAATGAATAAAAATATTTATTTTAATTATTTTTTGCCTCATAATTAATGATTTTATTTTATTTTAGTTTTGTTGGAAAAGAAAAAATTATAAAAAAATTGAATTAAAATATTTATTTAATTATTTTTTTGCCACATAATTAATGATTTTATTTTTTAGTTAGAAAAGAAAAATTATTAAAAAATGAACTAAAATATTTAATTTTTTTTTTTGCTACATAATTAATGATTTTATTTTTTTGTTGGAAAAGAACAAATTATAAAAAAAATGAATTAAAATATTTATTTAATTATTTTATTACCACATAATTAATGATTTTAGTTTTTTGTTGGAAAAGAACAAATTATAAAGAAAATGAATTAAAATATTTATTTTAATTTTATTATTATTTTAATTATTTTTTTGCCACATAATTAATGATTTTATTTTTTTTGTGTTGCCACATAAGAAAAATAATGATTTTTTTTCATTTCTTTATAATCTATCTTCCTTCCGCCCAGTCAGCAAATACACATAATTTTTATTTTTTTCAAAAAGCCATGTAGGATTATTTTTAACGTCTGTTGCCAAATTTGGATGGAATGGCTTGAATTTTCATTTTTAACAACCACAGTGGGTCAATTGAATATTTTTAAAGTTTAGTGGCCAAATGCTTACAAGTCGACAACCACAGGGGGGTAAAGGTGCTTTTTGCCAACTTCCTTTATATAGGTATGACACTTAAGAAGTAATGTCACTTGAAGTGTAATGCTCTTGATCCCCTATATATATATATATATATATATATATACTAGCTGTATCCGTCCGTGTCTTCGGCACTATTTAACTTTGGACGGTGAGATTTATTCCAAACTTTGGACGGTCCAGATTATTTTTGGGTTGAGCGAGAAATTCAAATTCAATCGTGTTTTGTTATATATATATATATATATATAAAACAAGTCCATTAACATGTATAAAATTAAGATTGAAACATTATGCTTTGGAAAAACAAGTTTAAGTTAAAAGTTCATGGAATTCATGGAGTTTGAAGATATTAAACTATGTGATAACCTTATATATATATATATATATATATATATATATATATATATATATATATATATATATATATATGTTGCTCAAGGAAATAATCTTTCGAGTTTGCAAACGCGTAGAAACCTGAAAACGTTGAATAGCAAAGGCAAGTTTTTCAGTTTCATTTGAGTTACATGAACTTGATATTGATTATGTGCAATAGATGCCACGTTATGATGCAATTATTATGAGTTTGTTGAGATACATGTCTTGAATTACAATGTTATATGGATTGTTGAAGCCAAAGTATGACTAAAGCTAATTGAGTTACGGACACCCAATTTGTTCATGATGTGTGAAATGATAAGCTTGATAATACATGAAGTATGGTTTGAATACAATGTAATGAAATTGGAAGCATGCATATGAAATGTATATTCTGAGATGTATGGAGAATATGTAGATACATGGTATAAGATTTATGATGCATCTATAGAATGCATAGCATGAGCAATATGATGCATAACTTGAAATGCATATCATGTAAGATCCCAACTTTTATGAATAAAATTGAATTTTCTCTATTTATTATTTTGATATAGTAAGGGGTTGAATTGATTAATGTGGTAAGTTATGGGTAAAATGCGCAAATATTTTAAAGTGGTTATAAAATATTCATTTTTGTCGGGGAATATTCGTTTGGTCGTGGAATATTCTTGTTGTCGGAGAATATTCGTACGATGGCGCAGCCATTTATGAGCCCCATAACAGAAAATTATCGAATGAAGAAAACGACACGAATGAGTTTTTTAATAATAACGGCATAGTTGTTACCGTTAACACTGTTGGAATACCCGGTGGGTAAAGTAAAGTAATACGCTTTGTTGCACAGTAGCACACGGTATTGCACAGTATTTTTCATTATCAGATCAATAATTCATATTATTTGAATAATATTATTAGATAGCATTATTGGCAATGTCTAAGAAAGTTCTGTCTAAGAAAGGGATTTGGTCACCTAATTGCGCGCTAGTAAGGAGAAATCATTATCGGAAAGCTCCCTCTTTCTTGGAACGACCTGGTTGTCTATATTATAGTTCTGTAATATTATTTGTGAATAATTAATTATTAATTTATATGATTAAAAAATATTTATTTTATGTGGATATTAATGAAGGAATTAGTGCTGATGTGTTTTATCAGTATTTTGTTGGAATGGAGGTGTGGAAAATCATCCGTATGTGGATTTCGGACATTTTTTATTTGGAATTTGGAAAAACTTTCTTTTACAAAGTTGTAGAGAATTAAATTTCCTATGGAATGGATATAAGATTCGTATTTTTTTGATAAAAGGGCTATTTATTATAAATTATTGAAGTTCCGGAATAATTGATTTTTGGGGTTATAAATATTTTTTTCACAAAAAATGTTTTTAATATGGGTGGGACTCACTTGTGTGTGCTGATGAGAGTGATGTGGTGTGCGTAGGAATTTTTTTTAAAAATATTATTATTTTATTAAATTTTCTGCTTTGGCGTTCTAAGCATTTTCCTATAAATAGGGTGCTTAGTTTAGAATTAAAAATCACACCAGAATCATAAGTTTCTTTCTCTATAATATCGAGCGTATTTTTGTGAGTATTTCGATACTTTGAGAGTTGATAATCAGTGCAAATTTTCTTCAGCTTTATATCCGATATTCCAGTCAGAAATATTATTCTTTTGAGGTAAGGGATGTCATTTTTTTGAAAATGATGTTATTTATTTTAATATCATTATACCGAAATATTGATATAAATTTTGTTGTGAAATTTTTACATTTTCATGTCGGAATTACTATTCACGTATATGGCACTATTCACGAATACAGTACTATTCACGAAGTATGATTTGTCTTATGAAAATTTCTACCATTTCATGCCGTGTTTATTATTCACAGTATACGACACTATTCACGTATACGGCACTATTCATGAATATGGTACTATTCACAGAAAAATTAAATTTTCTTTTCTTTGTTCAAATTGGCTATTATGTTTCTATTTTTGATTGAATCCAAGTTTTGATCTTCATTCTTGAATTTTGCTCCACAATTAATGAGTATTCTTGAACTTGGATAAACTAAATTACGAATCCCTAATTTTTATCCTTTATCTCACTTGATTCGTTCTTTAAAATATTTTTTATCATCTTCAGTCTTAAATGGTGATATAAAAGAATATCTTTAACGGATAGTGCAAAGATGGATGATTATTTGATGAATATCTTTGGCCTGTAGTGCAAAGATGAATGATTACCTGATGAATATCTTTGGCTCGTAGTGCAAAAATGGACAGGTGTTGAGATGAACATGACCAACTGGTGATACAAATGAAAATCTTTGGCCTGTAGTGCAAAGATGAATATTTGATTCAAGATATATATTGATTGATGTTACAGGGATAAAATATTGATTATAAACTTTTAAATTATAAAAGATAGTAGACATTATTTCCTACTTAACTCTTCTGATGCATTGTTACTTCCGCTGCTGTTGTGGATCTAAAACTGATTGTCCATATTATTTTATCTGATTTGTTGAAGACTAACGATAAATTATTCTTTATTATCTTAGTCATAATATTCTTTACTGGGTTAGTTGAGCTCGCACTTTTTTTCTATTTTCCTCTTCAGGAAATGAGAATGTTGCAGGGACTAGTCGGGAAACAGAGTGATGGGCAGAGTTAGAGCAGTAGTAGTCCTCACTATTTTTGTATAATAGTGTGAAAATAATTGTAACTATTGAGGACTGAATTTGAGTGTTTATATTTCGTATTATATACGATTTGAATTAACACTCACAGCTTGTATGGTCGTCCTGCTCACGACCTTTTGATATAAAAGTTTGTATTTAGATTCTGTACCATGTGTTTGGCGACTCAGAATGGGTTGGGTTGATTGGACCTATTCTAGGGGCGTCACATATCATGTATGAACGTGTTGCTTGGAAACTGTTAGACTTGTTGGGCCATTGTGCTCAAACTTGCTATTATTTGCAAATTAAAGATGTAATGTGATTCTCTCGCACGCTGTTATGATGATAAAGATTAGAAGCGCGTGAAAAGGAGTGCTTTTAATTGTTTTCTTTTGTTGAAATTATATTAAGTCGTAATGACGGTATACGATATATGTAAGCTAGATTATGTAAACCTCGAGTTAGGAATAAAGGTTATTCATTTTGGAAATTAAGATGTAATTATATAGTTTGCTTTGTAAAGTAGATTAGTATGATGACGATTGTGTATAAAGGGATAGTGTATAATGAATATATATAGTTATTGGATTATATTATGAATAGTTAGGGAATGGTTAAAGTCAGAAGTTGAACTTTATGTCTAAGTATAATAATTTGTAATGGATCATGGTACTCATTCAATCCCGAATATAAGTGTAGAAGCTAAAGGATGCGATTTCGGGAACAAAGAAGGATAAAGAATATTTTTAAGGTACATCATGTATTGAATTTTGTAATTTTTTTTGAAATAACTAAGTTTTAGTGTTTATATTGTTAGTGACTGTTATGTACAATTAAAATAAGTTGAATTGTGATGAAAATTTATAATATGAATATAAGTTATAAAAAGTTTAAATTTAGCAGTATTTTATCAATTATAATATTAATTAATGTTTTAAAGCTAGAACGAGACTGTTTGTTAACGACTAAAGTCGAGAGCGAATATTGTCCTGATTTTGGGATTGTTATAGAAATTGCATTCAGGGTCCCTGCAGAAATGTCCAAATAGTTTAAAGGTAACATGAAAGATCTACTCAAGGACATCTCTAAGAATCTACAGAAAAAGGATGCAATCTTCTTAACGCTCATTTAATATCATAAAGAGGTTCTCGCTCTCCAACAATTAAATGAAAACATTGTTAAGCTCCTTATAGATAAAGTCTTCGAACTTAGTACTTCCCTTAATGAGTTCAAAAGCATTGTAATGTAGCAAATTGCTCGAACAAACAATGCTATGGCATTTGTGCATCAACAATGAGAGCAAGCGGAAGCCTGACTGCAAGAAAATAGAGATGACATTGTCATGTTTCGAGATCCAATGCAAGAACTTGTTCAAATTGTAAAACAGTTCTCTAAAGAATTCAATGTTCTAAATTAAGGTCGAGATGCTGACAAAAAGGGGGGGGGGAGAACAAGTAAGGGGGAGACAATGGAAAGAAGGAAACGAGATCAACAATCATCAATTTAACATCCTTCCTATAGAGCACCTCAAGCAATCCCTATAGATTGTGATCATTCTTCTTCCACTTCAAGATATGGATCGTTGAGCTAAGTGATTCCAACTGACTCACGACTTTTATCTGATGATCCCATGCTTTTTAACATATATCTTCAAGGGATTCACATCCAAGGGGAAGAAATAATCGACATGTATGATCTTGGCCCAAGGGAATCTATACAAGAGATTCATACTCGAGAAGCTGAAGGAAGAGAGACATATTATAGAAGGAGAGAAGCATAGCGTAAGGATTTGTTTAAGCAAAAGAGGGGGAGGAAATATGTAATAATAATATATTCTTTATAAATTATATGTAAGACCCCAAATTTTATGAATAAGATTTAATTTTCTTTATATATTATTTTGAAATAGTAAGGTGTTGATTTGATAAATGTGAGAAGTTATGGGTGAAATGTGTAAAGTTACAAAGTAAGCAAGTGGTTATAAAATATTCGTTGTGTCGGGGAATATTCGTTTGGTCGAGGAATATTCGTTTTGTCGGAGAATATTCGTACGACGGCGCAGTCATTGGTGGACCCCACAACGGAATGAATGTCGAATATAGAAAGCGACAGAAATAACCTTTTTATATAATAACGACAAAACTGTTACCGTTAAATACACGGTGGTTAAAATACAGTAATACGTGGTGTTACATAGTAGCACACGGTATTGCACAGTATTTCGAATTATTGATTCTTACGTAGAAGGCACTTACTCAATTATTGTTACAGTAATTACTGTTCAATATTTTATATTATTGATTCAATAATTGCATGATATTTTATTGGTTCAATATTTGCTACGTTGATATTTTATATCAATAAGTGCTACTTTGCTATTTTATATTATTAATTCAATAATTGTCATTGCACATTATTTCAAATTATCAAATCAATAATTCATATTATTTGAATAATATTATTAGATAGCATTATTGGCAATGTCTAAGGAAGTTCTGTCTAGGAAATGGGTTGATTAATTGCGCGCCAGTAAGGAGAAATCCTTATCGGAAGGCCCTCTCTTTCTTGGGAACGACCTGGTTGTCAATATTGTAGTTCTGTAATATTATTTGTGAATAATTAATTTTTGATATATATGATAAGAAAATATTTATTCAATGTGGATTTAAATGGAGGAATTTTTTTACATGTGACATTTGTTGAAAGTTGGTATTTTATCTTGTCAGATAAAATAATTCATTCAAATATATTATTATAATATTACATTATAGTAGTATGATGTGATTACATAATAGTATGATTTTTATAATTTGAATGGTAACATTATTATAGTAAATTCATGGAATAAAAGTTAAACGAGGTGGAAGAGTGCAAATTGAATTTGAACTCTTATGATGCAAACAATGATGTCATCGGAGCGATGAGGTAAGCAATGATGTCATCGGAGCGATGATGTAAGCAATGATGTCATAGATCGATGATGTAAACGATGATGTCATAAATTATGGCAAAAAGACTATTTTACCCTTACTCTGCCGAGCCTATAAATAGAAGTTCATTTCTTCATTATTTCTCATCAATTCACTAAAGCTATAGAGAGAGAAAGTATAGAGAGAATAAGAGAGAAAGAAGAAGAGTATTCTGCTATTACGCTAGTGCAATCTCCAAATTTTAAGGTAAGGGGTATTATTTCTTTCGTATTCATGAAGAGAGTTATTTTCTTTCAATACTCGTAAGGGTTGTTATTGCATTCCTTATTATTCTGTTGGAATAATCTGTCTGAGCGGACTACCGCCAGATGGGTGAATCTTCGTATTCAGTTGTTATTAAATTGTGAAAATAATCTGTTTAAGCGGACTACCGCCAGACGGGTGAATAACCCTTCGTATTCAATTGTTATTAAATTATGGAAATAATCTATTTGAGCGGACTACCGCCAGACGGGTGAAAATTCAATTGCAGTTTCGTATATTGTTTTATTTCAGATTCTTAACTCTAAACTTACTACAGTAAGTATTGCTTCTATAATTTCTGAAATGATCAGATATTACTTGAGTTTTGCGCTTCATCTAATATTATTTCACTGGAATATTGGTCTGAACTTTCTTGTGAAATTTTTATCTTTTCATGTCGAGCTACTATTCACGAGTTACTATTCACGAGTTACTATTCACGGTAAAAAAATATATTTTTTTTCTTCTTCCAAATCATCTTTGATTGGATCCAGGTTTTGATCTTCATTCTTGAACTCTGGATAAATTCTCTAATATTTGTCCTTTATCTCACTGGATCCGTTATTCGTATTATTTTGCATCATCCTCAGTTCTAAATGGTGATATAACTGAATATCTTTGGCCTGTAGTGCAAAGATGAATGATTACCTGATGAATATCTTTGGCCTTAGTGCAAAGATGGACAGGTGTTGAGATGAACATGACCAACTGATGATACAAATGAATATCTTTGGCCGTAGTGCAAAGATGGATATTTGATTCGAGATGTATATTGATTGATGTTACAGGGATAAAATATTGATGATGGACTTTTAAATCAAAGAAGATAGTAGACATCATTCTCTACTTAACTCTTCTAATGAATTATTATTTTCGCTGCGAATATTGATCTAAAACTTGTTGTCCATAATATTTTATCTGATTTATTGAAGGCTAACGATAATTTGTTTTTCATTATCTTAGTCATAATATTCTTTACTGGGCTAGGTGAGCTCACTCTTTTCTTCCATTATTCTCTTCAGGAAATGAGAATATCGCGGGTACTAGTCGGGGAATGGAGTGATGGTCCGAGTTAGAGCTGTAGAAGTCCTCACTATTTATTTTATTTAAAATAGTGTGATAATAAATGTAATGAGGACTTAGTTTGAATATTAATATTTTCTACATGTTTGTATTGATACTCACAGTTGTGTGGTCGTATTTTGCACTACCGTGTGATATGAAAGATTGTATTTGAATTTATTGAGTGTATTTGACGACTCAAAATGGGTGGAGTATTGAACCTATTTTGGGGGCGTCACATTATAACTGTTGTAAATTTTCATACTTTGTACAAATCTTTAAAATACATCAATAAATTCATTCTTTTGCTCTGGCAATACAGTTGCTTACTGTATATTAAGTCATGTATATTTTCCCAGTATTTTACATTGTATAATTAATGAATGTTCTGAAATTACTGGTTTTTCCATCATTAAATGGAGGAGATTGTTAGAAACTGCATGTTTAAATCTGCATGTTTAATTTGCTGATGATATGATTAATGTATAATTGTTAAGTAATTTTTGTAAAGTCCTTCATGAGTATATGACGTACAAGAACTTAGATAAAAAGATCAAACTTGTTAGATTGTTATGAGCTGAATTGATGTACAGATGAAAGGATTAAATCGATCGTATAATAATGTTAAGCGATTGTAAAGTTACTTTATCGTTTCGTAGAGTTTATTAAAGATAGCGGAGTTAGCTATGCTATCGTAGAGCATCCAGTGCTAGATCGCAGAGTTTGTCAGAAGTTTATAGAGTGAAGTGAAAGATCGCAGATCCTGCAGAATTATAGTAGAGTCATCTCAAAGATTGTAGAATTCGCTCTAAAAACATATAGTGAAGAAAGATCGCAGATTCTGATCAAGAATCTTAGAGTGCTCATCGTAGAGAGCTATTCGTAGAGCAGATCGTAAAGAGAACATCGTAGAGTGTCCCTCTACTCGTAAAACAACCAATCGTAGAGAAAAATTAGAGTACAAGATCGTTGAGTAATTTAAGCGTCAAACTCTACGATTATCATAAAGCTCTACGATTTGTCTAAGTCGTAGAACATGTCAGACTTGTCATAGGACTGACAATGAGGAATCTTGCAAAGTGAAGATCTCAAGATGTTTGCCAATCATTCCTAATTCAAATAGAATATCAAATATTAGTGTGTCTAAATTGCTATCTTGGAGATTTGACACCACTCAAGTGGTAGGTGAAACTGCAGTCTGATGTGAACAGCCAGAACCGAAAACAAGCTAACATTTTCACCTTAAAAGTCAATATCAGAGAACATCTGGAAGTAGAGCATTAAATGCACAACAACTCTTCAACGGGAAGAACTCAACGAAGTCTATGAAAGAGTACGAGAATTTAAATTCAAGTACGAATCATAACAGTAAAAAGTTGAACCACTACAAAAGCCAAAATAGTTTTACTCTACGGTAAGAGAAACTATTTATGCTGCTAAGTTCCTAAGAAGTCAATCTCAACGCAACTTCGGAAGCACTTCAACAACAATCATTCAATTGTGATTCACTGGTCTAAGTGATTATTATACCAAGTCTAAGTGACTTAAAAAGTTCTTAGTGAACTAAACTAAGTGTCCCTTGACTTAGTGTCATTTGCCGAGACTAAGTGTCTTGAAGGAATAAATCTTTGTGATTCACTTGTAATAGATCTTAGTGATCTGGTCTTAGTGACCATCTGCATTCTTAGTTGATTTCCTACTCGTAGAGTAGAAGAGTGGACTAGGAGTTTTTATACTCCGAACTACTTAAATATCTTGTATCATTTACTTTCTACCTTTACATTCTATTTATTAACTGCTATATCAATTGTGACCGAAATCCATAAGAACTAAATTCAGAGTTGTGATTTTATTATATTTTAAAGGGGATTTCAAACTTATATTCTGATGTGCTTAATTAACTATCTGGTAATACATTCTTAAATAATGAAAAAAATAAATTAAATGATCTATTCAACCCCTTCCAGATCTCTTTTGTGCCTATGAGAAATAACATACTTTTTTAACTCTTTTAAAGTTATTTAGTGTAATCATTGTAATAACATCTGTTCACTTTAAAATTTTAAGAGATTTGAATACTTTATTTTTAGTGGGACATAATTCTACAATTGATTAAAATGATATCACAATCTATGAATGATTTATGATTTTTTGGACAATTTTTTTCCCTTGTTACCAACAAAGAGCTCTACTTCCACTATTTCATCTTGCTATCGGCTTTGTGATGCCATTGTGGAAGTGTTTGAGCTCAAACTCAATACAAATGTTTTTTTTTTCTTTTTTGCCGTTGAGAATTAACGCTATAAGAGGGTGTTTAGGCCTTAAGTTTTAGACCTAGGAGCCTCGAACCATGATGGGTCTTGGTGTGGTGAGGATCCACGAAGAGTGGTCGGGCACTGATAATTATTAAAGCCCGACCCATATTGGTACCACATCTTAACATAATATTTTGTTGTACAAGAGAGTTTAAAACACTAAGATTCGTTTGTAATAAAGAGCAACGCTATTAAATCCGAATCGGCCCGCCCCTCTAATCGGTAAAAATCAGAATCTGATCGGTTCTCCGATCCGGTTCAACCTAGTTTTATTGATTTGTCAAAAGTCGGTTGACCTGGTTGACCACCGATCTAACCGATAAAACCGGTTAATTGACCTAGTGAACCCGTTTTTAATTTATTTATTTTTATACCAAAAAGAATTTTAATATTAAAATTAACCACTTTTAGTAATATTGTAACTCAGCTTTAAAATGTTTTAGTTCATAAAAAAATGAGATTTTAAAAAAAATTATTAATTACTAATAATATATATTTTTATATATTAATGACGTCACTTGGTCAATAACTGTTTGACCACTAGTTGGATCAGTAACCCATTCCACCTGGTACATTTTTCTATTCGATGACCGGTCCGGGTATGAGAATCTTGATAAAGAGCAAATACATAAAATTTAATTGAACACCAATTTATGTGACTAAATTGCAAATCTGACCCTCCTATTTGTCATGTTTTAGCTAAAATATTCCCTAAACTTTTTTTAGCACAACTGTTCCTCATAGATATATTAGTCATGCAAGAGTGTTCCTCCAATGTTCCCCAAACTTTTTTAGCACAATTGTTCCTCATAGATGCGTTAGTCATGCAAATGTGTTATTCCAATTTTTTTATCTTTTAAAAATTGATTTTCTCTCTCATCTCTCCTCTTTTTTTTAAATTTGTGTAAAAAGTATACTCTTCTTCTTTTTATTATTTATTTTTATATTGACATTTTGAATTCAATATAATCTCTAAATTCAAAATTTGTATAAATTAATTAATTTTAGACAATATAATTACCAAAATTATAAACTTTGATATTTTTTTATTTTATCTAAATGGTAATAATAATTGTATGATTTATTTTAAAATTGAATATATCTTAAATTGATTTAAAAAAATCAAACTTGATCCTATGTTTTGAACAATTTTTTTTGAATTTGAACAACTTTTCAAATTTTTTATCATACGACTATTATTAAAAGTTGAACTCATTATTTTTAGAAGTTCAACTTTTAATAATAGTTGTATGACATAAAATTTTGAAAAAAATTTCAAATTCATATTTTTTGTTTAAAACATAGGATCAAGTTTGATTTGTTTAAATCAATTTGAGATATATTTAATTTTAAAATAAATCATATAGTTATTAGTACCATTTAAAATAAAAAATAGTAAGATTTATAATTTTGGTAATTATATTGTCTAAAATTAATTAATTTATACTAATTTTGAATTTATATATATTTCATATTGAATTCAAAATGTCAATATAAAAATAAATAAATAAAAAGAAAAAGAAGAGTATACTTTTTACAAAAATTTAAAAATAAAAAATAAAAAAAATGAGGAGAGAGAAGAGAGAGAAAATCAATTTTTAATAAGTGAAAAAAAATTTAAGGAACATATTTGTATAACTAACGCATCTATGAGGAACAATTATGCTAAAAAAAGTTTAAGAATTATTGGAGGAACACATTTGCATGACTAATGCATCTATGAAAAACAGTTATGCTAAAAAAAAGTTTAGAGAACAATTTAACAAAAACATAACAAATAGGAGACTCAGATTTACAATTTAATCGATTTATGTTGACAAAAAAGAACTATTTTTTTAACGCCTTCAATTTAGAGATACGAGTACAAATTCAATGAAATGCAAAATAATATCAACAATTTCTAAATCGTTGATAAAAGAGAAATCATAGACTCTCAGTGGTTTTTTGTTTAGGACTGAATACATCTGAATGACTAAATGGCTGAATCAGTTAGCCATTAAGTGCGTTTGTTTTGGAAAAAAAATCGTTTGAATGGCTGAATCGGTCAGATGATTGAGCTGAATGGCTAAGTCAGATTTTTTTGACTGAATGAGCAGCTGAATAAAGTAAATTTTTTTTTAAAAAAATAAAAAAATATTAACTATTATATTAAGTAATATTAAATAAATTTACAACAATTTTGAATTTTTTCAGAGGGGTAAAATAATAAAATTATGATATTCAAATGTTTCAGACATATTAATTATCAAACAATTTTTTTCATTCAAATTTAGATTCAGATTCATCAGATTCAGATTTAGATTCATTCAATTTTTATCAAACACCCCCTCAGTCATATATAATAATATAAACCATCCGACTACAAAAAAGAAGTTGCTCTTTTGCTACTAGAGAAATTTGTTATATATATATATATATATATATATATAGCAGCATAATGCAAATATTTTTTGATTAATCAACCTTTTGAACATGATGAGATTTAGCGGCTGAGATCTTGCAGTAGCAGTGGTGATATGCTCGTACACGATTCCATTCACAGTTGATTGGGTTTACATGTACCCCATATCTTAAATAAATGGCCTCCACGCAATCAGAATTCCCAGAGAAATTGGGCCCCGGCAATAGAAGAGACCGAAAATTTTGTATCCCTGTACAAAAGAAATTGAAATTCGAGAACATATAAACTTTTAAAAAATAATAAAAATAAAGAAAATTGAATAATTATTCAACACGGGCAACAAAAATATAAAAATAAAAATAAAAATAATAGATCAAGTGACATATGTTTCTTATAGATTCGGTTATCATGAAGTAAATTTCATAATAAATTGGTTAATTGACACCTCCTTGACCTGCGTGTCGACACTGTATTAATCAAAATTAACTTCATACTAACTACCCCCGTTTCTTATATATAGAAGGATAGACATGAAAAAAAAAAAAAAAAAATAGAAGCCAGAGAAAATACCTTGTGAGAGAGTAAACAGACTTAATAGGAGAGTCAAACAAAACGTGCGACCTGATATCGAGTTATTCATCGTGATAATCATAATGTAAGGAATAGGCAGAGATGTTTGGAGAAGAAGATGATGAAAACAGAGACTAGCAGTGAGAATGGTAGAGACAAAAAGAAAAATTCACATCATTCATTGATATGAATCCCTTATATAATAGAATTACAACTCATATATATATATATATATATATATATATATGAATAAATAAATATCAATTTCCTAAATAGAAATTGATATTTTTACAATATTTTTTGATATTTTTACATGAAAAGTGTCGCTATAGATGTATAGCGATGGTTTTCACCGTCGTTATAGGATCTATAGCGTCGATTTTCATGTGAAAATATCATTTTTTATTGTGTATTTATCAGTTTCCTAAACGATAATATCTATTACTTCATCCATTCCAAATTATCTGTCATTTTAAAAAAAATTGTTGTGCCAAAATAACTGCAGTTTGCTCCTTTTTTAGACAATTAAAGTGGTTAATTACAAGTTTATCCTATTCATTTATTTTCTGTCGTATAATCTTCAAATTGGAATATAATTGTATTTTTAGTAACAAATTTGGCATAATAATTACATTTTTTATTGGAATTTATTAAGTGTGCAAATGATCAAAAGCGGAGATAATTTGGGATGGAGGGAGTAGAATATCTGTCATAAATTAGAAGATAACTGACTATTCAATGGGTAATTATATAATTATGGTGTATAATACTACTACATTAATATCATAAACACGGCTCCCGTTTCACAGAATAGCATTAAATTTGACTTAATTTTCAAATAGCATTAAATTTGACTTAATTTTTAAATAGCATTAAATTTGTCTTAATTTTTGAAATTAATGTTAGATATTCTTAAATTTAAAATCCAAGGAATATTTAGATTTAGACAATCAATTATGAAAATCATAAATTATGGGAAAATTCTACTCCCTTCGTTGCTTTTTAATTGATGTTTTAGAAGAAATCACAACAATTAAGAAATATAATCAATGTTTTGTCAGATTGATGAAAAGAAACAAATTAGGAGTAGAATTTATTGTAAGGTTAATATGGAAAACTAAGTCATCAACGTTTCCTTGAAATCTACAAAACGATAGACAAAAAGAGAAAAAAAAAATCACTCTCTAAAGAGACAAATAAAAAGGAATAAATAGAATATTAATTACAAAATGAGAATTTCAACTATCCAAAAGATCATCTTCACATAAATTATAGAGTAATATTTGTAACAAACGAGATTTTTATATTTTAATTTTAAATATTTATTGAATTAAATAAATATTTTAATTATTTTATTTATTGAGTTAAATAAATAATTGATGTGATTATGTTGTGGAGTGATTTAATTAAGTGCAATATATTAATTAAATTGATGTGTAATATTAAATTGATGTTTAAGTAATTTTGTGGTTGAAGTTCTAATTTAATTGATATAATTAAATTAGATGAATTATTATGTGGTAATTTGGTAGTAGTGATTTAATGAATAATTATAGTAATGCCTAATTTAATTTAAATAATTAAATTAGAGATTTATTAAGTTAGTTACATGAAATTATGATTATTAAATAAATTATAATTGTGTAGTAATTTAATTTATGTGGCAATTTTATTTAATAAATTGATGTTAGCTTTAATTTAATTAGATTGGAATATTGGGATTTAATTGAATAAAGTGTGACATTTAAACTATGTAGTAAGTGGGTTATTAAAATAAATTAAAAGGATTTTAATTTAGTTTTACAAAACAAGGCCCTTAGCTTTTAAAAGTCTATTTTAATTCAGTTTTACTAAACAATGCCTAAGTCTTATAAAGTTTTATTTTAAGTTAGTTTTTGTTAAACAAGTCTTAGTGGCTTTTGATTTTCAAAAAACATGTAACTGATATATATATTTAATAGAGAGATAATATGTTTGTCAGTTATTATATTATGTAATTATATGTATATCAGTATTGGTACGTTAAGTTAGAGTTAGAAGAAAAAGAGCAGAGGAAGAAAACAAGAGAGAAAAGAAGAGAGAAGAAGAAAGGAGAAGAAAGAAAAGTTATCTGTGAAATCAAAAACAAGAGTCCATCATCATCTTCTTCTAAAGCTAACAAGGTAATAATCTAAACTTTAGGATTGTTAAATTATGTTTTTCATTGTTCTTCATGAAAAAGATATTTTTACTTCTCTGTGATTGAAGTTTTTCATGGTTATTATGTAAATATGATATATATGTGCTAAATTGTATATATAAACTGTTATATATGATTTGTGTGAGTATTTAAACTGTTTAATTCATGTAAATATGATGAATATGAAAAAATCATGTTCATAGCAATTTATAGTGAAGTATTTTGAAATATGGCTTCTTTGATATAAAAATTGATGTCTAATTCATGCTATGTGATGAAAATTGATTATAGATTATGATAATATGCTAAGAAACGAAAATAACATGATTTAAATTAAGTGATTTGGTTTAAAAACAAAGTCACAGTGTTTATGTTTGTCAAGAACACTTAACAATGGAGTTTTCTTCAAAATCATGGAATTAAAGGTTTTAAATTGATTATTGTGATGTTTATATGTGTAAAATCATGCTAGAAGCACTAAATTATGTTTCTGTAAAGTTTGTATAAATTATATAAGTTGAAATTTAAGTTTGATCACAGTGAATAAGCCAAATTGGCTTATTCTGTGATTTTTGCGAGGCTGTATGCGTCCCACGGTGTCGTGGCGCCGCAGCGCCTGCTCTGTGAGTAAATAGGGCGCTACAGCGCCACAGCAGCATCTGGTGATGTGGCACGGCGTCGCAGCGCCAGTTCAGAGTGTTTACTGGAGCCCTGCAGCGCCAGGTCTGGTTTTACAGAGCCCTGATGATGTGGCACGGTGCTGCAGCGCCGACTGCAGTTCATTACGTGGCGCTGCAGCGCCACCTATGCAGTTTAGCCAAAAAAAATTATTTAAGCATACAACTCTGTGAAAATGTTAATGTAATAATTATAAAAGCATGTTAATAAATTATATGTTAATTGGACAGTATGTAATCATATTTTTATATAAGATTTATGATTTTAAATTATAACTTGGTTAATTGTTACTAAGTTTAAGTTTGATATGATAATAATAATAAGTATGGTTTGATCATGTTATGAATTAACTAATGATTAATAGTTGCGAGTTAACCTAGATTGGTTAACTAATGATGTGATGTAGTTGTATGTTGTAACTAATTGGTGTTGCTATTGTTAATAACGTGCACGTAGGAAAAATTATGGAACGAGTTATTAATTGCTAGCTTACGCGCGAGACAAGTTTTCTTACCCTAACTCGATTATGATTGAGCAAGTTATTTTATCTTTTCTTGTTATCAATTACGCAAGTTCTTTAATTCCATATTGGACAAGTATCTTATTTAGTTTCTGTTGGGAATTGCATATTCAAATTTGATGTTGAAAGTAAATATATATGCTTATGTGTAAAGTCCTTCAAGGAACATATGTACAAGGACTTATATGATAGAGCAAAATTGTTAGGTTGATCTGTGCTTTAATGTTTATCATTATGTAAATGAATGTATAGAAGAGAGATCAAAACTGTTAGGTTGATCTATTTTGAGATGTAAATGTTAGGCCTTGACAGAATTGTAGTCTGCCAAGCCAGTCAAGAGTATGCAGAAGCCAAGGCAGAATCATGGAGCTTCAATGAAAGTATTCAAGAATCGTAGTCTGTCTTGGAAGCCACACTCAGAATCGTGGAGATGATCCGAGCGCCTGCCAAGCCAAGTCAAGAATCGCATTCAGCTCTCGGAAGCGTAGAGTCTGCAAGACAAGCAAGTAATAATCGTAGTCTATCAAAGTTTAAGAGAAATCATAGTGTTCTCTACGATTTAAGTTGAATCAAGTATGAGCAAGCCAACACACAGCGATCATGGTACAAAGACCACGATCGTGGTGACCCTCTAGTCAGCATCAAAGTTCGTCTATCTGATTAAGGAGGAAGAGTAACAAATGAAGAAAGGCTTATAGACGTTGACATTTTGGTAGTCCCAATGATCCAACATTCATCCTTAGTATGTATCGAAGAAGCGTATTGAAGAAGCTAAGGAAAGGACTGCATGCCTGCTGAAAACACCTTTTCAGGTGTTAGGTGAAAAAGCAGTCTACTGTGTCAGTGGGCCAGACGGCTGGACAGCAGATTTGCAGGAAGTCAACATCAGTGCTCAGAAACGTCTGAAGCATTTAATGCTGCAATGGATGCCTTCAACGGATACATTTCAAAGGATCCTTCATAAGCAAATCAGACAAGGATTCAGATTGAGCAAGCAAAGAACGAAAAAGCTCAAGAACTCTCAACGTCCAAACACTACGATCCTAAGAGATAAACTTGCTTCGCTACTCAGTTCTTCAGAACTGATGCTTAATAGCAACTGAGTAGCATACCCCAGAAAACCACTCTCAAACTAAGTGTACCAAGTCTGCTGGACTTGAAGAGTTCTAAGTGAACTAAAGAAGTTCCAAGATTGTTGATCTTGAAGGAATCTTAGTGATTCAAAGTTGTAAAGACATCCTTAGTGGATTTCCTACTCGTGGAGTAGAAGAGTGGACTAGGAGCCTTGAGTGCTCTGAACCACTTAAAATCACTGTGTCTTATTAACTGCTATAACTGCTATATATGCTATAACTGTCATAACTGCTTATCAAACCATTATTGCATTATCTTAAGGGGAACAAACATATATTCCGCTGCAGTCAGTTTAATCAATACTGACAAGTATTTTGAAAAAGAAAAAGTTTTAAAATATCTATTCAACCCCCCTTCTAGATAACTATTGTGCCTCTGGGAACTAACAATTGGTATCAGAGTAGGTTCTCTCAACTAGCCTACAAAGCTTGAGTATATCCAATGGCACATCAGATAAGCGAGACCAAGACCGGTGGAGGCTTCAAACGACCAATGTGCAACAGAGATAAATTTGCCAACTGAAAAGTTCGAATGCAAGCCTACATGGATTCAATAGATGATGATCTATTTGAAACTGTTCTGAATGGGCCCTATATTCCAACAAAGCTTTCACCAACTCCAGAAGATCCAAACAGAGTTTAGATCAAGGTCAAAGCTGAGTGGACTGACAACGAGAAGAAAGATGTCCAGCTAGACAAAAAGGCCAAGAATATTTTGTTCCAGTCTTTAGAGGATAATCTGTTCGAGAATGTGGTTAACGAAAAAACTGCCAAAGAAGTCTGGGAAGCACTGCTCATCATGCATGAAGGAACTGAAGAAGTCAGAGAAAGCAAGCAATCTCTACTGACTCAACAGTATGAGATATTTACCCATGTTCCAGGAGAAAATGTCACTTCCACTTATGAAAGATTCAATTTGCTGCTCAACTCTATTCGAGCTTTTGGAAAGATCTATCCCAATAAAGATCTTATCATCAAGTTCATGAGGTCCTTACCAAGCAAGTGGGATGCCAAAACCACTGCAATCAGAGAATCAAAGAACCTGCATGAAATGACTGTCCAACAACTTTATGGCAACCTTCTTACTTATGAACTAGAGCTGACTCAACGAGTAGAGACTTTATCTGAAGGAAGAAAGAAGGATAAAGGAGTTGCTCTCAAGGCAACAGAAGAAACCTCCAAAGCTCATGATGAAAATGAATATGTCTCTGAGGAAGATGATGATGAGGATATTGTTATGCTGGTCAGAAGACTCAGAAAGTTCATACGTAAAGGAAGAAGTGGCAGACCTAAGAGATACAACAACAACAGCAATCAGGAGCAGATCAATGACTTATGCTACAACTGCAAGAAGCCTGGCCACTTCATCGCAAATTGCAACAAACCTATCAGAGAAGAGCTGAAAAGAAAGACGAATCCAAAGAAGGAGTTCAAAGGCTACAAAAAGCATCAGAAGAAAAACAAAGGTCTTGTAGCTGGAAGTTCATGGAGTGACTCAGACAACGACACCAATGATGAGTCTGAAGCTGATGAAGTACCTCAAGCAGCCAACCTGTGTCTGATGGCCAAAGATGCAAACAACAAGAAAATCACTGACCATCATGAGGTAAGCATAGATAAGGTATTTGACTTTAACTCTCCTGATGTAGACATTGATGATTTAAGAACAGCACTCATGACATAACATCTGATCTACATCAATATATGAAATGGCTCAGAGTTCTGTCTAAGGATTATTTTGTTCTTCAAAAAGAGAAAGAGAAAGTTCAAAGAGAACTGAAAACAGCCCTACTCAGTTCTGTCTCTCTCAAATCTTGAAATTGAGAATAAACTCTTAAGACAGACCAATGAACTGAGCACTCAAAGAGAGTCAAAACTAACCTCTAAGATTGAGGAGCTAGAAAAGACTATCTCAATGTGGAATAGGTCCTCTTCATCCATGGACATATTAATTTCAAGTCAGAGAAATGCTTCTGATAGAACAGGCTTAGGTTTTGGGGAGTCTACCTCAGAACCATGTGTGGAAAAGCTTAAGGAAATTAACATCAGTAGTGCTTCAAATTTTAATAGAAGCATTACGTTTGTGAAATCCACACAGAAGGAAGAACCAGTGCAACCCTGCTCTTCTAATCTAAGCCATGTCCCTAGACACAACAGATCCCATGCTGACATGGGGTTCAGAAAAGAGAAGAGGAACTCAGTCACCACTGTCCAACCTTGAAGGATCGTGGAGTCAAGCAAAACTGACTCCATAAACCAACCTGGAAGGAATTTTGGAGTTAAGATTCACTCATCACAAACCCTGAATCACAAGGCTGCATGGAAAAAGAAGAATTAATATAAGGGTAAGGCCATCAAGTATCCACAAAAGTCCAAATGGAGAAAGAATCCACACACATACAAGCATGCATTATATTAGATGTTTTGTATGTGGTAGAAATGGTCATAAAGCTGCAATATGTTATTATAAATCTCTGCATGATAGGCCTAAAGTCAAGCAGATTTGAGTTCCCAAGGGTACTAACATCGTAGGACCCATACAAGTCTGGGTACCAACATGAAAGCTTAACCTGTCTGCAGGATCTGATCTCCATGATCACAACATGGTATCTGGATAGTGGATGCTCTCGTCACATGACCGGAAACAAAGCCCTCCTGTCTAACTTCACAGAGAAGGAGGGACCAACAGTCATCTTTGGAGATAACGGCTCTGGCAAGACAAAAGGATATGGCTCAGCTGGGAATGGTGATGTGTCCTTCAGCAAAGTGGCTTATGTGGATGGACAAAAGCACAATCTTCTGAGCATCAGCCAACTTTGTGACAAAGGTCATCAAATCACTTTTCTCAACAATCAATGTCATGTCAGAGATCTGGAGACCTCCTCTATTAAGTTGACCGGAACAAGAGAAGGAAATGTTTACACTGTTAATCTTGCTCAACTAAGTTCTGATGAGACAGTATGCTTTCTTGCTAAAGCCTCTGAAGAAATAAGCTGGCTTTGGCATATGAGGTTATCCCATCTCAACTTCAAGAGCATGTCAAAACTGGCCTCCAAAGATCTTGTAGCAGGTTTACTCAAGTTCAGCTTCTTCAAAGAAAGGCCATGCAACGCCTGTCAGCTTGGAAAGCAAACAAGAAGCTCATTCAAAGGCAAAGCAGTCAACTCAATTGATAGGCCCCTTCAGTTACTTCATATGGATCTTTTTGGGCCAATTCCAACTGTGAGTCTCAGAGGAAAGAGATACTCACTGGTCGTAATGGATGACTACACCAGATTCTCATGGGTGTTCTTTCCTATTTCTAAAGATGAAACAAGCTCCCAACTGATCAAGATGTTCAAGCTGGTGATGAATGAAAAAGGAGAGACGATCAAGGCCATAAAGAGTGATCATGGTAGAGAGTTCGACTTCCCAGAAATGGATTAGTTCTGGGCAGACAATGACATCAGCCACAACTTCTCAGCTCCACGAACTCCACAGCAAAATGGAGTAGCTGAAAGGAAGATTAGAACGCTGATCAAAGCAGGAAGAACTTTACTAGCAGCAGTTCATCTGCCTGAATACTTCTGGGCAGAAGTCATCAACACTGCGTGCTACACTCAGAATAGGTCTCTTGTTCACTCTATGTTGAAGAAGACTCCCTACGAGCTGTGGAAAGGAAGAAAGCCCAATGTCAGTTATTTCCACGTGTTCGGCTGTGCATGCTGTATTCTCAACAATGGAAAGCAATATCTGACTAAGTTCCAACCCAAGTCAGACGAAGGAATCTTTCTTGGATATGCCACAGACAGCAAGGCCTATAGAGTGTTCAACAAGAAAACGTTGAGCGTTGAAGTCTCGATCCATATTATCTTTGATGAAACAGACTCAAACAAGTCTGCACCACAAGTCACTGGGACTGACGATTTAGACACCACGATTGATGTGGATGAGCCCAACACCACGATCACAAATCCAGAGGGTGGAATCGTAGAGGCTGAAGAAGAAATCGTGGAGAGAGCTGCACCAGACGACGATCCTATACAACAAGAACCAGAAGTTAATCTTAAAGAGTTCAAACAAGAAGGCACTAGAACAGATGTTCCAACTGGAAACAGATGGGCAAGAGATCACACTCAAGACCTGATCATTGGAGATCCAACTGCCAGGATCAGGACAAGGTCTGTAACTCAGAATGAGTGTTTCTATTTGAGCTTTCTGTCTCAAATGGAACCTAAGAAAATAAAAGATGCAATGGAAGATTCAAGTTGGATAGAAGCCATGCAAGAGGAGCTGAATCAGTTTGAAAGAAGCAAAGTATGGAGATTAGTTCCTAGACCAAGGAATCACCCAGTCATTGGCACCAAATGGGTCTTCAGGAACAAAATGGATGAAGATGGGGTGATCACAGGGAACAAGGCAAGACTAGTGGCTAAAGGTTATTCTCAAGAAGAAGGCATTTACTATGACGAGACCTTTGCACCTGTTACCAGACTTGAAGCTATCAGAATATTCCTTACATTTGCTGCGCACATGAAGTTCAAAGTCTTCCAATTGGATGTTAAGAGTGCATTTTTGAATGGTGAACTTCAAGAAGAAGTATATGTGGAGCAGCCTCCAGGTTTTATCAATCCAAATTTCTCTAATTATGTCTATAGACTAGACAAAGCCTTATATGGACTTAAACAAGCACCTAGAGTATGGTATGAAAAACTAACTAACTTTCTTATTGAAAAAGGATTCACTAGAGGTAGAGTAGACACCACATTATTTCTTAGGAAGCACAAAGATAAAGTTTTACTAGTTCAAATATATGTAGATGATATTATCTTTGGTTCTACTGATGAAAATCTGTACAAGAGATTTGCCAAGCTTATGCAGAGCAAGTTCAAAATGAGTATGATGGGTGAGCTAAATTTCTTCCTTGGACTGCAAGTAAAGCAGACTGATGAAGGTATCTTCATTAACAAAGCCAAGTACATCAAAGACTTACTTAAGAAGTATGGTATGGAATCAGCTTCTCCCATGAAAACACCAATTGCTCCAGCAACTAAGCTTGACAAAGATGAGAAAGGTAAATATATTGACATTACTCAAAACAAAGGTATGATAGGCTCCCTTCTCTACTTAACTGCCAGTAGACTAGATATAATGTTTGCAACATGTATTTGTACTAGATTTCAAGCTAATCTTAAGGAATCACACTTAACTGCTGTAAAAAAAAATTCAGGTATCTCAAAGGCACACCTTACTTGGGACTTTAGTATTCCAAGGAGTCTTCCTTTGAACTGACAGGATATACAGATGCTGACTTTGCAGGATGCAAAATAGACAGAAAGAGTACCAGTGGACCAGTGGCACTTGTCAACTGCTAGAAAATAGACTAGTGTCCTGGTTCAGCAAAAAACAAAACTCAGTATCAACTTCAACAACAGAAGCTGAATATATTGTTGCAGGAAGCTGTTGTGCTCAAATCCTATGGATGAAGAACCAGCTAGCAGACTATGTGTTTGATTTCAAATCTATACCTGTTCACTGTGATAACACAAGTGCTATAGCAATAACACATAACCCTGTCATGCATTCTAGGACTAAGCATATAGAAATAATATATCATTTTATTAGGGATCATGTTCAAAATGGATCTATATCTTTGCAATACATCCCTACTGAAAATTAACTTGTTGATGTTTTTACAAAACCCTTAGATGAATCCAGATTTAATAAATTAATAAGTGAGTTAGGTATGTTAAATCTACAACCATGAATTCTATGTTCTAGTTGGTACTAACCATTCAGATAGAAAGGCTATGTCAAAATTGTAGAGATTACTAAGAGAAACTACGATCGTGGAGTGATCTCGACATGGCAGAAAAGCTCACTGTGGTGACAGCATTACCAAGTTTAAGCAACCCTTCTGATAAGCGCCTCAGGGACAAACCTAACCCTTAGTGTTAGTCTAAGAGGTTGGCCCTTCCTGAGCAACCTTAACCTAGAAGGGATGCTATTTCAGGATGCATCACAAGAAACCGTAGAGTCAACGGTCAAGAAGCAGGCTAAGCATGAAACTCAACAATCGTGGAGTAGCCTAGGCAATCGTAGTCCTCTCAAAAGGACTCACTAGCTTAGGGGGAGCTAAGGGCAGAATCGTACTTTCCATATGACTTAAAACCGTGGAGCCCTGCAGAACTCGACACGTGCCCCACTCTGCAAATCATATGGAGGGAACTTACAAATACATTTTGAACTACTTTTTGTCAGTTCACCTTTGAATTTTGACTGTTTATCTCTCTCTCTCTCTCTCTCTCAAAAGAAACCCTAAGCTTCAGAAAGCTAAGCTAAATTTGTTCGTCACAACATAATCAACAAAATCAATGGCTACTTCAAATGTTGTTTCTGGTTACCAACTGTGCTTCGAAGAATTCAAGATAGCTGACCCTCAGTTCCACAAAATTCTATCTCTTATAAAGAGAGCCACGAAGAAGCTCTGAGCACTAGTACGAGGATTTACCCGAAGTTGGTGAAGGAGTTTTACAGCAATGGGGTCTTTAAAGGCAACGTCATCACTACCAAAGTTAAGGGCGTGCAGATTTGACCCAATGTTGAAAGCATAAACCTGGCCCTAGGGTTTAAATCAAATGGTCTTCCGTCATTGGATGTCATTAATTTCCATGAAGGTCTACAGAAGATGCACCACTCTAAGTTTGAAGGAATCAAGGGCTATAAGAAGAAATAGTTTTGGTGTGCTGTCGCAGACAACCAAAAATAAAACCTTACTGTGAAAAATAATTATGTAGTAGTGCAAGTAAGAGTCGATCCCACAGAGACTGATTAATCTATTTTTCTACTTTGTATTCCAAAAGAGGGGGGTTTTGAATATTATTAATTAAAATAAGCTAATGTGTGAAATACTGTAACGAACTAAATTAGGAGAACAAACCTTGGGTTAAGTCAACTTCCACCTTAGAAACATACACTGATCATTGACTCAAGCATATACAATTAATACTTTGAATATTCATCGTTAGAATTAATTCACCATTCAGAATTATTCCATGTCTTTCCTTAATTTTACTTAGATTGAAACAAGTGATATAAATAACCCTATCTACTAAATAACTTCAGACAAGCGCTAAAAGTTTAATCTAGTAGAAGCTTTAAGAATCAGAAAAATCGATGAAGCTAAACAACACAAGCACAAGCGGTTGTATTTAATTTAGTTAAATATTCTTCCTAAGATATAATAATCTCGTGATCTGCAGTCAATTATTAATCTTAGTTACTTCATAAATTAGAGTGATCAAACAATTACGGATTTGATATCTAATTTAGCAGTAGATTTCAATGAATAATAAACTAGTGTGCACCTAGAAATTAAACAAATCAATCATATAATTCAAGCGCAGAAGAATAATCAATACTCACAATATTAATTGAACAAATAAAATCAATTAGATCTCACAGTGTAATAATCTAGGACTTCCGTCTTCTTAATCCAAGAACAAGAACTTAACTACACATAACTATTGAATCACCAAAAGAATAAAGAGAGAAAAGTATTTTCTTAATGAATACCAGATATCCTTATATACTACTTTATCCCCTATTTATAACAATAATATTTCAGCCCTAACATGCCCTAGCTGCCTTATTGTGCATCCACGTTTGAGTCACAAAAGGAATTCAGCACTTGTGTCAGTGCCTCCCCACTGGGGCGGGTTCTCCAAGTGCAAATCCCAGCTGGGGCGGGGATAGCTACTGTCCGGTTCCACTTCTTTGCAAGCTGCTAACGTGAATCATTATTTCAATTTGTGAGCTGCTAAGTTCGTGGGCCCCCATGATGATGCATTAATTTCGTGAGCTTCACAATCCAATATTCATTTGCAAGCTGGGCTTAAACTGTGGGCCCCATGTTACTTTCCTATGCAAGCTACTGCCATGAGCTACATGGATTTAAGCTGCTCCTTCAATTGATAATGAAACCGTGGGCCATATTCTTAAGCTGCTTGAAACTTTGCATGTAATTCGGCCATAAACACTTCCTTTGAATCCATTTCGCTCACTTGGTTCACTTGTACCTAAAATAACAAATATAAGCACAATGAATATATTTAGGTACAAAATAAATATAAAAGAATAAGTATTAAGAGATTAAAATATAACATATTTCATCCTTATCAAGTTTCCCTAGAAGTATGAATTTCTAGCTGATATTGTTGAAAAATGCATATGCTGCAAGGGCTCTGGTTACGACACTGTAAATGAGAAGCAACTGAAGCTCATGACATCCATCTGCATCAGAATTTAACTCAACTATGGGGCTCTATTAATGGAATGGTTTGGGAAATGGATGCTCAGCTAAAAGCAGACTAAGAGCTCTGCAAAGATGCTCTATGGGAGATTCATCAACATAATTCTGCAGTCTGCCCTGGGTGACAAGATTGGGGATATAGAAGGTGCTCCCATCAATCCCAACAGAAAGATGACCCAACAGCTATTTCAGAATTGGAAGAGGAATCCAGTAGAGAATGTAAAGATGATGTCTAAAAATATGTCTGCTGTAAAGGAAACTGAGGAGGAAGAAGAAGTCAACCAAGAAGAACCCTTGGCTCTGGTCATAAAGAGCAAAGGGAAAAGGAAAGTGAATAAAGGTGTTCAGATAGCTGAGGAGCCTCAAAGCTCAACCACTGATGCACCCCAAGGGGGTTCTGATTTTGGTACTGGGATTCGAGGTCTTATCACTGAGAAGGAACTTACTCTTGAAGCAACTGAATCACTAGAAAAGGTTTTTAAGGAGAAGAAGAAGAAGAAGAAGGGGGAGATAAGTGAGGATAAGGCTGAAGGAAGTTCTGAGTCTCAGAAGAAGAAGAAACGCAACCATAAATCAAAGAAGTCTTCACTCACTACAATTGTGGAGTCCTTACTAATCGTGTAGTCCAGACTTACCACCTCTCAGGAGAAGGAAGCTGCAACAGCCTCTCAGCCTGAATAAACTGTCAGGGCTGAAGCTGAAGAAAGTGCTAAGGCTGTGTCTAAGCATAAGAGGATAAAGAAGAAGCTTGTCAATAATTATGTCCTTTCAAATGAGGAAATTTTGAAGGAAGATGATAGAAGGATGGCTGCTGAGAAAAATAAACAAAGCATTGAGCCTCAAGTATCTGGTCCAACTTTGGAATAGATCAGAGTTATTGCTGATGTAGAAGCCTACCACAAGGGTGTAGAAGATCCTAATGCATCTGATCAGGTTGTGGACCATGCTGAGGAGGAGCTGCCTGAAGTTGTTCATACTGAGGAAGTGCTTGTAGAAGAAATGGCTCATTCTGAAGAAGTAGTGCTAGAAGCATCTGAGATGAGCCCTGATGATGTTGAGGAGGAGTCTCTGGAAGTTCCTGTTCAAGAAAGTACTATAGCTGAGGGGGAGCTGTTAGAAGAACAAGAACCAGAGAATGCAGGAGTTGAGGGGGAGCTACCAATAGATAATCCTGAAGTTCCCTCAGCCCCTGAAGAGTTCATAGAGTCTGCTGATGCAGAAATGGTGGATATTGTTGACGATGAGATGATAGATGTGGTGGAAGTTCCTGATGAAAATGATGAAGATAGTGATGAAGAAGAGGATGACGATCTTGTGGTTATATCAGTGGGCAGGGATGGAGAAAGAATAGCTAACTACAATTAGTTGTTTGACTACTTGCCTATGATGCCCTATCATAGAGCTCTGATTCTCAACACCTGGGATCACATGTTCTGGATTTACAAGACTTATCCAGCAATCTATGTGCTTGCCTATGGATTTCTAAGAAACCGCAGATTTGCTCAAAAGCTGATCACCAATGATTTAACTTCAGAGACTGAGCATGAGGTATATTTCACACCTCTCTCTTTCATTATCAACCACTGCCCTCCATCACATTTCAATCAGTTCTATGAATTGCTAAGATGGTTGGAAGTGGTTCTTCACCCACTAAACCAATTTCCAGTTATAGAGTCCCAAAACTCTGTAACTGATGAACTAAATAACCAACTTTCCCTTATAGAGCCAACTGTCAATGATCCTATGGTTATCGAGCAAATAACCAGAATCGTCGAATCAACTGCTTGAAACCTCAACCATCGAGCCACCAAATCTGGACGACGAACTATGATTCATGCTTGTCGAACAACAACATGACACTAAAATCGTTGAGTCACCAGAACAAATCAACGAACCACATACACCAGACCCTAAACCAAACACTTCTCCCATACACCAAACACAAGCCCCTATCACCCAGTCAAACATTCCCTCGTCCTCCAATAACGAATATTTTGATATGGCACTTGCTCTCATGAGCATGTCAAGGACAGGTGAGTACACTATAACCTCTCCTCCTGATGCTAAAAAAATTCTTGATTGCTTGTCTCTACTACCCACCAAAAAGGAGTTGGCTGATTTGACAAGCCATATAGCCCTAGAGATAGAGGAGAATCTTGAAGCAAACTCTCTGGCACTTCACAAAAGATTCGACCATATAATCGACTCTGTCAAGACTCTGCCAGGAAACTTGGCAACTGAGCTATCAAAGAAGCTGAGGGACATTGTACGAGAAATTGGTGACAGCCTCAGCCAAAGGGATGCTATTCACTTTGCAACTATAAAAAAGCATAAGGATCTGTGGAGATTCTTTAGAAAACTCAAGAATCTCATAATGCTGTCACGACTAAACAGATTCACGAGCTGCGTCTCACACTACGAGAATTCCAAACCTTTGCCATGACTCAAGTTCAGCAAACTACAGAAGCCATGGAGTGACTTCAGTAACAGAGACGAAATATTGAGGCTATAGTCGCGGAAAATCATAGTGACATTACCCAAAATTGCTCTCAGATGCATGAGCTGGTGCAAGGTGTCAACCGCCTATCTGAAGACATTCGAACCCTTGATGCTGATATAAAGGGGGAGAATAATGAGGAAGGAGACAGAGGCAGAGGAAGCAGAGGCAGAAGCAAAGGAAAGCAAACTCACATTGGTCAATCGTCGAGGAGCAACCTCAGAAGTCCTAGCTATCAGTATCCACGAATTTATCAACAGTAGCAGAACCGTCCACCTCTCATGGCTGAACCCTATAGAGGAAGTCAAGGTCCAGCTCCTATCTCACAAGGAGTATCCTCTACTGGTCTTAACATGCCCGTTGGAGATCCTATCTTTATGAACAGACATGATCATTCAGAAATGTTAAGCAAAGAGGAGCTAGACGACATTGCATGGAGAGATGAGCAAACCAGAAGAAGAAGAGCTGCAGAGTATGCCAACCTTCCAAAGAACAAGAGACAGAGAAAATAGAGATAGTTAAAGTTTGTTTTGTATTGATGTGTCTGTGCTAGATTGTAATATCTTTTTCAAACATCAATAAATTCATGCTTATTCTCTAGAAATTTCAGCTGCTCACTGAAACATTAAGTCATATTTACTTTCTAGCATCCTGCATTTAGAAATTGATGATATGATACAAAAATCCTTGGTTATGTCAACAACAAATAGGGGGAGATTGTTAGGAATTGCATATTCAAATTTGATGTTGAAAGTAAATATATATGCTTATGTGTAAAGTCCTTCAAGGAACATATGTACAAGGACTTATATGATAGATCAAAATTGTTAGGTTGATCTATGCTTTAATGGTTATCATTATGTAAATGAATGTATAGAAGAGATATCAAAACTGTTAGATTGATCTATTTTGAAATGTAAATGTTAGGCCTTGACAGAATCGTAGTTTGCCAAGCCAGTTAAGAGTTTGCAGAAGCCAAGGCAGAATCGTGGAGCTTCAATGAAAGTATTCAAGAATCGTAGTCTGTCTTGGAAGCCACACTCAGAATCATGGAGATGATCGAGCGCCTGCCAAGCCAAGTCAAGAATCGCAGTCAGCTCTTGGAAGCGTGGAGTCTGCAAGACAAGCAAGTAATAATCGTAGTCTATCAGAGTTTAAGAGAAATCATAGTGTTCTCTACGATTTAAGTTGAATCAAGTATGAGCAAGCCAACACACAGCGATCATGGTACAAAGACCACGATCGTGGTGACCCTCTAGTCAGCATCAAAGTTCGTCTATCTGATTAAGGAGGAAGAGTAACAAATGAAGAAAGGCTTATAGACGTTGACATTTTGGTAGTCCCAATGATCCAACATTCATCCTTAGTATGTATCGAAGAAGCGTATTGAAGAAGCTAAGGAAAGGACTGCATGCCTGCTGAAAACACCTTTTCAGGTGTTAGGTGAAAAAGCAGTCTACTGTGTCAGTGGGCCAGACGGCTGGACAGCAGATTTGCAGGAAGTCAACATCAGTGCTCAGAAACGTCTGAAGCATTTAATGCTGCAATGGATGCCTTCAACGGATACATTTCAAAGGATCCTTCATAAGCAAATCAGACAAGGATTCAGATTGAGCAAGCAAAGAACGAAAAAGCTCAAGAACTCTCAACGTCCAAACACTACGATCCTAAGAGATAAACTTGCTTCGCTACTCAGTTCTTCAGAACTGATGCTTAATAGCAACTGAGTAGCATACCCCAGAAAACCACTCTCAAACTAAGTGTACCAAGTCTGCTGGACTTGAAGAGTTCTAAGTGAACTAAAGAAGTTCCAAGATTGTTGATCTTGAAGGAATCTTAGTGATTCAAAGTTGTAAAGACATCCTTAGTGGATTTCCTACTTATGGAGTAGAAGAGTGGACTAGGAGCCTTGAGTGCTCTGAACCACTTAAAATCACTGTGTCTTATTAACTGCTATAACTGCTATATATGCTATAACTGTCATAACTGTTTATCAAACCATTATTGCATTATCTTAATGGGAACAAACATATATTCCGCTGCGGTCAGTTTAATCAATACTTAAAAGTATTTTAAAAAAAAAAGTTTTAAAATATCTATTCAACCCCCCTCTAGATAACTATTGTGCCTCTGGGAACTAACAGTTTCCTTATTGAAAATAATGTGATCTTGACTTAATTGTTCAAGCAAGGTTTTATTGTATCTTTCAAATGCTTTAAGTTTATCTCTAAAGCATGATTGTTAAGTATGATGTCTATTGTTGTGACTCATAATTATTCTACAACTCTTTTGTTATCGAACTCTTAAGTTATTGTAAGTTTGATTCAACTACTCCTTAGTTAATGATAGTTGAACTCTAAATTACTATTTGAGCTAATCCAAACTAAACTTTCTTTGGTGCGGACTCGTTAATTAAAGCTGAGATGAACAACCCTTTTACAGGGGATTACCATGCGAAAGCGTTAAGATGTTTGTGCACAATACATGGTACAAAGGGCTGATCCCCCTAAGTACGAGTTAGAGTCCATACAGTCTAATGACTGTTAAAGGTCTAAGTAGAAATACTTATAACCTGGAACATAGTTCAAGGTCTTGTGACCCTCAGATGAATTCTAAATTTTATTTTCAATTTTTGAGTATCGATGGTAGAAATGTTATTCAATTCTATTGAACTTATTCAGTGTCATCATTATTAATTGTTATTTCAAGTGAGCTTTTGTTTGCTCACTCTTGCATATATAACCATTGCTGCCAAAGTTGAGAAAGTTGACGAGCCGTCAACCAGTAAGGGCAAGGGCAAGGGCAAGGGCAAGGGCAAGATGAACAAGTAAAGACTTGTTTAATTTGATTATATGGTTTTTGTATAAGAGTTTAATTGTTATATGATGTTTTATTTTCCGCATTTGATGTTGGTTTAAGGTTAGAAACCTGGGAACGTTTTGACAAGGTTGTAATCCTTTTATAAGGAAGATTATGATTATTAAGGTTGTAATTTATTTTTCATTCCTTATTATGGGCAGTTAGTTATGCTTTATTTAGATAGCGAACACCAAATCCTGTGAAAATGAAGTACCCGAACTTGGGGGTGTCACAATATTGATCTTATTTTTCAAACGGATTGATTATTATTATAAATTTGATTATTATTATATGTACTATATTATATATTATTGTCAATTAATTTTAAATTAGATGTTTGAACAATATTTATAAATATTTTAATTTAATTGTTGGTTTATTAATAATATATGTAATTGTGTAAGTTCTATATTTTAAAAAAAATAATGCCAAAGGTCTAAAATTTAAGGTCTCAACTATTTTTAAAATCCACACATCTTCATTACATTAATATATAATAATTTCAGATACCTATCAAATATTAAAAAGATAATAATAACTTGTGAATTTGAAATAATTTTAAGACCAAAAAATTTTAACCCCTAATATTATCCAATAGAGTACGTGGCTTTATTGTCACTAGGGGTCAGGACTTACACGTTGTGCATGTAATTCATATTTTGTTTATAAATAATTTTAAGACTTCAAATATTAATATTGAAGATGAAATAAAAATATTATTAAAATTATAGGGTAAAATATGAAAATAAGCTATTAAAAAAGAGCGCTATGGGTCTTCAATTTTTGGTCTTAAAAAATATCATCATAACATTGATTGGGTAGATCTTATTTGATTTTTTATGCCATAAATTATCATTAAAATATTAAGAGTGATGCTAAGGGTCTCAATTTTTTTGTCTCAAATAATGTGTCACCATAACATTGGTTGGGTAAATCTTATGTGACTGACTATGTCATTAATTATGATAAAGTCATGTCATTTGAGACTCATTTGAGACCCCTAACATTACTCAAATATTAAACGTCATGTCATTTAAGACCAAAAATTTGAGACCCCTAACACCATTTATTAAAAAAAAGAAGCTCATAAATTTTGTATGAAGTATAGGTTGTGTACAAACTTTCTAGGTTAATTATTAAATTTTTTTCAATTGAATGTAATTATGTAAATATATTCAGTTAAAACTTTTAAAAAATAATTATTAAATTATATATTTTTATTAGAATAACTAATTAATTAAACTATATATTGTAAGTTTTGTACTCAAATATTAGTAAAATTAATTTAATATAGTGTAGATTTATTAGGAATCTAAGAAGATAATTAGTATATTATTAAAATTTTGTTTAGGTAAAATATAAAATTATATATTGGGACATTATTGTATTGACAATCTACATTAATAAATACTTGAAATAACAATCTAAATAGAGTTTTGAAATTCAAATTTAATTGAATTTTGATTTAATTTAGTTATGACACTAATTAGTAAATAATACATTATTATTCAACTAATTAAGAACACAATTAATATAATTAAATAATATAATTTGATAATAATGAATATAAAAGTACAAGGCTTAAATATCGTGAAAACAAGCCTAGGTCGTCATGCATCAGCGTCCAAATTAGTACGACCTTGTAATTAACAAAAGAGTAAAACAAGTTACATATATAGTATATATGTTGACACTGGTATTACTTATGCAAAACAAAGTGAGGGAAAGCTAAACAAAAAGAATTATTTAAACATAAGTAATTAGACACAACAATATATGTATATATATATATATATATATATAAGTGACTAATTAATTTGACTGTAATAAGTAATAAGATTACCTCGTCGTCATCCTCATGTTGTGCTGTTGCAACCACTGCATCAGCTAACTCATCAGGACTCAGAGCCGCCAGATACCCGCCCAGTATACGAAGAAGATCACGATCTCAACATATAGCTCTCACACAGTCAGCAAGGGTATGATAGACTGGATGACCCGATGACTGTGAAGATTGGGTAACAGAGCTGCTTGTGCCACTGATGGTTGGGCAGCGTCATTGTCCTTGGCCTTTGACGTAATTCTTCTTCACAACTGATGTCCTCTCCCACAATTCTTGATTAATCGTCAGACGTGGGGTGCCTTCAGGATAGCTCTCGTTCAATAAGCTCTTATAAGTATCCTGTTCGCAGGTTAACAATTAAATAGTTAAAAATAAATATAAAATTCTAAATAATGATGTAAAACTTTATAAAAAACATCAAAGTCTCCAAAACTTATTATCGCTATCTGGATAGCCTTAGGCAGACCATCACAGGTGACCATATACACATCCAGCCAACGGATTGGCTGACCTTGAGACTGAGACTCCTATACAAAATATACTCTCATATTACTATGTAAACATGTGATATTCTACAAACCATGAATGTAAACATATTAAAAAAAACAATTCATAAGTTTACTATTCATACGTACCCTGGCAGTAATATGCTACAATTGTGATTTACTGTCACCCTTGTAGGTGTCTTTCGCCTTTTTGCCATCAGGTACACCCGAGGCTTTGTTAGTGGCGGCGATCTTGCGTCTTTTGACCCAGGTCTCAGCTCTCCACTGGGCACACATCTCAGCCCATATGGGTTATGCGCACCACCAGGGACGATGCTTGTGCATACTTAAGGCTAAAACAATAGTGATTAAAATTATTTCCTTGTACTTGCAATTCTTGTGACACCCCAAAATCCGGGTACTTCGTTTCCACATGATTTGGTGTTCACTTTCTAATTTAAAACATACATCTATCTAATAATAAAGAATTTCAAAGTAAATTACAACCTTCATAATACTTAATTAAAATCTTCCTTGATAAAGGATTACAACTTGTCCGAATAAAATCCCAGGGTTATCTAAACCTTAACATCAATCAAATAAATGCGGAAATAAAACATAACCAACTAAGTCTTATTACAAAAATAACTTGAAATAACAAGCCTTCACTTGCTCATCTTTCCTTTTCCTTTACTTATTGACGGTATGTCAACACTCTTGATTTCAACTGCAATGGGTGGTAAAACATGCAAGAGTGAGCAAACAAAAGCTCACTTGGAAATACAACAGTGATATGTCATAAGTGAATAGTTTCAAAAGAGTTTGAATAACTTTACTTTCATCAAAATAAAGAATTGAATATTAATTCTTTCATCAATACGTAGAATTCGAATATAGAATCATCTGAGGGTCATAAGACCTTGAACTATGTCCTAGGTTATAAATATTTCTATTTAAACCTTTAACAGTCAACAAGACTATGGACTTTTAACTCGTACTCAGGGGGATCAACCCTTTGTACCATGAATTGTGCACAACCATCTTAAAGCTTTCGCATAAATGTTCCCTAGTAATTAGGATTGTTCATTCTCAGTATTTGAATACAAGTTCCGCACCAAAAAAAGTTTGGTTTGGATAGATAAGGAACTTTAGAGTTTCAACTATCATCAACTAGGAGTAGTTGAATCGACTCACAGTACTTTAACAGTTCAATAATATAAGAATCATGAACCAATTGTAAGATATGACAATAAACTTTATAGTAAATAGGCACGCTTTAGAAATAATTTAAAGCAATTGAAAGAATAAGTAGATCTTGCTTGAACAATTAAGTCAAGATCACAATGCTTCAATAATATTTCAATACTTGTGCAATAAGAATATTAGAATACAACAAAGCTTGTACAAAGTAATCCACAAGTTCGAAATGGAAACTTGCTTAACTAGAAGACTTGCACAATTTAAATAACAAGTTTAGAGTTAGGAAACTTGCACAATAATAAGTTTAGAGATAGGAAACTTGCACAATAATAAGTTTAGAGATAGGAAACTTGCCTCAAGCGCAAGCTACACTTTAATAACTATAACCACTTCCACAATTACCCTATACATTGCATTATATTTAAAACGTCTATTAGTATTCAACTACAACGTTTAAACCATTGAACTTCTTACTTAAGTCCAACTCACAACGTTGTTTACAACATAGGTTGTTAACTAGTAAAATACGTGAGTCTACATTCACGACATACATTCATAAGCTTATAACGCAATGAATTGTATTGCGTACCTTATGAAAGTAACACACTCAGACACATGTAACATATTCATATAAAACTTCAATCTATCTTAAACACATCAAAAATATGTTATCTTATTACCTATTACACTTATCAAGTCATAAAAATAAGTTAGCTAAACAAACGGGGCATGAAAACTCAAAAACCAAAAACCAAACTTCCCGGACAGCAGCATACCCAGCGGGGCGGGTCCCCCAGGCCTAATAACCCCGCTGGGGCGGGCCACCTCCCTGGTGAAGGGGCTTGTTCGTGAACTGGGAGAGAAATAAGCCAATTTGGCTTATTTCTTCACACCGAATTCAATTTTTCCCAACATGATAAACATGAAATTTACTAACAACAATATTTTAAACTCTTTAACATGATCATAACATATAAATCCATACATCACATAATCAAAACCAATATTTCATGATTTTCGAAGAAAACTACAATATTAAGCGTTCTTAACGAAAATTGCTACTATGAATTCATTTTTAAATCAATTCAAGTGATTCCAATTGTAATAACTCCTATTCTTAACATACTAACATAATACATGATCAATTTAAACAATAACCCATAATCAAACATCAATTTGATAGTTTCAAAAGCCATTTTTCAGAAATAAGTTCACAGAAAATCATTATGAACATAATTCTTCTTGTTTATCAAAATTTCATGAATTGATTTGTTAAAACAACCATATAACTCATATATAATCATGCTATATCACGTATTACTCATAACTTTATGCTTACACCAATCTCTTTGATAATTTAAGAACTATTTTCAACATAACTTCATAATAAAACACTATGAACATGATTTCTCCATATTCATCATATCTTTGTGAATTAAAACACTTAAACCACTATAAAAATCATATGTAAACATATATATATAAATATAAATATATATATATATATATATATATATATATATGTACACATCATATACATATATTAAAATCAAGAACTTTCACACAAAGATTTTTATAGAAAATTCTAAAACTATGAAAGATTGAAGAACATAACTTTAAAAACTTGTTTTTGAGACAATTGAACACGAAACTCCTTTCATGGCATACAATTACATATGAAGAACATATGAATACCATATATACATATAAATTTATGATTATGAAAACCTAATAAACACAAAACATATGAATTGATTATAAGGGTTAAGATTATAACCTTACTAGTTTGGATTAAGAGATAGATGGAGATGATGATGTAGAGCTCTCCTCTTATTTTATCAAGGTTTCCCTTCTTCTTCTTCTTCTTCTTCTTCTTCTTCTCTGACAATTCTCTCTAACCCTTTCTCTCTGTTTCTTTCTTTCTTTGTTTGTAAAACTAACGTACTAACTATCTAACATATATTATACAATATACATATACATATATAATATATATGTAACCTATAAGCAATAAGTATAATACTAATTACCATAATAAATATTACTAATTACATAGGCTATAATAATTTGAAAGGTTAGGCCATGTTTGGCAAACTCAATTATTTTAAAAACTACTTTTTGAGCTTAAGGCCTTGTTTGGAAAAATAAGATTAAACAAGTACAAGGGTCTTGTTTGGTAGAACCACTTAAAACCCTTTTCCATTCTTTTAATAAATCTTTACTCCATAGATTAAATACTACACTTATTTAATTAAATTACAACATTCTAATTAAATAAAAGCTAACAATCATTAATTAATAAAAACACATAATACCACATTGTTACACTTGAAATTCAATTCATGTAACTATTAGTAAATTACAACTAATACTTAGCACATAATTTTTAAATCTAATTTAACTATTTTCAATTAGATTAGAATTATGCCACAACATTATTAACACATCCATTTAATTAAATATTACTCTTAATTAAATCAGTCCACACAATCACATAATTTATTTATTTAACTCAATAAATAAATCACATATATAAATATTAAAATTTACTATATAAAATCTCAATCGTTACAATCTTCCCTCCTTAAAAGGATTCTATCCTAAGAATCACAACATAAAAAAAATTCTCATAAAAATTCTCATCTGTTACATTCTTCCCCCTTAAAAGATTCTGTACCCAGAATCGATATATAAGGGGTTATAAAAATCAATTAAGCAAATAATTGCGGATAAGATTTCATCATAACATCTTCGAGTTTTCACGTGGCTTCTTCAGCATTGTGGTTCCTCCAGATTACCTTAACAGAAGGTATCACTTTATTCTTAAGTACTTGTTCATTCCTATCAACTATTTGAACAGGAACCTCTTCATAAGTTAAGTCTTTATCAAATTGTAAAGGCTCGTATTCTATTACATGTTTATAGTCGTGTTTGTAAGGTCGTAACACGGAAATGTGAAAGACGTTATGTATATTCTCGAGCTCCGGAGGTAATGCCACCTCGTAAGCTACTTCGCCCACCTTTCATAGTACCTCGAAAGGTCCAATAAATCGGGGACTCAGCTTTCCTTTCTTGCCAAATCTAATCTTTCCTTTCCAGGGAGATACCTTCAGGAAAACGAAGCTCCTTGGTAAGAATTCTCGGTTCTGTCGATGTTGATCGGCATATTTCGTTTGTCTGTCTTGAGCAGCAACCAATCTTATTCTGATCAGCTTCACAATTTTAGCAGTTTGTTGTACCAATTCCGATCCCAATAGCTGTCGCTCACCGACTTCATCCCAGCACAAAGGAGTTCTGCATTTCCTGCCGTATAACCCTTCGTAAGGCGGCATGCCGATACTCGCGTGGTAACTGTTGTTGTAGGCGAACTCCACCAATGGTAGATGATCATCCCAGCTTCCCTTGAAATCCATCACGCAAGCTCTCAGCATATCCTTAAGCGTCTGAATTGTTCTCTCGCTCTGACCATCTGTCTGAGGATGGTATTCTGTACTCATTTGCAATTGCGTTCCCAGACACTCTTGCAATCGCTTCCAGAAATTCAACGTAAAATGCGGATCTCTGTCTGACACAATCGACACTGGGACACCGTGTCAAGAAACAATCTCCTTAACGTACAATTTAGCCAATTGTTCCAAGTTGTACTTAATCCTGATTGGTAGAAAGTGGGCTGACTTCGTCAGTCGATCCACAATCACCCAAATCGCATCAAATCCCTTCTGAGTCGCTGGAAGACCAACCACGAAATCCATCATGATATGCTCCCACTTCCACTCTAGAATTTCTAACGGTTGTAGCAATCCGCTAGGTCTCTGGTGTTCTGCCTTAACTTTCTGGCAAGTTAGACATTTCGCAACACACTCAGCAACATCCCTATTCGGCCACCAGAAATGATGCCTAAGATCCTGGTACGTCTTCGTACTCCCAGGGTGAATCGAATATTTTGAACTGTGAGCTTCGCTCAAAATCTCCTTCTTAACTTCTGGTACTGGCGGTACCCAGATTCTACCTTCAAATCGTAGCAGTCCCTCACTGTTAATCTTGAATTTGAACTCTTCACCATCCGTTAATCTTTTCCAAATCTTTTCGCATTCTTCATCGTGAAGTTGTGCTTCTTTCACTTTGTCTACCAGAGTAGAACCAGTAGTTACTTGAAACAACTTCTCATCCGATTCCTTCGGAAACTTCACTTCCAGCTATAATCTAGCCATCTGTTCTATCAACTGATCCTGATTAGTTAACATATTCAGCTTCTCCCAACCTTTTCTACTCAAAGCGCCGGCGACAACATTAGCTTTATCCGGATGGTAAAGTATTTCGTAGTCGTAGTCTTTGATCAGTTCTAACCATCTTCTTTGGCGCATGTTCAATCCTTCTGAGTAAAGATATACTTTAGACTCTTGTGATCTATGTATATTTCACACTTCTCACCATATAAGTAGTGTCTCCAAATCTTGAGAGCAAACACTACTGCCGCCAATTCCAAGTCATGGGTCGGATACCCCTTCTCGTAATCCTTCAGCTGACGTGACGTATAGGCAATGACCTTGCCACTCTGCATCAACACACAACCTAAACCCTTATGTGAGGCATCACTATATACCACGAAATTCCTCGTACTATCCGGTAAAGACAACACCGGCGCAGTACTCAACCTCTTCTTCAACTCTTGGAAACTTTCCTCACACTTTTTCGTCCAAACAAACTTAACTATTTTACGAGTCAAATTCATCAACGGATTTGTGATCTTGGAAAAATCTTGGATAAATCTCTGGTAATAACCTGCCAATCCCAAGAAACTCCTCACTTCAGATGGCGTTTTCGGTTGATCCCAATTCATTACCGCTTCAACCTTCGACGGATCTACCGAAATACCATCCTTGTCGATCACGTGACCAAGAAATTGTACACGTTCCAACCAGAATTCGCACTTCGAGAATTTCGCATAAAGCTTCTCTCGTCTTAGAGATTCTAAGGTTAGCCTTAAGTGTTCAGCGTGTTCCTCCTCGGTCTTAGAATAAACCAGGATATCATCTATGAACACCACTACAAACTTATCCATGAATGGCTTAAACACCCTGTTCATTAGGTCCATAAATGCAGCTGGGGCATTCGTTAACCCAAATGACATCACCAAGAACTCATAATGACCATACCGAGTCCTAAAAGCCATTTTCGGTATATCTTCCTTTCTCACTTTCAATTGATGATACCCGCTTCTCAAATCGATTTTTGAGAAGTATTTAGCACCCTTCATTTGATCAAACAAGTCATCGATCCTAGGTAAGGGATACCTATTCTTGATCGTAACTTTGTTCAACTCCCTATAATCAAGGCAAAGGTTCATTGTTCCATCCTTCTTCTTCATGAATAGCACTGGCGCTCCCCACGACGAAACGCTCGGTTGAATATACTTCTTGTCTAGCAATTCTTGTAATTGAACCATCAGTTCCTTCATTTCAACTGGAGCCATTCGTACGGAGCCTTCAAAATTGGAGCAGTTCCTGACGCTAAGTCGATCACGAACTCTATCTCCCTATCTAGCGGAAGTCCAGGCAATTCGCTTGGAAAAACATCCACAAACTCCTTAACCACTGATATCTCTTCCACCTTTAGGCTCTCCTTACGTGTATCTACTATGTAGGCTAGATATCCTACACAGCCTTGCATCAAAAGTTTCTTGGCTTGCATCACCTGTCAGATAACTCACTTGTCTAGGCGATTTACTACCATAGAACACTACTTTCGACGGAGTCGTAAGGTTTACCGACTTCTTCTGACAATCGATTACCGCCCCATGGTTGAACAACTAGTCCATACCCAATATGACATCGAATTCCCCAAGTTTAATCGGAATCAAATCTACCCTCAGCTCCTGACCCTTAATGTCCAATCTACAGTTCTTGTATACAAACCTAACAGGAATAACTTCCCTATTCGCAATTTCTATGTTTAAGGGGTAAGCTAACTCCTCTATAGGTAAGTCAAGGGTTTTAGCAAAATCATCAGATATGAATGAACAAGTAGCACCCGAATCAAATCCGAGTACTTCGTTTCCACATGATTTGGTGTTCACTTTCTAATTTAAAACATACATCTACCCAGTAATAAAGAATTTCAAAGTAAATTACAACCTTCATAATACTTAATTAAAATCTTCCTTGATAAAGGATTACAACTTGTCCGAATAAAATCCCAGGGTTATCTAAACCTTAACATCAATCAAATAAATGCGGAAATAAAATATAACCAACTAAGTCTTATTACAAAAACAACTTGAAATAACAAGCCTTCACTTGCTCATCTTTCCTTTTCCTTTACTTGTTGACGGTATGTCAACACTCTTGGTTTCAACTGCAATGGGTGATAAAGCATGCAAGAGTGAGCAAACAAAAGCTCACTTGGAAATACAACAGTGATATGTCATAAGTGAATAGTTTCAAAAGAGTTTGAATAACTTTACTTTCATCAAAATAAAGAATTGAATATTAATTCTTTCATCAATACGTAGAATTCGAATATAGAATCATCTGAGGGTCATAAGACCTTGAACTATGTCCTAGGTTATAAATATTTCTATTTAAACCTTTAACAGTCAACAAGACTATGGACTTTTAACTCGTACTCAGGGGGATCGACCCTTTGTACCATGAATTGTGCACAACCATCTTAACGCTTTCGCATAAATGTCCCCTAGTAATTAGGGTTGTTCATTCTCAGTATTTGAATACAAGTCCGCACCAAAGAAAGTTTGGTTTGGATAGATAAGACACTTTAGAGTTTCAACTATCATCAACTAGGAGTAGTTGAATCGACTCACAGTACTTTAACAGTTCAATAATATAAGAATCATGAACCAATTGTAAGATATGACAATAAACTTCATAGTAAATAGGCACGCTTTAGAAATAATTTAAAGCAATTGAAAGAATAAGTAGATCTTACTTGAACAATTAAGTCAAGATCACAATGCTTCAATAATATTTCAATACTTGTGCAATAAGAATATTAGAATACAACAAAGCTTGTACAAAGTAATCCACAAGTTCGAAATGGAAACTTGCTTAACTAGAAGACTTGCACAATTTAAATAACAAGTTTAGAGTTAGAAAACTTGCACAATAATAAGTTTAGATATAGGAAACTTACACAATAATAAGTTTAGAGATAGGAAACTTGCACAATAATAAGTTTAGAGATAGGAAACTTGCCTCAAGCGCAAGCTATACTTTAATAACTATAACCACTTCCACAATTACCCTACACATTGCATTACATTTAAAACGTCTATTAGTATTCAACTACAACGTTTAAACCATTGAACTTCTTACTTAAGTCCAACTCATAACGTTGTTTACAACATAGGTTGTTAACTAGTAAAATACGTGAGTCTACATTCACGACATACATTCATAAGCTTAAAATGCAATGAATCGTATTGCGTACCTTATGAAAGTAACACACTCATACACATGTAACACATTCATATACAACTTCAATCTATCTTAAACACATCAAAAATATGTTATCTTATTACCTATTACACTTATCAAGTCACAGAAATAAGTTAGCTAAACAAACGGGGCATGAAAACTCAAAAACCAAAAACCAAACTTCCCGGACAGCAGCATACCCCGTGGGGCGGGTCCCCCAGGCCTAATAACCCCGCTGTGGCGGGCCACCTCCCTGGTGAAGGGGCTTGTTCTTGAACTAGGAGAGAAATAAGCCAATTTGGCTTATTTCTTCACACCGAATTCAATTTTTTCCAACATGATAAACATGAAATTTACTAACAACAATATTTTAAACTCTTTAACATGATCATAACATATAAAATCCATACATCACATAATCAAAATCAAGATTTCATGATTTTCAAAGAAAACTACAATATTAAGCGTTCTTAACGAAAATTGTTACTATGAATTCATTTTTAAATCAATTCAAGTGGTTCCAATTGTAATAACTCCTATTCTTAACATACTATCATAATACATGATTAATTTAAACAATAACCCATAATCAAACATCAATTTGATAGTTTCAAAAGCTATTTTTCAGAAATAAGTTCACAGAAAATCATTATGAACATAATTCTTCTTGTTTATCAAAATTTCATGAATTGATTTGTTAAAACAACCATATAACTCATATATAATCATGCTATATCACATATTACTCATAACTTTATGCTTACACCAATCTCTTTGATAATTTAAGAACTATTTTCAACATAACTTCATAATAAAACACTATGAACATGATTTCTCCATATTCATCATATCTTTGTGAATTAAAACACTTAAACCACTATAAAAATCATATGTAAACATATATATATAAATATATATATATATATATATATGTACACATCATATACATATATTAAAATCAAGAACTTTCACACAAAGATTTTTATAGAAAACTCTAAAACAATGAAAGATTGAAGAACATAACTTTAAAAACTTGTTTTTGAGACAATTGAACACGAAACTCCTTTCATGGCATACAATTACATATGAAGAACATATGAATACCATATATACATATAAATTCATGATTATGAAAACCTAATAAACACAAAACATATGAATTGATTATAAGGGTTAAGATTATAACCTTACTAGTTTGGATTAAGAGATAGATGGAGATGATGATGTAAAGCTCTCCTCTTATTTTATCAAGGTTTCCCTTCTTCTTCTTCTTCTTCTTCTTCTTCTCTGACAATTCTCTCTAACCCTTTCTCTCTGTTTCTTTCTTTCTTTGTTTGTAAAACTAACGTACTAACTATCTAACATATATTATACAATATACATATACATATATAATATATATGTAACCTATAAGTAATAAGTATAATACTAATTACTATAATAAATATTACTAATTACATAGGCTATAATAATTTGAAAGGTTAGGCTATGTTTGGCAAACTCAATTATTTTAAAAACTACTTTTTGAGCTTAAGGCCTTGTTTGAAAAAATAAGATTAAACAAGTACAAGGGCCTTGTTTGGTAGAACCACTTAAAACCCTTTTTCATTCTTTTAATAAATCTTTACTCCATAGATTAAATACTACACTTATTTATTAAATTACAACATTCTAATTAAATAAAAGCTAACATTCATTAATTAATAAAAAACACATAATACCACATTGTTACACTTGAAATTCAATTCATGTAACAATTAGTAAATTACAACTAATACTTATCACATAATTTTTAAATCTAATTTAACTATTTTCAATTAGATTAGAATTATGCCACAACATTATTAACACATCCATTTAATTAAATATTACTCTTAATTAAATCAGTCCACACAATCACATAATTTATTTATTTAACTCAATAAATAAATCACATATAATATTTATTCACTCAATAAATATTAAAATTTACTATATAAAATCTCAATCATTACAATTCTAGATGACCGCATCCATTAGGATATTTCTCTTTGATCGTTTATGAGGTGTGACTTAGTTTAAATGTTTTTCATCATGTCCTTTCTCTAATGTTGTCATTTGCTAATTAGTGATTACAAATATACATATAGAGTAGTTAGTTTAATTAGGACTTAAACTCTCACTCCCTCCTAATTCAAGTTGGAAAAGAACAGTTAATCAAGTTAAGTTGATTAAAATTTACCTTCTAACTTTCATATTTATATTGATAGATATATAGTAAACTGAGCTCCCAATAATAAAATTACATAATTATCTAAAATAAATTGGCTAAAAGCCTCTAACTTTGTCAATCCCATATTCAAATACAATTATAACTCACACATGAATCATATACATCACATAAAGGTCATATGCCCTAATCTTAACCACTAGGTTTGTTTTATAAAACTGAATGAAAGGTGTTGAGTACTTAAGTGTATCTAAATGTGCTGAATAGTTCAAAGCTTCTGATTGTGTTATCCCAAAGGCACACAAAGAGATCTAAAAAGAGGGGTTTGAATAGATTCTTTAAAATTTTCTTTTTAAATGAAAGTTTCCAAATCAGTTAATCAAGTTAAATTGATTTAGATTATCAAAGCGGAATAAGTTTGAAATCTCCTTCAAAACTTAAAAGAAAAGTCTCAATTCTAAATTTAGTGCAGATTGTGAAAACTAGTCATAAGTATAAAAATGTAGAATGAATGGAAAGTAAATATGCAGAATGTAAAGAACACTAGAAATTTTTAAGAGATTCGGAGCACAAAAGTCTCATAATCGTCTCTGTTGATTCAAGAGTAGGGATGATCCACTAAGGATATAATGGATACACAAACCAAGCTCACTTAGAGTAGCTACAACATCATTCACTAAGAATCTTGTAAGTCACTAAGACTTAATTACAAATGATCACTAAGATCACTAATCACTAAGAAATATGTAGATGTTTGAGGTGCTACTAAGTTGCTTTTAGTCATTCTTCAACTAACTTAACATTAAATGATATTTCTCATAATCGTAAAGTGGAGCTTTTAAGAACTTAGGTTGTCAACACTTTGTCTCTTGATGAATTGCTAGTTGCAATACTTAAAGATGTAGTCCTCTAATAGAGTTCTCTTGTGATCTTCCTATTGAGAAGTTACAAGTTTCTCCATTTTACCTTGGACACTTGTCAATACCCAATTGTTTGACTTTGAATTATTGTTTACTAGGACCACCTCAGGTCGCTTTCTTCAGTACTGTGAATAGTGCAGTTGTAGACACGTGTCCTTATCCTTGTAAATATAGTTGTTTCACCAAAATGATAATTTTGGGACAAGATCTAACAAGTACAAATTTGTGGGATATCCTAAAGAAAGTTTAGGGTATTATTTCTATAATAATACTGATCAAAAGGTGTTTGTTGAGAAACATGCTACTTTCTTAGAAAACGAGTTTATCCTTGAAGGGGCTAATAGGAGTAAAATACACCTTGAAGAATTTTAAGAACCACATAACACTACAGGTCAAATGAAGGAACTTGTCCAAGTAGAGAAACCTATTGTACCACAACCGATTTGTAAATCTGGAAGAGTGCCTAAGATACCTGAAAGGTATTATGGATTCATCATAAATGATGATGATGATGAGGTACGTATCATAGATGATGATAATCCAGTAACATGCCATGAGGCTATAATTAGTAGAGACTCAGAGACATAGCAAAATACCATAAAATTGAAATAGACTCCATGTATGAGAATCAAGTATGGACTTTGGTTACTCCATTCGGAAGATATTAAGCCTATAGGGTGTAAATGGGTCTTTAAGAGAAATATTGGAGCAGATGGCAAGGTGGAGGCCTATAAGGCCAGACTGGTTGCAAAAGGTTTCAAACAAAGTCAAGTAGTTCACTATGATGAAACCTTCTCACCAGTAGTAATGCTTAAATCCATTTGGACTTTGCTTACGATAGCTGCTTGTTATGATTACTAGATCTGATAAATGGACGTGAGGACGACCTTCCTCATTGGGAAACTAGAAGAGGATGTATATATGATACAACTAGAGGGATTTATTTCAAAAGATGGAGCAAATCAAGTATGTAAGCTACAACGATCCATTTATGGATTAAAACAAGCTTCTCAAATATGAAACATTCGTTTTGATGAGACAATCAAAGAGTTTGATTTTATCAAAAATGAGAATGAACCATGTGTGTATAAGAAGGTCAGTGGGAGCGTTGCGACATTCCTAGTACTATATGTTGATCTTATAATACTTATTGTAAATAACACACCAATGTTACCACGACTAAATATATGGTTGTCTAAACATTTCTCCATAGAAGATTTGAGAGAAGCATCCTATATTTTAAGGATAAAGATCTATAGAGATAGATCGAAAAGGATGCTCGGCTTGACCCAAGGAAGGAACGTACATTGATTCGATACTAAAAAGGTTTAACATAGAAAATTTCAAGAGATGTCTCATACCGATGATCCATGAAGTTCATCTCTCTAAGAAATTGTCCCCGAAGACACCAGAAGAGAGAGATCGCATGAGTAAGATACTTTATGCTTTGACGATAGTATCTATCATATATGGGATGATATGTACTAGACCTGATATTACTTATACACTAAGTATGACAAATATATATCAGTCCAATCCTGGATAATAACACTTGAAAGCAATGAAAAATATCCTAAAGTACTGAAGAATAACTAAGGATGTGTTTATTGTATACGGTGGGTTTGATTTGAAACTAGAGGGCTATACAGATTCAAGTTTTTAGACTGATCAAGACGACAACAAATCCGTTTCAGGTTATGTGTTTACCTTAAACGGTGGTGCAGTGAGTTGGAAAAGTTATAAGCAGCAAACAGTTGCTAGCTAATTCAGTGACAGAGGCAGAGTATATAGCTGCAAGTGAAGCTGCAAAGGAGGTTGTTTCGATGAAGAAGTTCATTACAAAACTTGGAGTGATTCCTAACATTCAACGATCAGTGTCTTTATATTGTGACAATACTGGGAATATTGCACAAGCCAAGGAACCTAAGTCTCATCAAAAATCAAAACATGTGTTACGACACTTTCATTTAATTAGAAAAATCATAGAAAGAGGAGACATCGCCATAGAGCAAGTAGACTCTCAAAATAACATTGCAGATCTATTTTCTAAAGCATTATCTCAGCAGCAATTTGATCGTAACTTAGAGAAGATATATATTAGATACCAGGGGGATTGACTTTAGTGCAAGCGGGAAATTGAAAATAGTTTGCCCTCAAGCCAATCACATTTGATGTGATAAATCATTTACTTTGTAATCTTATTCATATTATTAATAAAAGAGTTTAATTTGTTTAAAGGCATTTATTTATCCATATTTAATTGTTAGAATTAATTAATGTGATACTCATAGTTTTAGAGAAATGTTTTTAGAATCATGATGATGATCATACTAATGAGATCTAAATTCAAGATAGCTCAAAGCTAAAATATTTCTAATTATAGGATCACTAATACGGGGTTAATAGATCCATATAGATTAGTATATACTATAATTTCTCTTTTGAAGAGAATGATTGATCTCATAATTATTTGTGTGGAGACACTAAAGCAAGCATGTAGGTGCTTATTGGAGAATAAGTTCACTAAACGTTACTCGCTTAAAGGAACACCTAATGAGGTTTTACTTAACTGTCAATAAGAGTTCCTATAGTGATAGTAGTACAACTGATCTTTGGACTTGAGATAATCATAGTACCTTATGTATTTTAAGTTATACTTTGTCATATTCCTTAAGACTCTTAGGGTATATAAAAGGGTATGTTATGGTATAATAAAGTCTACATGGAGGTAGGTGAATGATTAACAAAGGATTTATCACTTTCAGTACAGAGAGAGAATGTCATATGCGATTCGATAAGTGACAACTCAGAAATCCCTAACCAGTATTGAATGGAAGTTAGAAAAAAGTTTCTAATTTACATTAGCTAGAGTTGTGCACTTTAGAATTGAAATGCATATGATCAAATAAATAAGACTTGACATAAATTTCATGTTTTATATTTGATTGAGGCATTATATGGTAGAAGGATTGAATTGTACGGTAACTATTTAATAAATATGTTCATTATGATTAAACGTTGATTTCATATTATCTGGATAGTCATGATATACTGAGAGGTGTCACTCACGATGTAAAATAAATATATTTATTTATATTTGAATTAAAAGAGTTTAATTCATTATAAATAAAATTGGAATGTCTCTAATTTAATTATTCAACTATCGGTATAATATTGAACCTAAAGAGTCACACCATAAAAGAGAAATATTATTTTAGACGTAATTGACTTAATAATAATAATAATAAATTAAGTATATTTAATTTATATCATAGTGAAATAAATTAAATAGCTTAATATTTATAATTAAGTATTTGGAGAAATACTAATTATAAATTAATAATAAGTATTCTTATTCTTATTATTATTATTATTATTATAAATAATTTAGTTCCTAAATGGTTTAGAAATTAAATTAAAAACCTTAAGTCCTAAAAACTTTAGGAGAGAGTATTAGTCTATATACGAAGATGCCTTATTATAGATTGGGGACTGATGTTAGCATTCTATATGCTACGTAATAATTCTCTACAACCTAAAGAGTTAGGAAAGAGGGAGAGAATTAGGCCTAACTACCCAAGGTTTTGGAGAAACCCTAAATTTACTTCTTCAATCAATAATCTCTTGGTGGATCATCTTTAGAGCGCTACACACACTGCGTAACTAATGTTTGATCTGTGGATTTGAAGAAGTGATAGACACATAATTTATGCATTTTATTATCCCTAATTTTTTTCTTTTAATTATATTTGTTTATTTAATTAATATATTTTATAAGAACCCTAAAAAGGTTTGGTCATGTAATCTTGTAGATTATTCATTTCTTAGGGTGTTTGGTTATCATGCATATGCACATATGAATGAGCAAAAACTCGAACCTATAGCCAAGAAATGCATCTTTCTTGGTCATGGTTCTGATGTGAAGGGTTATAGACTTTAGTGTGCTGATCAGAAGTCAGTAAAGGTCATCATTAGTAGAGATGTTACGTTTGATGAGTTTGTTATGTTTCATAAGAATAAGGAATCCTCTTTTCCTTGTACTGATAGTTTTGATAGTGTTGGTCAGAAGGTGGAGCTTGATGTAACTTCTCCTTAGGTTCAAAAATCACAGCAGAGTTCAGATCATGTACCTATTATGACACCCCCAAATCCGAGTACTTCAATTCCACAGGATTTGGTGTTCACTGTCCAATAATAACACATCTATCTACCCAAAATAAATGAAACTCATGAATAAATAGAAACCCTCCCCTTAAGGGGTTACGACATCATAAATAAATACTCAATCCCCAGGTTTACTAACCTTAAAACATCAATGCAGAAACATAAATAAACATTTAAGTCTTGAACACAACATCATAAGTCTTAACAAAATATTCACAATAATAATAACAAGTCTTCATCACTTGTTCATCTTTCCCTTGCCTTTACTAGTGGCTCTTCGGTTCTTTCAACTTTAGTTACACCGTTATTATGCAAGACTAAGCAACGATTGCCCACAAGTATAACAATATAATCATAATAATAACATGCGAGAAATCAAAGAGTTCTGAATAATGGAAAGCTCGGCTTTTGAATCAAGAAATGAATACAAGAATCAAAAGTATATCTGAGGGTCACAAGACCAAGAACTATGCCCCAGGTTATCAAGTATTTCTACTTTAAACCTTTAACAGTCGTAAGACTATATGGACCTTACTTTTCATACTTAGAGGGATAAGCCTTTAGTACTATGTATGTGCACATCATCTCAACGCTAACGCGTAAATAATCCCCTATAAAGGGTTGTTCATCTCAGTTTGACATCAGAGTCCACACCAAAAGAAGTTTGGTTTGGATAAACACAATAACAGTTCTAGAATTTAGAACGGTCATCAACTATAGACTAGTCGAATCAATAATAGCTAGTCTTTCAAGGTTTAACAATAAAAATGATACTTAAATCAAATAATAAATCTCAAAGGTATACAATTAAATAAGCATTGTATAACCGAAGTATTGCTTTAAAAAGAATTAGAACATCTCATTCGAAATCATAACTTGAATAAACAACAATAGGAACTTGATCGATATAAGAATACGATTTAAGGCTTGTGTAATTGTAGTCAATATAAGATAAGTAAACTTGCTCAATAAAAAGTAGAGTTAAGAAACTTGCGTAACGATAACAAGTCAGGGATAGAAAACTTGCCTTGTGCGAAGGCTACAATTATAATTCGCGTTCCTCAATTAATCGTACATGCCATTATATTCACAACACAAATTAATCATAACTCAACTAGCATCTCGAGTATGTTGTCTTAACTCTGAATCTGATTATATTAATCGGATCCACAAATGTTAACTCTTAATTACATTGTTAGACTTCATGAACAAGTTTAAAACATGTATTCAACTTATCAATTAACCACGTAAAACATCATTGACAAGTTAATAATATGATTTAACATCTCAATATATGATTAACACATTTTTATGTTCATAACATTAGGTTTTAAATTACATTTATGAACTTGAACACTTAAATAAAATTCTCTGGGCCATTCTGCTAGCCGGTGCTGCAGTGCCCAGTTTAAAATGGGGACCGGCGCTGCGGCGCTAGGCCTACGTCAGCAGGCTACTGACCTGGCGCTGCAGCGCTTGGATCCTTCACAGAACCGGTGATACGGCGTTGTGCCACGTCAGCCAGCACTGAGCCTGGCGCTGAAGCGCCCGGTTTTTTCACAGAACCGACGCCGCGATGCAGTGAGGCATGACAGAGTTCGCGAAGAACATAGAAAAAAGCCATTTTAAGCCAAAATCATACTCAAACATCAAATTTAATGCTACCCATACATTCTGAACTTAACAGAAACATTATATAACATTCTTAGCATGCTTTTAACAACTTAAATTACATTTACATTCTTTATAACATTTACATTCAGTTGGTGTCATAATATCATTCATTACAATAATAATACTACGCTATTACACGGATAAATAAGTATCCATCTTGGACTTGCCCTTTTCCTTACCGAATCCTTCGGTTCGATAGTTCTTAGTTGAAACATATGATTTTAAGCAAGAATGAGCATAACTAGCTCAGCAAGTTTAACATTTTACTTTGCAACCACAAAATCAAGAATCATAGGACTTCATCTTTCATAACTGTACAATAGTTATGAAGTAGTAGGAATAATCAAGATAATGTTTTGAATTCCTTTAAAAATCATCCTTAAGGACATATAGTCACTTAAGCATCTGAGCTGGTCAAAAACCATGAACATTTTTTTCCATTTCCATTCATAAAAGGACAACCTGGTACAAGATCGTAAGCCCGATATATCTTACGAGCACATCCAGGTTATCAGCATGTAGTACTCTGCGTTGATCAACACTCCATCCTTAAACGTTTTCACGTTTAAGCTTTTTGGCAACTCCTAGTGCTCGTCGAATTAACTACGTTAAAACCTTTGTTTATTCATACTCAGGTTTAACTCTGAATCCGTACCAAAGCAATTGGTATAGGATAGCATTATCAAGAATACTTTGAAAGATTTGTGAAAAATTAATCAAAATACTTTACATATACGTCTAGCCGAATCAAATGGCATCGACTATTCAATAACAGTTCATGCATAGGCAACTATGTATCTTAACAACTTGTCCAACATAAAGTATACAAAAGAGTTTAGAAAACTTGCATAATGTAAAGTTAATACAAGGGTCAGAAAACTTTGCCTTTGCATCTTTAAACCTCTAAGTTTACTTTACTCGGTCTTTTACAACCTCTACAAGATATAACATATAGCATACCAATTAGATTATCACAACTGATATACATTGTGTAACTATCTTCTCCTTCTCATATAACTTAGTCTAATTGTTAAAGTAATAACATCCGTTCAAGTTATTTAACATTCTTCATGACTTATTAACATTTATATGTCATAAACTGACTCTCGTCGATCATCGTTATGCACAACTGTCAACGAAACCCTAATCGGTTCGAAACGTCGAACAAATTTCCATCGAATTCCCGTTATCGGACTCCGTATGGAAATTAGATAAGTTTTAACTTCACTTGATATCATTCAAGTACCACGCACCTCTATTACATGTTATGTAACCTTAAGGCACGCTCACAACTCGATTACGATTCACGGTTTACATTATCGGTTTAAGATTTTTAAATTTAAATACATTTTGTCAATGTTTAATTCTTAAAAACATTCTTAGACATGTTGTTTAGGTGATTTCTCTTCATGAATATTAACCATATGATTGCCCCATAATTACCATGTAGCAATCTAGGTTAAGAAACATGCACATTAGAAAATTTTCACTTAAGGGCGCTGCAGCACCAAACATAGGCTTAAAGTCGGGGCTGTGGAAGCTGGCTTACAGTGAAAATCCCCTGTCCCGGCACTGCAGTGCTGGAACACAAGGCATGGGGGACGCTGCAGTGCCGACCCCCAGCCTTAGAAAAATATTTTCAAAGTTGAATTTCACGAGCTCGTAACACGTTCGTTACAACTCGGAATTGGCTCGTTCCAAAGCCATTAGTTCCTATATTCCATGTTCTATGATTCCATCTAATAGAAATTCATTTTTGAATCCGTTGGTGAGAAATTCACTGATTAGTCCATTTTTACGCATTCATTAAACGTTCGTGAATGTTCGACGCTCAATTCTTCATTTTAAGTCCGAATTCAGTTTGTTCTTGCTTTCGCAAGTCTTATTTACCTAATTACACATTACGCCATCGAAAACCATCGTTTCTAATCAATCGACTACTTTTGACTTCTATTCCAAAAAAATCACGGTTTCGACGATTAACGTCTAATCGCGTAACTTTTGTCGAATCTTCGTTATTCCATATTTTTACTTCGAACCAAATGGAATCAATCCATTAGTTATTCATTAGTGATTCTAACGATTATAACTTCTATGTTTTAATGGTTTCACATACTTATTACTCAAATTCTCATGATTTTGATAGTTTCTTCATTAGTCCTTAAATCAATTATTATGATTTCATTTCTTCAAAGCTTATTAGTGTTTTAAGTCCACTATAAGGCCAACCTTATTACTTCTCATTAATCATGCTCCACCAATTCACTTCTCTATCAATTATGTATTGAAAGAAGTTGAAATTTAAGGTTTAGGTATGTATACCTCTTTGTGTTCTTGGTTGTTCTTATTTGACCAAGAGACTAGTAAACTTCTTACTTCTTATTTGTTTGATTCTCTTGCTCTTAGCTCTAGATCTCTCTCTTCTCTATCAATATGTTATCAATTTGATCAACGAACCAAATGACTAGCAAAGCTCTCTATTTATAGATTTGCAAGACCAAGGGCATTTTGATCATTGCATCCAAACCTCCTCTTGCCCTTGTCAAGCCTATGTGCTAGCATGTGCTAGCACATGCCCTCCCGCATGCCAACAATGTCCCCCATGTGCTCATGGGTCATAGGTTGCCCCATGGTTTAACCCACCCGTTTATCCATCGGTTCGACCCACGGGTTTGGTTATTAAATTAATTCAAATTGAACGTATTTACTTCGTATAAAAGTTATATTATATGTCATATTAATTCTCGTATCCTCTTCGTATTATACTCGTATAATATCTAATATTATACTCGTATTTATTCCGTATAATAATCATTTTTTATTCTTAGGTTTTAATCTTCCTAACCCTTAGGGTTTTAAGTTCTCACGCAAAAATTTCGTGAGCCATAACTGGAATATTATTAGATATTCTATTCCGTCTTTAAATCCTATCATTACGCGTTTCTCTAAAATTCAAATATAATTCCCGAGCAGAAACGGATGAATAGTTATTTTACAGAAATTTCTCAGAAAATTTTTATTTTCGTCTTGGAAATTCATATGATTTAATTCTAGCACGTAGCCAGAATACTAACTATATTCACATTTTTAGGTCATAAAACAACCTAGAAATAGCTTACTCACTTTAACAAACATTTATTATAATTTTATTCAATAAAATCAAATAAAGTTTATTTACATAAACATCCGATTTTCTCGAGCGTTACATTCTCCCCCCTTATAAGAATTATGTCCCCATAATTACAATATAAGTTAGTCAAACATATGGGGATATATCTTCCTCATCTTGTCTTCGAGTTCCCACGTTGCTTCTTTGGCATTGTAGTTCCTCCATATCATCTTCACCGAAGGTATTACTTTACTTCTCAAGATTTGCTCTTTCCTATCAATAATTTGAATAGGAACTTCTTCATATGTTAAGTCTTTCTCAACCTGAATAGGTTCATACTTGATTACGTGCTTGTAATCTGGCTTATAGGGATGTAATACCGATACGTGAAACACGTTATGGATATGCCCCAATTCTGAATGTAATGCTATCGTATATGCTACCTCTCCTACCCTTCTCAAAATCTAGAAAGGTCCTATAAACCTAGGACTTAACTTTCCCTTCTTCCCGAAGTGTATCTTTCCTTTCCAAGGCGATATCTTCAGGAATGCGTATGAACCGACTTCAAACTCTCTGTTCTTTTAATGCGGATCTGCATACTTTTTTTGTCTGTCTTGAGCTGCTACCAGCCGTGTTCGTATCAACTTAACCACCTTCTCTGTTTGTTGTACCATCTCTGGTCCCAACATTCGATGCTCTCCTACTTCATCCTAGCATAGTGGAGTTCTGCACTTCTTTCCATATAACGCTTCGTAAGACGGTATGCCTATACTTGTGTGACAACTGTTGTTGTAGGCGACCTTTACCAATAGTAGATGATCGTCTCAACTACCCTTGAAATCCATAATGCAAGACCTTAACAGGTCTTCTAGCATTTGAATTGTCCTCTCACTTTGTCAATCCGTATGTGGATGATACGCCGTGCTCAATCTCAGTTGCGTTCCCATCTGCTCTTGCAAACTTTTCTAGAAATTCGATGTGAATTGCGCTTTGCGATCTGATACAATTGAAACTAGTACTCCATGTCTTGAGACAACCTCCTTGACATAAAGTTTAGCTAGCTGGTCTAAGTTATACTTGACTCTTATCGGTAAGAAATGAGCCGATTTCGTCAAATGATCCACTATTACCCAAATAGCATCATATCCCTTCTGCGTCGTTGGAAGTCCTACCACAAAATCCATTATGATATGCTCCCACTTTCATTCTGGAATTTCCAATGATTGTAATAAACCACTGGGTCGTTGATGTTCGGCCTAAACTTTCTGACAAGTTAAGCTCCAACTCACATACTCTGCTATTTCTCTCTTCATGCTGGGCCACCAAAAACTCTGACGAAGGTCATGATACATCTTGGTACTACCAAGATGAATCGAGTACCTCGAATGATGAGCTTCATCCATTATCTCTTCTTTCAATTCTGGCTCACACAGAACCCAAATTCGTCCTTTAAATCTTAATAACCCTTCGTGATCAAGATTACACATATCTTCCGTATTGTCTGCAATCTTCTTCTTTATCTGTTCGCACTCCTAATTTTTGAGTTGTACTTCCTTCACCTTTTCCACGATTGGAGGTTCAATCTCCATTGCAAACAGCTTCTCCCCTTCCTCCTTTGAACATCTAACTTCTATCTCCATCCTTGCCATCTCTGTTATCAACTCATCCTGAGTTGTTAACATCAACAGCTTCTCCCGACCCTTTCTACTTAAAGCGTCGGCCACCACATTCGCCTTCCTTGGGTGATACAGGATTTCACAGTCATAATCCTTTATCAACTCCAACCATCTTCCCTGCCTCATATTCAATTCCTTCTGTGTGAAGATATATTTCAGACTTTTATGATCGTCGTATATCTCACATTTCTCCCCGTATAGGTAATGCCTCCAAATTTTTAAGGCAAAAACCACTGCGGGGAGTTCAAGGTCATGAGTAGGATATCCTTTCTCATACTCCTTTAACTTTTAGTTGCATACGCAATAACTTTGCCATTCTGCATGAGCACGCAACCCAGTCCTTTATGTGAACCATCGCTATAAACGACGAAGTTCCCCGTATCATCTGGTAAAGACAATACAGGTGCTTGACTCAACCTCTTCTTTAGCTCTTGAAAGTTGTCTTCACATTTCTCTGTCCATACGTACTTCACGGTCTTCCTTGTCAAATTTGTCAACGGAGCAGCTATCTTCAAGAAGTCCTGAATGAACCTCCGATAGTAACCTGCTAACCCTAGGAAACTCTACACCTCAGTTAGGTGTTTTCGATTGTTCCCAGTTAATAACTGATTCCACTTTCGCTGGATCCATTAAAACCCCATCCTTGTCAATGACGTGCCCCAAAAATTGCACTCTCTCTAACCAAAATTCACACTTAGTGAATTTTGCATACAACTTCTCCTTTCGTAGTGCTTCCAGCACTAATCTTAAATGTTCAACGTGATCTTCTGGCATCTTTGAATAGACTAGAATATCATCAATGAACACCACGATGAACTTGTCCAAATACTATTTGAACACTCTGTTCATCATATCCATGAACGTGGCTGGCGCATTTGTCAACCCAAACGACATCACCAGGAACTCGTAATGGCCGTAACGAGTCCTGAATGTTGTCTTAGGTACATCATCTTCTCTAACCTTTAACTGGTGATACCCCATTCGTAAATCTATCTTAGAAAAGCATTTTCCCCTTTCAACTGATCAAAGAGATCATCGATCCTGGGCAATGGGTATTTATTCTTTATCGTTAACTTGTTCAACTATCTGTAGTCGATACAAAGTCTTAATGATCCATCCTTCTTCTTTACAAACAATATCGACGCTCCCCATGGAGAGACACTCGGTTGAATGTACTTCTTATCCAACAGTTCTTGCAACTGAATCATTAACTCCTTCAATTCTACTGGCGCTATACGATATGGTGCCTTCAAAACTGGTATCGTCCCTATCACAACGTCTATAACGAATTCGGTCTCCCTATTAGGAGGAAGACCTGGCAAATCGCTCAAAAATACATCCGCACATTCATTGACTAGAGGTATCTGTTCCAATATTGCTCCCACTCGCTGGGTATCAACAACATGGCATGGGTAACCTACACATCCTTTCCTTACAACTTCCTGGCTTGTGGCATGGTTAGACAATAAGAGCGTCCTGGTGATTTACTACCGTAGAACACTACCTTAGGTTTCTTAGAAATCCTAAGGTTTACACTTTTCTTCTGGCAATTGATTATCGCCCCATGGTTAACCAACCAATCCATCCCGAGAATTACATCGAATTCCTTCGACTTTATCTGTATAAGATCTACCGATAACTTGTTACCTCTTATTTCTACACAACAATTCCTATGAATAAAATCAATAGGAATTATTTATTCATTTGCTACCTTAATATTTGAAGGTATTACAAGTTTCTTAGGGAGTAACCCTAACCGTTTAGCAAATTCACATGTTATAAATGAACAAGTAGCACCCGAATCAAACAGCACATATGCATTCTTATTGTTGACCGGGATAATACCTGCTACGACATCACTCGATGCCACTATATCCTGGACCGTTATATTAAATGTACGAGCCATCGGTCTACCCTGCTGTACAGGACCATTAATCGCTAGCTTACCACCACTATCCCCTTTCACACTGTCTGACCCCTTCTTCAGATAGTTCCTTGTAAAGTGGTTCGGGGACCCACACGCAAAGCATGTCGTACCCTTCTTAGGGTTGGCACAACTAGGCTCAATGTGCCCTTCCTGTCCACAATGGTAGCATACCACTTTACCCCTGAGATAGACTCCAAGATGAGCCTTCCCACATGTCTTGCATGGCTCGATCCTTCTCTTAGGATCACCCTGCCTCACCCCGGTATTCCCCGAGTTGAACACCTTCCTCTTCGACGCACGAAAGCCCCCGCTTGCTCCTTCTATTTTAACCCATCCGTCAAATTTATTCTTATTCTTATTCTTACTTTCCTTATAGTATAAGCTCAAAGCCTCACTACCACCTTCGGCTATTATAGCCTTTTCCAATACTGCTCCAAAGATTTCACTTTGGAAAATGGAAACTCGGTTATCGAGCCAAGGTTTAAACACTAGCTCAAACCTCCTGGCTTTCCTCACCTCTGTGTCCACTTGATATGGTGTAAACCTTGTCAGTTCATTGAACTTGGCAGCATATTGGGGAACGGTCATATCCCCCTGTTTCAACTCTAGAAACTGGACATTCCATCGTACTTTGCATACTAGTGGGAAAATAATTCTCGAAGAAAGTCTTCTTAAACTATTCCCACGTAGCGTTTTCTAACTCGGCTCTACCCTGGTTCGCCTCCCACCAGAAGTTAGCCTCTCCTTTCATCATATATGTAGCAAAAAAAATCTTCTGCTCTTCTCTGATAATTTTTATCACAAATGCCTTCTCGATTTCTTTCACCCAAGCTTGGGCAGCGATAAGATCCGTAGTTCCTTTGAACTCTGGTGGACCTACGCTTTTAAAATCCTTGAAAGTAGTACCAACTACTACCCCAAGATTTATTCTTACACCCCCTCCAGCCTCTTTAAAGGTTGCAGTCATAAGGGTAACAAATTCCTGCATCGGGGTATTCTGAACCCCTTCTTCATCCACATTACGTGGCTCTGTTTGTCGAGTTCTCTGTTGTCTTTTCGGCGGCATTTTCCTGTTAACGTAAATAAAGTTTCGTTATTATTTACTTCTTTCTATTAGTTATTATTCACAAGTAATAATAACACATATACATTGCCAAGCATTTTAATAAAATTCTTATATTAAAATGCTTCTTCTTGTAGTATAATACTACAACTGTTCTTCATTACATAGTCGTAGCCATTTACAATACTATCCCGCAATTATTTGCCAAAAATTGGTATTTACAAACTACTACCCTTTAATTATACAAAAAAGGTTTTACGTCACTATTAGCTACACAATATTTACATAGCTAAACTAACTGGACTACATCTGCCTCACGGCATTTTCGTAGTCCACATCGGCCATACTGGCCACAATATCCCGGCTAATGGTATGCCAAGTATGTCCCTCCTCTACAGGATACTCAGCAATCTGGTGCTGGAAATCCTCATGCGAACTCCTATGTATATAGGACATTCGGCTTATCTTTTGCTTCTTGTTCAAAAGCTCAGCCTTCATCTCCTGAACGTCAAGTTTTAGGTCCCGGTCTTTATCCTTTGCTAGCACTCTCTTGTCGTGATCAACTTCCCAGAAGACCTCCATGTCTTCCTTGTCCTCTTGGACATCGTGAACCTCCTGTTTAAGGTTACGGACTTTTGAACATTTTTGTCCAATACTGCCATAAACAGAGCCTTCAAAGACTCCGCCGGTGACATGTCCTCCTCCTCTGTAGGTAGTATCGGGTCAAATGATACCACCTCCACCTCCTCTTCGGAAATGACATCAAATAATGTGGCGTAAGTCGAAGTTGTCAGCATCCTCGGACAGATCCTCCTCTTCCAGATCAATCTTTTTTATATTCACTATAGACACCTCTGTTACTGGCATTGGTGCATTCTCTATGATGTTAACAGATTCTTCATTGCTATACATAGACATATCTCCTGACATCTACAATAAGACACAAATAACTTGATTAGTAAATAATCAAATATTATAAACATATATCACATTTAATATGTTTAAGGTTACTTTCTTCTTTAAAACTCTACCCGAGTTTATTTACTTCTAACTTCTACTTCTTTTCTCAAGGTTATAGCTTAAGGTTCTCCCCCCTTAAGTTTTATAACCTAAAGCTTTGATACCAACCTGTGAAGCCCTCAAATTCGGGTACTTTCAACCCACGGATGTGGTGCTACATGGTGCTATTATCTACTCATACATTTAATTGAATACTTCAATAACATGCATAAGTTTAATAAACATTCCATTATAATAATTCCTTCCCAAGTTCTTTATAACCTTTACATTCATTTGGTGTCATAATATCATTCATAACAACAATAATACTATGCTATTACACGGATAACTAAGTATCCATCTTGGACTTGCCCTTGTCCTTACCGGATCCTTCGATCCGATAGCTCTTAGCTAAAACATATGATTTTAAGCAAGAATGAGTATAACTAGCTCAGCAAGTTTAACATTTTACTTTGTAACAACAAAATCAAGAATCATATGACTTCATCTTTCATAACAGTATAATAGTTATAAAGTAGTAGGAATAATCTAGAAAATATTTTGAATTCCATTAAAATTCATCCTTAAGGACATATAGTCACTTAAGCATCTGAGCTGGTCGAAGACCATGAACATTTTTTTCCATTTCCATTCATAAAAGGACAACCTGGTACAAGACCGTAAGCCCGATATATCTTACGAGCACGTCCAGGTGATCAACCTGTATTATTCTGCGTTGATTAACACTCCATCCTTAAACGTTTTCACGTTTAAGCTTTTTGGCAACTCCCAGTGCCCGTCGAATTAACGACGTTAAAACCTTTGTTTATTCATACTCAGGTTTAACTCTGAATCCATACCAAAGCAATTGGCATAGGATATCATTATCAAGAATACTTTGAAAGATTTGTGAAAAATCAATCAAAATACTTTACATATACGTCTAGCCGAATCAAATGGAATCGACTATTCAATAACAGTTCATGCATGGGCAACTATGCATCTTGACAACTTGTCCAACATAAAGTATAGACAAGATTTTAGAAAACTTGCATAACGTAAAGTTAATACAAGAGTCAGAAAACTTGCCTTTGCATCTTTAAACCTTTAAGTTTACTTTACTCGGTCTTTTATAACTTCTACAAGATATAACACATAGCATACCAATTAGATTATCACAACTGATATACATTGTGTAACTATCTTCTCCTTCTCGTATAACTTAGCCGAATTGTTAAACTAATAACATCCGTTCAAGTTATTTAACATTCTTCACGGCTTATTAACATTTATATGTCATAAATCGACTCTCGTTGATCATCGTTATGCACAACGATCAACGAAACCCTAATCAGTTCGATACGTCGAACACATTTCCATCGAATTCCCGTCATCGGACTCCGTATGGAAATTAGGTAAGTTTTAACTTCACTTGATATCATTCAAGTACCACGCACCTCTATTACATGTTATGTAACCTTAAGGCACGCTCACAACTCGATTACGATTCACGGTTTATATTATCGGTTTTCGAGTTTTAAATTTAAATACATTTTGTCAACGTTTAATTCTTAAAACCATTCTTAAACATGTTGTTTAGGTGATTTCTCCTCATGAATATTAACCATATGATTGCATCCATAATTACCATATAGCAAGCTAGGTTAAGAAACTATGCACATCAAAAAAATTTCACTTAAGAGCGCTGCAGTGCCAGACATAGGCTTAAAGTCGGTGCTGCGGCGTTGGCTCGCAGTGAAAATCCCCTGTCCCGGCGCTGCAGCGCTGGAACACAAGGCATGGGCGGCGCTGCAGCGCCGACCCCTAGCCTCAGAAAAATATTTTCAAAGTTGAATTTCACGAGCTCGTAACACGATCGTTACAACTCGGAATTGGCTCGTTCCAAAGCCATTAGTTCCTATATTCCATGTTCTATGATTCCATCCAATCAAAATTCATTTCTGAATCCGTTGGTGAGAAATTCGCCAATTAGTCCATTTTTACGCGTTCGTTAAACATTCGTGAACGTTAGACGCTCAATTCTTCGTTTTAAGTCCGAATTTGTTCGTTCTTGCTCTCGCAAGTCTTATTTACCTAATTACACGTTATGCCATCGAAAACCATCAGTTTCCGAATCAAACGACGACTTTTGACTTCTATTCCAGAAAAATTCACGGTTTCGTTGATTAACGTCTAATCGCGTAACTTTCGTCGAATATTCGTTATTCCATATTTTTACTTCGAACCAAATGGAATCAATCCATTGGTTATTCATTAGTGATTCTAACCATTATAATTTCTATGTTTTAATGGTTTCACATACTTATTACTCAAATTCTCATGATTTTAATAGTTTCTTCATTAGTCCTTAAATCAGTTATTATGATTTCATTTCTTCATGGCTTATTAGTGTTTTAAGTCCACTATAAGGCTAACCTTATTACTTCTCATTAATCATGCTCCACCAATTCACTTCTCTATCAATTATGCATTGAAGGAAGTTGAAATTTAAGGTTTAGATATGTATACCTCTTTGTGTTCTTGGTTGTTCTTGTTTGATCAAGAGACTAGTAAACTTCTTACTTCTTGTTTGCTTGATTCTTATCAATGGAATAAGCTAACTTCTCTTTCTCTTGTTCTTAGCTCTCTCTCAATATGTTATCAATTTGATCAACCAACCAAATGACTAGCAAAGCTCTATATTTATAGATTTGCAAGACCAAGGGCATTTTGGTCATTCGACCAAACCTCCTCTTGCCCTTGTCAAGCCCATGTGCTAGCACATGCCCTCCCATATGCCAACTATGTCCCCCATGTGCTCATAGGTCATGGTTTCCCCCATGGGTTTAACCCACTCGTTTACCCATCGGTTCAACCCACGGGTTTAGTTATTAAATTAATTCAAATTGAACGTATTTACTTCGTAAAAAATTTATATTATACGTCGTATTGATTCTCGTATCCTCTTCGTATTAGACTCGTATAATATCTAGTATTATACTCGTATTTATTCCGTATAATAATCATTTATTATTATACCTAACCTTTTTATTCTTAGGTCTTAATCTTCCTAACCCTTAAGGTTTTAAGTCACTCGAAAACTTCGTGAGCCGTAACTGGAACATTATTAGATATTCCATCATGTCTTTAAATCTTATCATTACGCACAATTCAAATATAATTCTCGAGAAGAAATGGATGAATAGTAATTTTACAGAAATTTCTCAGAAAACTTTTATTTCTGTCTTGGAAATTCATATGATTTAATTCTAGCACGTAGCCAGAATACTAACCATATTCACATCTTCTAGGTCATAAAATGACCTTGAAATAGCTTACTCAGCTTTAATAAACATTTTGTTAGGAATAAGCATGAGAATGCTTCCTATTTATATAAGATTTGATTATGATCTTAATGAATGAATATGCAATTATGTCTGCAATAATAAAAGCTGTAAAGTCCTTAAATAGATAATAGGAATATATGTACAAGGACTTAGAATGAAATGATCAAATATGTTAGGTTGATCCTACACAAACAAAACAGCTTTGTAAAGTCCTTCAAAAGAATATGATGTACAAGGACTAAATATAGAAAGATCAAGCTTGTTAGGTTGATATTGTGTAATGTAATAGATAGGTCTATCTGATCGTCGAGCACTGCACCAGCCTTCGTAGTTTGCCAGGAGAGACAAGAAAGGCTCGGAGACTATTAAGACAGAATCGTAGTCTGTGAGAATAGTAGCTCTCGAAGTTTGTAGTCTGCCAGGAGAGATAAGGCAGGATCATGGTGTGTCGATAAGGACTTTATCAAAGCCGTAGTCTATCGAGGAAGCTATGCTCAGAATCGTGGAGATAGCCTGTCTAAGCGCCGTTCGAGCGCCTGCCAAAGCCAAGTCAAGTATCGTAGGCCACACTTGAAGTCGCGGAGTCTACTGATCATATCTGAGGCAGAAATCGTAGTCGAGCTAGATCAAACAAGGACAACAAGTGTTAAGGCAGAAATCGTAGTCTGTCATATGATCTGCTCTCGGAGTCGTAGTATCTGCAGAACCAAAGCAAGATCGTAGTCTGCAAAACTAAGGCCTCGACAAAGTCTATCAAGTGCTCACAACACCAAGGAAGAATTTTAGAGACAATACGATTCTCAACAAATGAGCACTCCCAAAATATCCAAAGTTGTATCCTCTAGTCGCTGTAAAGATGCAATCTATCTGAAGAAAGCCAGAGAGCACTCGCCAAATGGCATGCAAGCAATCAGAAGATCGAAGCACCAACTAAATCAAAATTCTGATTTAGAAGTGAAGCCATGAAGGAGAAGTCTTCCGCAAGCAATCGTAAGGAGACTTCAGATGAAGTGGCTGACCAAAGGAAGTTAGCAAGTGCAGTGTCAGTCAAACCAACAGAAGACAATGATCTTGGGTGTGACCATGATTGTAGTGCTTGCCAGATGTGAAGCAGGAACTGATGCAGTTTATTCAGAGATACTGGCTAACCTATAAAGAATAGACGAAGAAGATTAAGCATGGGTCAGACCCTTAATGACATGTGAACGAGAGATCACAGAGAGAGTGAGAGCTGAGCATGACTAATCAGAAGAGTCTTGCAATCCAGAAGGGACAGAGCATTCAGACAAGTTATCAGTTCCTGAGATAAGTCAAGGCAACCAGAAGTGTTGAAGCACTATACGAATGAAGGAAGAGAGGTTCTACATTGATAATCCAAAGAACACTCTCAAAATCGTAGTGTTGTCTCAACCAGTCAACATGCAACATTTAACAGATAAACTACGAACAAGTTCAAGGTCATCTGCATCAGAATCGTAGAGTTCGGTCATCTGAATATTGAAGCCTCGGTAATGTCTCAATATAAGGACTGACATTCGAACGTTGCTGATTGAGAGCATCGATGCAGAAGGACAACTCCTGATGTTCTAATCGAGGAATCAGAAGGGAGAAATAAAGGTGACTACCAGCCTATCACGTTAAAGTGATATCTCTGAAGTGGTAGATGAAATAGTAGACTGTTGTGTCAGAAAAGTCAAAAAGGGGTTGTCACAGTCAAATCAGCAGTCTGCACCAAATAACTCGAAATCTGCGAAGCAATTTAAATAACTTCCAACGGCTATATTCCAACGAAAAGCTTATGAAAGGATATTTAATAGCTGAAGCTTAAAAGATGAAAAGTAAACGAGTTGTTAAAAAGAGTTGTTGGGTTGTTGAGTTGTTGACTCTACGAGTTCTACAAAGCTGAACAGAATATGTCTCAGTGGCAGTGAGACTAGGAAAGTAGAAGTGAAGTAAGCTAAGAGAAGAGCTTTAACTGATAAAGGCTTCACTCAACAACAATGAGAATGCCAATCAGAATGGCAGCTAAACTGAGAGCCGAGAAGGCTAAGAAGACAGTAAGAAGAGTGGCAGACTAGAAAGAAGATCCAAAGAGTCACTCGACGAATCACCATGAACAAACAAGAGTTGAAGAAGAACAGATGCAAAACCAAATCTGCACACAAGTCAACCAAGGTTCAGGGGATGCTAAGTACCAGATGGAGTCTACCAAAAGTACAAAGACTTAGCAGACCCTAAGTGGTGAAAGGGTGCAAAGCTGAGATCCGGTGAAGACAAGCATCAACCAAAAGATCAGCTGCACCAAAGAAGAAGTGATGGACTGCTAAGTACTCAAAGATGTCAAGCTTCATGAACATCTTAGCAGTTCATCAAAGGTGATCCAGTCTCGATGCAGAATCTAAGGAGGATCACATCAAGCTGCTAAGTACCAAAGGATAAACAATCTTCAAGTCATCTTAGCAGCTCAACACCAACAACAACATCAACAAGAAGCCAGGGCCTGAGGTGTCCTTGTCCGAGGGACTAAATCAAAGTCAAGTCTGCTGGACTTGTTGTACCAGAGGGTACAAGAGTTCCAAGTTTGCTGGACTTGAAGAGTTCTTAGTGAACTGAAGTTCCAAGTCTGCTGGACTTGAAGAGTTCTTAGTGAACTGAAGTTCCAAGGCTGCTAGCCTTGAAGGAATCTTAGTGATTCAAAGATGTAAAGACTTCCTTAGTGGAATCCCTGCTTGTTGAAGCAGAAGAGTGGATTAGGAGCTTGAGTCTCTGAACCACTTAAAATCCCTTGTGTCTTTTACATACTGTCATTTATCTTTTGTACCGTTAACTGCTATAACTGCTATAACTGTAATAATCTCTTACAAATAAACTAACTCTAGAACAATGGTTAACAAAATATCTATGAATGGGTCTTTAACTTATTCTGTTGTGCTTGAAATGATTCTTATGTTTGTCATATGCTAATTACTTAGCAACACATAATAAAATGGAAAAGATGTTTGAAAATAAAAAGAATCTATTTAACCCCCCCCCCTTCTAGATCTATTGTGTGCCCTCTGGGAACTAACAATCGGTATCAGAGCGGGTTCTCATGCTATATCCTAAAGCTAACGCTTTGAGTATGATCCTAGGCACAAACCATTTTCTAAATTTAGTTTAGTAGTAAGTCACTTGTGATTGCAGATGAGCTCACACATTGGAAATTATGCGTACAGGTAAATGTGCATATTCATCTGAAGCTGCTCAGATTGGTCTCTGTTCTAAAATAATATAGTAACAAAACCAATCCGTGTCCAAAGTCAATCAGCAGTCTGCAGACCAGTGATGGGAAGTCAAAAGGTATCAAAAGTAAAGAGTCTGTCATCCACTGTTCTGAAAGATGAAAGGTTTATACATGTAATGAAATGCTTATCCAGAGAAGAAAGAAGATTTCCTTCAGTATGTACTTGGCTAACCAGTTGGATCTGAACCTTGAGGTTCAAGGTTATCAAAGAACTCAAGCTGTCCAAGACTTTCCTATGTTGTCAACTCCAAGAGGATACTTGATTGATCTAAGGTCAAATGGAGCAACAAGCTATCAGCAATGAATGTAAAGATTTGCACATCAATGCCTAACATCATTATAGCAAAACAAATGACTGTCAAGAAACTGACAGTGTAAAGGTACGGTTCCTCATTAATATTTATATGTACATCATGTTGCATCACCTTATGTATTACAATAGTATTCTATCAAGAGACCATACTCTTCCTAAAAAGGGGAAGAGAGAAAGTACATTAAGGTTGAAAACTTAATTGTCAACAAAATTTCTCTCCACCCACGTCTTAGGTTGAAGATAGCATCTTGAAAGAAGTCTGGAGTATGTCATAAGTTAATCTAAATCTAATTAAGCTTAAGTGGATTAATCCTTGCTAAAGAGTTGGTATGTATGTACATATATACAAACCTATGTTCTGTATTTTTGATAAAATGTATAGTATGATCAACACTAGAGGAGTATCTTAAAGGTTCTTAGAAACTGATCATCTCCATGAATCAACCAGATACAAATAAGCAATAGAATTGATTCCTACTCTGTGAACATTCAAAATCTGTGAACATAACCAAGCAAAGGGTGAAACATTCAAAGAAAAAGAGTGTCATATCAAAAAGCTAAATCATTTACACACTCACCATCATGCATTATAAATGTCATATCTAAATCTGATATATGCATGAATATGATTGTTAATGCTAATGTGATATAAATTCAAGAACATGAGGAATTGGAATTTTGAGAAAACTAACCTAGCAGGACCCAATCAAGCATGGGTACCAAAATAGAAATTTACTTAACCTGCAGGTACTTGGTCTATCTGACCACACTAAGGAATACTGAAGCAGATGGCTTCAGTCATAAAGATTCAACCAGCTGGAAGCTCAAGACATTTTAGCAATGCTCTTGATCAAATTTTTCAATGCTACAGCCTGTTCTTGAAGACTTGCTTGCGTCCCCATAAATGAAGTTCATGTCCGATGATCTTCATATGGAAGCTGGCCATTCATGTCAAGATGAAAGAGATCTTCCATACTTATCCATGTAAAGCACGTCATCCCAAAGGAAACATCCAGGAAGTTCATATCAAAGGATCATTAAGAATGCATCATAGAAGCATAAGCTCCACGAGTGCAGAACATACTGAAGCCTGAATGAGAAAGACTACGTTCAGTAGTTTTGTCAACAATCGTGGAGTGATCAGTCCTGAGGATACCTTTCTATGATTCAATGAGGTTTATTCATCCATGATGATTTCAGCCTAAAGGAGATATGTAAAGCTACCTCACCTATGCATGTGAAGAAGAATAGTTCATCCTTCTCTGAGAAGATAGTGTCAACTATGAGGGAGCAGTGATCTGCTAAGAGCAGCAGCACTAACTGTGTCAAAGGAGCACAATGGAGCAAATCCTTCAGATCTTTCAATCATTGATGATAGATATTTAAGCGGCAAAGGAAGAACAGCTGAAGATATGGAGATGGTGAAGCTCTGGAAGCAAAATGAAGAAGTAGAACTCTTGCCAAAAGATCTGAGATAAGCTCAGAGTATAGGTCAACCATGGTGCATGTCTGTTGACCACTCCAAAAATATCAAGACCACTTCTGTCAAGATCATAGAGACAGGAGCTAACCGATAACAGAAGCATCCAAGTTATAGAGTCCCAAAACTCTGTGACTGATGAACCAAATAAAGATCCATAGTCAGTAGTAACGTACCAAAACGTGCTACTGATAACCATATCAACTAACCACTCAAATCGTGGAGTCCCTATAATAAGACACATGATCGTAGTGTAAGAGCATGATGACACTACAATTGCAGCCTACACAAATATCAACATCAAATAATATCCAGAGTTGGTAAGTGAACTCCCCAGCAGAAAAGCCCATTGTGATATCATTGAAGCCACCACGTCTATAAAGCTCTTCATCTGGTAAGCACCTGGGAGCTGTCGTTTACACTCCTAAATTAACCTCACTTTCACTTCACGAATTTAAACAATTAGCACAGTAGTAAGTAAGGATCGATCCCACAGAGAGTGATTTATTTTATATTTATCCTATGATTTCTAATTAAAAGGGGGTTTTGAATTGATTAAACTAAATTAACAAGAATAAAGTAATAAGAATTAACAACGAATAAAAAGCTTCAGTTCTTCAGTTCAGTATCATCTTTTTACAACAATAGATTAATCAAGTATAACATTATTTACCCTTCAATGAAACTAATAGTCCTAGGTAACAACAAGCTCTACTACCCGAAACTCTCCTTAGATTGTCACTCAATGAAACAAGCTCTTCACAAGATTCTAACCATTATATAACCTAGAACAAGCTCTCTAGATTTAATATAACAACAGCATTAAGAACTAGGGAATTAGACTATTCCAAGCAACAAACATATAAGCTCGGATTGTTTAACTTGTCTTCTAATAATCATAGCAATACTAAAAAGCTTGTCCACAATCAGGTATTACTAATTGCTACTTGTGATTAGGAACAATATCAATTACACGTAATACTATTTCTTGATCTAGCATATGACACCAATTCACTAATTTAATCCTGCAGAATCACGTTAGTAAATTGAATAGCATACAAGAAGTTAAAGTAGATTATCAGAATAAATCCCATGCAAGAAGGAATAAATAAAGTAAACTTGATCAAACCGTTAATTATAAATAAGGTTCAACATCCCTTCCGAACTGAATTGAAAGAATTATCTCATGACTACAAATAAACCTAAATCTAATATGAAAAAAATTAAGAAGATGAAAATACAAGGGAAAGGATCCCTATTTATAACATTAAGTTTGCAGCCCTCATCTCCCCTTCCTTGATTATGCCGAGTCCTATTCGCGAAAGGACAAGCTGCTCGACATTTTTTCGCCTCCCCGCCCCAGCGGGAGAACACACTGCCCAAGCCTTGCCAATTCCTTTTGTCGCGAGCTGCTAATAATCATAGGCCCGTGTGATTCTCCTTTCCAGCTGCTAAATCCGAAAGCTACTAAGACTCCTTTCTCTAATTTGGTTTATGTCAAAGGCGGTCCCCATATGTGAGTTGCTAATTTTCGTGAGCTACTAGCTTGGATTTGAAATAAGAATGCATGCAAGCACGTGGCCCCCACATGCTTGCTATATAATGTTTTGGAAACCATGAGCTTCTAGTTGCTTTCTCCAATTGAAACTCTCCAATCCGTGACATGCTTGGATTTGTAAGTTGGCTACACATGGCCCCATATATAATTCCTTCAATTGCATGGATTATGTAAAAAAACAACTCATTCCTTTCCTAATCTGCTGAACCCACATGACCTAATTCGTGTCCTGTTAGGCTAAAGGAATTCATGATGCTACAATTGAGAAGGAACGTGAGCTGCTCTATTCCACTAACAAATCTGTGTGCCACTAGGACTTGAGCTGCTTGGGAGAAGGAATACGTACAAGGCCATAATTCGTGGACTTCATTTTGCAAGATGGTGACCCATTACATGATATCCTTAAGCTACTTGGACTTTCCTTTGCTACTTGGACTTTGAGGTGCTTGGTACCTTATGTGCTACACTAATTCGTGGCCCACTAGCTGAAACTCTCTTGTGTATGTGCTGCCCAATTCGTGACCTTAAGCAAGCTACTGGATCGTGGCATGTTATTGGGCTGCTAGTGCATCCTTCATTTAATTGCTTGCTTCAAACCCGTGAGCTGCTACAATAGAGAAGTCATGTGTGTAGCCCATTTCGTGACCCACTAGGATTAGTAGGAAAACTAGGAACGTGGCTGCCCATGAACATTCTACTTCCAAATTGGGTTTAAAAACCCACAAACTTATTCCTTTTCATCATTTCAGCCCTTTACGCCTTAATTCGCCTGAAACAATAAACACACCAATTAAGCTCATATCCACATGAAACATGTAATAAAACTAAACATAAAGGAATAATAATCATCGAATATTATGTACTTATCAGCACCTCATGGACAAACCTAACTTTTAGCTTTGATCTAAGAGGTTGGCCCTTCCTGAGCAACCTTAACCCAGAAGAAGTGCAGATATTGATTGCATCACAAGAATCTCTGCTGAAGCAAGCAGTAACTCCTCAGAAGAATGCAAACTGCAAATGAGTATTGCCTCTTTCTTGAAGTCTAATGAAGAAGTTGTCTATTGAAGCATGACTACAGACTACAATCATCAAAGAAGACACAAAGTCTGTAGACCAGTCGAAGAAATCTTGGAGTACTGAGCTAAGTCATAAGTCAATCCACGAACTAAAGAAGTCAATAGTCAACTGAAGAAAAGTCAAATCTGATAAACTGACGTGTTAGAAGAAGTTACAGATTGTGACCTATCAGACTCTTACAACTGTCTCACTAAGAAACGTGGAGAGAACAGTTACAAGAGGGCAAATTTAAATAAAGTGGCAGTTACATTTTTGAAAGTTCATCAAAAGCTGTAATTTGTCCAATCCATACACTCTCTCTCAAACCAAAACCTAAACACTTCCAAACAGTCAAATCCTCTCACACAGTTATCCATCCTCAAATCATTCCCTGATACTCTCACAAAGTCATAAACCCAGAAACCCTTAACTCTTCAAATAGAAGACCTGCGTGTCATCACTGGTATTCAACTCGGTACTAAGAAGTTTGAGAAATCTGAGAAGAAGTTCAGAGATATTCTTCAGTTGGTAAAGAAGGCTGGATTCTCAAATGCGACTACAAGCTCTAAAACCTGGTGAGAGAGTTCTACTCAAATGCGACTACAAGCTCTAAAACCCTAACGACTAAGGACAAAGGCCAGATTCTGAAGTTGAAACCAACAGACATTAACCAGTGCTTAGGTTTTCCAGACTAGGGTCTAAAGAACCTCGAAGAGGTCGACATTGAAAAAGGGAAGAAAGTCATGCGTTACAAAAGAAAACCTAGTCTGAAGAACATGAAGAAGAAGGATTTTCCTAAAGAATACGAGTTTCTTGCTGAGATAGTGGGGAAGTGTATACTAAGCAAGGACACAGCTCATGATGCAGTAAGTGATCATCAACTGAGAATCATGACTGCCATTGCTCTAAAGAAGCAAATCAATTTTGGTGCCATACTGTTCGACTTAATGTCTGAGTGGCTAGACAAGGCTGAAAAGAAGAAGTCAACAGACAAACCACTTACAAAGGTTTTTCATGGGAGATTTTTAAGCATCATTCTGAAGAAGAAGCTAAAGAATAAGATTAAGGATGATGAGGGTGAAGTCCTAAACTGTCAGAAGGTGTTGTCTCTAAAGCTGTTTATAACCTGGAAGAAGAATCCAATGGAAAACAAAAGGCTAATGACATATGGCAGCAGCAGTAAGAGCACTACAAAGAAGAGAAAGGCAAGTGATGTGGAGGAGGAGCTATCACACTCTGAGGATTCAATCATTCCAGAGTCCAAGTTTGTAAGGACATCCAAAAAGAAAGCAAAGGTGGTGAAGAAGTCAAAATCAGTTTCTCAAAGAAGTCTATCTGCTGAAGAGGAAAGAGTAGAGTCAGAAGAAGAAAAGGGAACTGAAAGCTCTATGGATGTATCCTCAAGCAGCCAGTCCACTAATGAGGAGGAGTTAGAATCTGAGAAAGAGGAAGCAAAGTCTGAAGATGAAGAAGGAAATGTGAGTCCTATGGCTGAACCTCAAAGTAGCCATTCTGCTGATAATGAAGGGTCTAAATCTGAAGAAATTGGATCTCCTACTGCTGAAGTCCCAAGGAGTTCTTCTGCTACTTCAAAGAATTCAGGGTCTGAAGAAGAATTATCTGCCCCTGTTGCTGAACCCCAAAGAAGCTCATCTGATGATTCAGAGGCTTCAAAATCTGAAGATGAAGAAAAGTCTGAATCTCCTGGAGCTGAACCTCCAAGGAAAAGAAAAAGCAACAGATTGCTTGCTAGATCTATGATAGAGAAGAAAGGAGAATCTTCTACAGCAGTCGTTGAACTCAGTAATGATGAGGCTGAATCCAAGGGAGAAGATGCTAATGGAAAAAGAAGGAAAATGTCTGCAAAATCAAGCAGCAAGAGATTGAAGACTACAGAGCACGAAGTTCCCAGTGAGTCTGCAAAGACTAACTCTACCGAAAATGATGATCAAATGCAAGAATATACTAATGAGTCAGTTGTAGGAAGTATACTCCGGTCTGACTCCAGGTCAGGACATGAAGAGCGTGGGGAAGACTCCAGTTCTGAGGATGAGGAGCCAAAAGATTTTCATATTCCTTCTCCTGTTAGCCTCAAGAAAAGAATAGTGGTGGAAGTTGATGATGAAACTCTAACTGTACTTCCAGGCAAATGGGTTAACCATGGAAATGAAAGGCTGAATGTGGTGAAAATGTCTACAGCAAATCTGCTCAACAATCTCAAGGCTATGAAACTGGACACTTCAACCTTGCTGTATGAGCCTGAAACCAAGGACCATGCGATAAGATGGTTTTATCCTCAAATGCCATGGGTAAAGGCTTCCATCACTAGTGATAACAGCTACTTCTCATGGTGCTTCTCTCATTTTCCCAACTTGGAGCTGGTGGCACAGAACTTTCCAAGAGTAAAGAAATTTGCAACACAGCTGATCAAAGACTAGTCTCACTTCAGGGTCTATCGACATGCTGGCAATCACTACATTCCCTACGATTATAGAGTAGGTTCAGATGGCAGAAGGGTCATAACCAAGACTCTGATCATAGAGTCCTTTCACTTTACCATTAAAAATGATCAAGCTCAGACTGAGAAGTTTTATTCTGTCCCAGCAGCATTGTCTGATATTCCTTCATCTTCCAACAGTGATTGGTACTCAACGATCTATCAGATTCTCACTACCATTGAAAGCCTGTCCAAGAATGAGAATCGTGAAGTCCAACCTGATGTTCAGCAAGAGTCTACTCAACCAAATAACCAAACTCTTCAGGAGCAAGAGTTACTGAAGAACTCTAAAGAGTTGGTTGAGAAGATATCTCTCATTGCTGCAGAAGCTAAGATGCTGTCAGGAGAAGGAGAAAGTGAGCGTCACAACAGACTTCAGGCCATGATATCAGATATATCTCTCAAGTTCAAAGAGAGAGATCAAATCTATCTGAAGTCTATGAATGATCAGAAGGAAGATGCTTTGCAAGCTCAGAAGGAAAGTGCAGATCAAATATTGTCCCTCTCTGACAATATTGACTCTCTGAATCAATCTCTCTCCCTACAGATGGAGTTAAGCCAACAAGAACTCAAGCTCGAGGTTGGCAACTCCTCTTACTTGATGGAGCAGCTTATGAAAAATGTCCAGCAGCTTTCCCAAGTGATTAATGACAAAAAGGGGAAGAAAGAGAGGCATTCAAGGAAGTACAAGGAGAGAAGAATAAAGGCATAAGAAAAGAGCAAGAGCAGAAAAGCAAGGAAGGACAAGAAAAGGAAGAAGAAGAACTCAGCAGCAGCAGCAGCAGCAAATGTGTCATCATCTGAGGGGGAGCCAAAAGATGATGAAACTATGAAGACAGAGTCTGAGGAGGAGCCAAAAAAAGAAGAAGAGCATGCATCTGAGCCAGAGCAAGAGCAAGATGAAAATGAAGCAATGGAGCATGCATCTGAGGGGGAGCAGAGTGAAGAACAAAAGAAAGTTGAGTAGCTGATCAGAAAACATCCTGGAGACATACATGGAGCAGACAATGAAATAGAGAAGGTACATTTCTAGCTATATAGGTATGTTCTGGATCCAGGATGTAGAGTGTCATATTATCTATAATTCTATATCATCATCAATGACATTCATGATTATCTATTTTAGAAATACAGCTGCTCATTGTATATTAAGATTTATTCATCTCATACATATGCACTTATTATTTTTGTCATAATCAAATAGGGGGAGATTGTTAGGAATAAGCATAAGAATGCTTCCTATTTATATAAGATTTGATTATGATCTTAATGAATGAATATGTAATTATTTCTGCATTAATAAAAGTTGTAAAGTCCTTAAATAGATAATAGGAATATATGTACAAGGACTTAGAATGAAATAATCAAATATGTTAGGTTAATCCTACACAAACAAAACAGCTTTATAAAGTCCTTCAAAAGAATATGATGTACAAGGACTAATTATAGAAAGATCAAGCTTGTTAGGTTGATCTTGTGTAATGTAATAGATAGGCCTGTCTGATCGTCGAGCACTACACCAGCCTTCGTAGTCTGCCAGGAGAAACAAGAAAGACTCGGAGACTATCAAGACAAAAAAGTAGTCTGTGAGAATAGTAGCTCTCAAAGTTCGTATTCTACTAGGAAAGATAAGGCAGGATCGTGGTGTGTCGATAAGGACTTTCTCAAAGCCGTAGTCTATCGAGGAAGTTATGCTCAGAATCGTGGAGACAGCCTGTCTAAGCGTCGTCCTAGCGCCTGCCAAAGCCAAGTCAAGTATCGTAGGCCACACTTGAAGTCGTGGAGTCTACTGATCATATTTGAGGCAAAAATCGTAGTCGAGCTAGATTAAACAATGACAGCAAGTGTTAAGGCAAAAATCGTAGTCCGTCATATGATCTACTCTCGGAGTCGTAGTATTTACAGAACCAAAGCAAGATCGTAGTCTGCAGAACTAAGGCCTCGACAAAGTCTATCAAATGCTCACAACGCCAAGGAAGAATTGTAGAGACAATACGATTCTCAACAAATAAGCACTCCCAAAGTATCCAAAGTTGTATCCTTTGGTCAGAGATGTAAAGATGCAATCTACATGAAAAAAGCCAGAGAGCACTCACCGAATGGCATGCAAGCAATCAGAAGATCGAAGCACCAACTCAATCAACATTCTGATTGAGAAGTGAAGCCATTCAGGAGAAGTCTTCCACAAGCAATCGTAAGGAGACTTCAGATGAAGTGGCTGACCAAAGAAAGTTATCAAATGCAGTGTCTGTCAAACCAACAGAAGACAACGATCTTGGGTGTGACCATGATTGTAGTGCTTGCCAGATGTGAAGCAGGAACTGATGTAGTTTATTCAGAGATACTGGCTAACCTATAAAGAATAGACGAAGAACATTAAGCATGGGTCAGACCCTTAATGGCATGTGAACAGGAGATCATAGAGAGAGTGAGAGTTGAGCATGACTAATCAGAAGAGTCTTACAATCCAGAAGGGCCAGTGCATTCAGACAAGTTGTCAGTTCCTGAGATAAGTCAAGGTAAGCAGAAGTGTTGAAGCACTGCACGAATGAAGGAAGAGAGGTTCTACATTGACAATCCAAAGAACACTCTCAAAATCGCAATGTTGTCTCAACTAGTCAACAAGCAACATTCTACAGACAAACTACGATCAAGTTCAAGGTCATCTGCATCAGAATCGTAGAGTTCTGTCATCTGAATATTGAAGCCTCGGTAACGTCTCAATATAAAGACTGACATTCAAACATTGCTAATTGAGATCATCGATGCAAAAGGACAACTCATGATGTTCTAATCGAGGAATCAGAAGGAAGAAATAAAGATGACTACCAACCTGACACGTTAAAGTGACATCTCTGAAGTGGTAGATGAAATAGTAGATTGCTATGTCACAAAAGTCAAAAAGGGGTTGTCATGTCAAATTAGCAGTCTGCACCAAATAACTCAAAATCTGCGAAGCAATTCAAATAGCTTCCAACGGCTATATTCCAACGGAAAGCTTATGGAAGGATATTTAATAACTGAAACTTAAAAGATGAAAAGTAAACGAGTTGTTAAAAAGAGTTGTTGGGTTGTTGAGTTGTTGACTCTACGAGTTCTACAAAGCTGAACAGAATATGTCTCAGTGGCAGTGAGACTAGGAAAGTAGAAGTGAAGTAAGCTAAGAGAAGAGCTTTAACTGATAAAGGCTTCACTCAACAACAATGAGAATGCCAATCAGAATGGCAGCTAAACTGAGAGCCGAGAAGGCTAAGAAGACAGTAAGAAGAGTGGCAGACTAGAAAGAAGATCCAAAGAGTCACTCGACGAATCACCATGAACAAACAAGAGTTGAAGAAGAACAGATGCAAAACCAAATCTGCACACAAGTCAACCAAGGTTCAGGGGATGCTAAGTACCAGATGGAGTCTACCAAAAGTACAAAGACTTAGCAGACCCTAAGTGGTGAAAGGGTGCAAAGCTGAGATCCGGTGAAGACAAGCATCAACCAAAAGATCAGCTGCACCAAAGAAGAAGTGATGAACTGCTAAGTACTCAAAGATGTCAAGCTTCATGAACATCTTAGCCGTTCATCAAAAGTGATCCAGTCTCGATGCAGAATCTAAGGAGGATCACATCAAGCTGCTAAGTACCAAAGGATAAACAAGCTTCAAGTCATCTTAGCAGCTCAGCACCAACAATAACATCAACAAGAAGCCAGGGCCTGAGGGGTCCTTGTCCAAGGGACTAAATCAAAGTCAAGTCTGCTGGACTTGCTGTGCCAGAGGGAGTTCTAAGTCTGTTATACTTGAAGAGTTCTTAGTGAACTGAAGATCCAAGGCTGCTAGCCTTGAAGGAATCGTAGTGATTCAAAGATGTAAAGACTTCCTTAGTGGAATCCCTGCTTGTTGAAGCAGAAGAGTGGATTAGGAGCTTGAGTCTCTGAACCACTTAAAATCTCTTATGTCTTTTACATACTGTCATTTATCTTATGTACCGTTAACTGCTATAACTGCTATAACTGTAATAATCTCTTACAAATAAACTAACTCTAGAACAATGGTTAACAAAATATCTATGAAGGGGATCTTTAACTTATTCCGATGTGCTTGAAATGATTCTTATGTTTGTCATATGATAATTACTTAGCAACACATAATAAAATGGAAAAGATGTTTGAAAATAAAAAGAATCTATTCAACCCCCCCCCCCTTCTAGACCTATTGTGTGCCCTCTGGGAACTAACACATTTATTATAATTTTATTCAATAAAATCAAATAAATTTTATTTACATAAATGTCTGATTTTCTCGGGCGTTACATGTACTAATTTTGGTCCTAGCAATTGACGTTCGCCAACTTCATCCCATCATAATGGAGTTCTGCACTTTCTGCCGTACAACACTTTGTAAGGCGACATGCTAATACTTGAGCGGTAACTGTTATTATAAGCGAATTCCACTAACGGTAGGTGATCATCCCACTTTCCTTTGAAATCTATGATGCATGCTCTTAACATATCTTCCAATGTCTGGATCGTTCTTTCACTTTGCCCATCTGTCTGAGGGTGATACGTCGAACTCATTCTTAACTGCATTCCCATGCATTACTATAGTCGCTTCCAGAAGTTTGATGTGAAATGCAGATCTCGATCGAAACTATTGACACTGGAACTCCGTGCCTTGAAACAATCTCTTTAATATACAACTTCGCCAATTAATCTAAATTGAATCTGATCTTGATCGATAAGAAGTGTGCTGATTTCATCACTCGATCCAGGATAACTCATACTATGTCAAAACCTCTCTGAGTCGTCGGAAGACCTACTATGAAATCCATTGTGATTTATTCCCATTTCCATTCTGGGATTTCTAATGGTTGTAACAACCCACTCATCCTCTGATATTCTGCTTTAACTTTCTGACATTTCAGGCACTTGGCCACATAATCGGCAATATCCAGTTTCATATTCGGCCACCAAAAATGTTGTCAGAGATCTTGTTACATCTTCGTACTCCCTGGGTGAATCGAATACCTTGAACTATGAGCCTCGCTCAAAATTTCCTCCTTAGTCTCTGGCACTGGTGGTACCCAAATTCTTCCCTTGAATCTTAGCAGTCCTTCGTTGTCTACTTTGAATTTTATCTCATCCCCTTCAGATATCCTCTTCCTGATCTTCTCATATTCCTCCTCATCCTAAAGTTGTTCTTCCTTAACCTTATCCACTAAAGTTGTACCAGTTCCTAGTTGGAACAGTTTCTCGCCAGACTCCTTAGGATATCTCACCTCCAATTCTAGTTTCTCCATTGCTGAAATTAGTTCCTCCTGGGCGGTCAACAACATCAATTTCTTTCGACCCTTTCTACCTAAGGCGTCGGCAACCACATTCCCTTTACTTGGATGGTATAAAATCTCGCAGACGTAGTCCTTTATCAATTCCAACCATCTCCTCTGGCGCATGTTCAAATCCTTCTGTGTAAAAATATATTTCAGACTCTTATAATCGGTATATATTTCACACTTCTCCCAGTAGAGATAGTGTCTCCAGATCTTTAAAGCAAATAATACCGCGGCCAATTCCAAATCATGGATCGGATACCCCTTCTCATAATCCTTCAGTTGATGTGACGCATACGTAATGACCTTGCCGTTTTGCATAAGAACACAGCCTAGTCCTTTATGCGACGTATCACTATACACCATGAAATTTTCTGTGCTATCCAGAAGAGATAACACATGTGTCGTACTAAACCTCTTCTTCAGCTCTTGGAAGCTTTCCTCACACTTCTCCGTCCAAACGAATTTCATCGATTTCCTAGTCAAATTCGTCAGCGGAGTCACAATTTTGGAAAAGTCCTGAATGAACCTTTTGTAATATCCTACTAATCCGAGAAAACTCCTCACTTTTGACGGTGTCTTCGGCTGATCCAACTTCATCACAGCTTCAACCTTTGAGGGATCTACTAAAATTCTGTCCTTATCAATCACACGTCCAAGAAATTACACCCGCTCTATCCATAATTCGCATTTCAAAAACTTGGCACACAACTTCTCTCTTCTCAATGCCTCTAACATCACCTTCAGATGCTCTACATGTTCCTCCTTGGTTTTAGAATACATCAGAATATCGTCGATGAACACCACCAAGAATTTGTCCAAAAACGGTTTGAACACCCTGTTCATTAGGTCCATAAATGCTGTAGGAGCATTCGTTAGACCAAATGACATCATCAAAAACTCGTAGTGACCATATCGAGTCCTGAACGCTATTTTCGGAACATCTTCTATCCTCACCTTCAATTGATGATACCCACTTCTTGAGTTTATCTTTGAGAAGTATCTAGCTCCTTCAACTGGTCAAATAAATCGTCAATCCTTGGCAACGGATACTTATTCTTAATCGTGACCTTGTTCAACTCCCTATAGTCAATGCAAAGTCGCATCGATCCATCTTTCTTCATAACGAACAACATCGGCATACGCTTGGCTGAATATACTTCTTGTCCAATAGCTCTTGCAGTTGCACCATTAATTACTTCATCTCCATCGGAGCCATACGGTACAAGACCTTCGATATTGGGGCAGTTCTTGGCCCCAAATCGATCACAAATTCGACTTCCCTATCTAGCGGAAGTCCCGGCAAATCATCCGAAAATACGTCTGCAAAATCTCTCACGATAGGTATCTCTTCTAACTTCGGACTCTCTTTGCGACTATCGACTATATAGGCTAAATACCCTACACAACCTTGTTTCAACAACTTCTTGGCCAGCATCATCGTCAGATAACTCGCTTTTCTAGGCAAATTGCTACCATAAAATACAACCTTTGACGGGGTCATAAGGTTAATACACTTCTTTTGGCAATTAATTATCGCCCCATAATTGAATAGTTAATCCATTCCCAAAATAATGTCGAATTCCCCAATTTTAATCGGGATTAGATCTACGATCATCACGTTTCCCTTAATGTCCACCCTACAGTTCTTGTGTACCAACTTAACAGTAATCATTTCCCTATTCACAATTTCTATGTTCATAGGGTAATCTAATTCGTCCTTGGGCAATTCTAGATTCTTAGCAAAGTTATCGGATATAAATGAGCAAGTAGTGCCCAAATCAAATAACACATAAGCATTTAATAATACCTGACACCACATCACGTGACTACACAGCATCTTATACGGTCATGTTGAAAGTCATAGTGGTAGGTCGGTTGGTTAGAGTCGATCCCGTGATAGTCAGAGTGTTTCCACCGCTCGTTCCTCTATTTCCACCTGCTCCTGCCCCTCCTGATACCTTCTTGGGACAATCCCTTGCCAGATGGTCCTTTGACCCACACGTGAAGCAAGCGCCCTTCTTAGGGTTAGGGAAATTTAGTGATATATGGCCTTCCTGGCCACAATTATAGCATATCCTCTTTCCTTTCATACATACCCCCAGGTGATTCTTCCCGCAGGTTGGATAAGCCTCCACTCTCTTCTTCTGATACCCTTGCTGGCTCCCAGTCGACGCACTATCATTCCATCTCCTTTTCTGACTGTTACCACCACCAGTATTGTTGCCACTAGCTTTGTTGTTTTCACCTTCATTCTTCTTCTTCTTAAGTTCTTGATTGTACTTGGTCAGAGCATCGCTTCCACCTTCTACGATAATTGCTTTCTCCAACACTCCCGCAAAAGTGTTTAACTGAAACATTGACACTTTGCTGTACAACCAGGGCTTCAGTCCCTGTTAAAACCTTCTAGCCTTTCTCTCATCTGTATTCACCTGATAAGTTGCAAACCAAGTCAATTCATTAAACTTCGCGGCATAATCCGGCACAGACATATTACCTTGATTCATTTCCAAAAATTGAACCTCCATCTGGTTCTGAGAGCTCGTTGGGAAGTACATCTCAAAAAGCATCTCCTTAAACCTGTCCCAAGTGATTACACCCTGTCCACCCCTGACCTTATTCTCCTGCCACCAGTAGCTGGCCTTTGCCTTCAGCATAAACGTTGCAAAGGCGATTTTCTGATCATCGTTGACCCTTGCGACATCAAATACCTTCTCTATTTCCATTACCCAAGTCTGAGCTTCGATTGGGTTCATGGATCCTTTAAACTCTAGCAGTCCTACCTCCTTGAAATCCTTAAATGATGTGTTTTGTGGAGCTTGCGGCTGATTGGCAAGTGCTCCCGTTAAGAGATTGACCAACTACTGGCCAGGATTAGCGTTGGCATCGGCGTTGTTGTTATTGTTATTGGTTGACCCTTCCTGAGTTGGTTGACGAGTTGGGCGTCTTCTTGGCTGCATCTTTCTGTTTAAGGTATACGTTTATTAGATCGTTACTCAATTTCTTAAATATTTAAGACTTAACTTAAACATTTTAAGATATCACTTAACACATATCATCTTAAATAAACTCTGATATTTTATTCATTCAAATGTTTTAAATATACGAAAGATAGCATCACTGGTATTTACATCAACTATCCTGAGATAAAGAATCTTCAGGATTTAAATCATCATATTCTATTGTTTATAATCACATTAGAATATACATTATTAACTACCATAGAATATTCACATAATTCATATTGTTCCTATCACGGCCTACTAAGACGTCGAACAGCTTCTCTGCGCTCTTCTTCCATGATACGGAACATCGTCCTACAATCCAGCATGTACCAAGATAAGTCCTCAAACTGGACTGGATAGTAGACAACTCGATCCTGGGCCATATCAATCGTTGTCTGAAACATGTAGTCCGTGTCCTCAATCTTAGCCTTCTTTGCCCGATCGTCATCCTCAGCAAGATCTGCACGTCAAGAAGCCTTCATCTAAGCATCCTCTGCTCTAGCACACTTCGTTGACTCCTCTCGCAAGTCACTCTTCAGTTTCTCTATCTCAATTAACATCTCTTCATTTTTGTTCTCTACATAAACCAACTTCCACTCCACGTCTCCAAGACGTACATCAAGATCCTCAATCTCTTCATCCTTTTGCTCTATAGTAGTCTGTTGTGCAACTGTCTGCTCCTTCAATTCTCAAACATTATCCTGTAACTCTATGTTAAGGTTATACAGCTCATTATACATCTCGGCATTGATAGAGTTTGGTGGAAACTCATCAGGGTCCTCATCCTCCTCCTCAGCCTCAGCCTCTACCTCTATCTCTTCAGAGTCCTCCTCTGAATCAAACACAGGCTCATGCTCCTGACCCACAATAGTGGTCAACGGAGATGGCGCTCTCCGAACCAACTGCTCCCAGACGGTATGAATGTCTCGGGGCTCCTCCTCTCTAGCTACTCGGGGCTCAACCTCCCTAGGCTGACTGGATCCTCCAACATCCGACATCCTAACAATTAAAATTTTAAGTATTTAGTTACTACGTGATGCTAATCGATACTAGCGAGCACATAAGTAATCACATAAGCACATAAAGTCTTTTATTATCTTCAATGAATTCCTTAATTCATTTTTTTAGAACTCGATAAGAGTTTATCACCACTATGTTATCAATCTCTTAAAAAAAGGCTACTACCCTTAGGTTTCCCCACCTAAGGTTCATAACCTACAGCTCTGATACCAACTTGTGACACTCCCAAATTCGGGTACTTCAATTCCACAGGATTTAGTGTTCACTGTCCAATAATAACACATCTATCTACCCATTATAAATAAAACTCATGAATAAATAGAAATCCTCCCCTTAAGGGGTTACAACATTATAAATAAGTACTTAATCCCCGGGTTAACTAACCTTAAAACATCAATGCGGAAACATAAATAAACATTTAATTCTTGAACATAACATCATAATTCTTAACAATACATTCATAATAATAATAACAAGTCTTCATCACTTGGTCATCTTTCCCTTGCCATTACTAATGGAAGGCTCTTCGATTCTTTCAAGTTTAGCTACAATGTTATTATGCAAGAGTGAGCAACGATTGCCCACAAGTATAACAATATAATCATAATAATAACATGCGAGAAATCAAAGATTTTTGAATAATGGAAAGCTCGACTTTTGAATCAAGAAATGAATACAAGAATCAAAAGTATATCTAAGGGTCACAAGACCAAGAACTATGTCCCAGGTTATCAAGTATTTCTACTTTAAATCTTTAACAGTCGTAAGACTATATGGACCTTACTTCTCGTACTTAGGGGGATCAGCCCTTAGTACCATGTATGTGCATATCATCTCAACGCTAATGCGTAAATAATCCCCTATAAAGGGTTGTTCATCTCAATTTGACATCAGAGTCCGCACCAAAGGAAGTTTGGTTTGGATAAGCTCAATAACAGTTCTGAAATTTAGAACGCTCATCAACTATGGACTAGTCAAATCAATAAGGGTTTGCTAGTCTTTCAAGGTTCAACAACAAAAATAATACTTAAATCAAATAATGAATCTCAAAGGTATACAATTGAATAAGCATTGTATAACCGAAGTATTGCTTTAAAAAGAATTAGAACATCTCATTCGGAATCATAACTTGAATAAACAACAATAGGAACTTGATCGATATAAGAATACGATTTAAGGCTTACGTAATTGTAGTCAAGATAGGATAAGTAGACTTGCTCAATTAAAAGTAGAGTTAAGAAACTTGTGTAACGATAACAAGTCAGGGATAAAAAAACTTGCCTTGTGCGTAGGCTACAATTATAATTCACGTTCCTCAATTAATCCTACATACCATTACATTCTCAACACAAATTAATCGTAACTCAACTAGCATCTCAAGTATGTTATCTTAACTCTGAATCTGATTATATTAATCAGATCCACAAATGTTAACTCTTAATTACATTATTAGACTTCAAAAACAACAAGTTTAAAACATGTATTCAACTTATCAATTAACCACGTAAAACATCATTAACAAGGTAATAATCTTTTTTAACATCTCAATATATGATTAACACATTTTCATGTTCATTACATTAGGTTTTAAATTACATTTCTGAACTTGAACACTTAAATAAAATTCTCTGGGTCATTCTGCTAGCCGGCGCTTTAGCGCCCAGTTTGAAATAGGGACCAACGCTGTGGCGCTGGGCCTACTGTCAGCAGGCTACTGGCCTGACGCTGTAGCGCTTGGTTCCTTCACAGAACCGGCGTTGCGGCGCCATGCCACATCAGCCAACACTGAGCCTGGCGCTGCAGCTCCCGGTTGCTTCACAGAACTGGCGTTGCAGCGCCCGATTTCTTCATAGAACCGACGCCGCGAAAGCAGCGACACAATGAGGCCCGACAGAGTTCGCAAAGAACATAGGAATAAGTCATTTTATGCCAAAATCATACTCATACAACAAATTTAATGTTACTCATACATTCTGAACTTAACAGAAACATTATATAGCATTCTTAGCATGCTTTTAACAACTTAAATCGCATAAATAACTAAATTAGAACGCATAATTTTCATGTTCTTGCTATTTTTCCATGTTTAGTCAATTTTCATGAAATCATACATTACAGATTCGTTATAACACCGAATCAGTCCGTTTAAGTTCCGTTCTCTTCAGTTTTTACATGCATAAACATAATTAATCATCAATTTTCTGTTTAGCATACAATTGAAGCATGAATTTTTGTACATATAAGCCATATTCATAAGTTATTACTCTATAAACTACAAAACTCCAATTAAAACATGATTTCATGGATTAATTATTCTAAAACACATATACAATTGAGTTATACATGTTAATAAACATTTAACACCAATTTCTTAACAATTAAATCATGAAATTCTATTAACAGAGAACTCAAATTGGCTTTCATGGAGAAAACTTAATAACGTAAAATTAAAATAAAGGAATTACCCTTGATAACTCTGTTAAGATTGTTAAAAAATGATAAAACTTCTTTTAATTCTCCAAATATTTTCTTCAATCAACTTTTTCTCTCAATTCTCTCTTTTTCTCTCTGAACTTTCTAACTGATATGATATGAATGAATGAAGAACACAATATAACTTTACGTATAATAATATAATCGGTGGAACATGGGTAGCGGTTAAACGCATCAGGCCTTAACTGCTCCCATGTTCTTAAGGTCATGTTTGGTTTGGTTACAAATAACTCCTTTTCCATTTAATTTAATTCACATGTTTATTATATAGTTTATTTGTCATATTTTAATTAATCAAATAATATCATTTAAATTCAATTAAATAAAAGACAATATTACATATTAAATCAAATCATCACATAATTAAAATTATCATTTATTAAGTATGATAAATTATTAAATTTTTAATGAATTATTAGATTAATTAGAATAACATTATAATTAATAGCAACTCATTTTATTTAATAATCTCAATTAAATTCACACTTTGGATTATAAAATTATTCCACATTAATTTAATCAATGTAACACATTTAATTAAATTAATATACCATAATTCCATCAAATATTTATTCCACATTAATTTAATCAATGTAACACATTTTATTAAATTAATCTACCATAATTCTATCAAATATTTATTTAACTCAATAAATAAATCAACAAAAATATTTATTTAATTCAATAAATATTTAAAATAAATTACAGAAATCTCGTTCGTCACACCTGCTATTACTATTATTGTAGATGATAATATAGTCCTAGAGAAGAAATATGCGCACAATTAGTATAGTCTCACTAGAGACAGGACAAAGAGGACAATGCAGCCACCACATAGATATGGGTATTAAGATTATATTGCTTAATTATGCCTTGTTATTTGTCAAGACAGTTAAGTATAGTGACCATGTGACTTATAAAGATGTTGTTTCCTCGAATGATTCAGAAAATTAGTTGTTTGCTATAAATGAGGAGATGAAATCTCTTTAGAAAAATCAGACTTGAGAGCTTATGAAACTACCTAAAGGTAAGAAAAATTTGGGTTGTAAATGGATATTTAAGAAAAAGGAAGGCATCCCAGGAGTTGAAGACGCTAGGTATAAGGCTCAACTAGTAGCTAAGGGATTCAGTCAAGTCGAGGGAATTGACTTCAATGATGTGTTCCCACCAGTTGTGAAACAAAGCTCTATTCGAGTATTACTTAGTTTGGTTGTTATGCATGATTTGGAGTTGAAACAACTCGATGTGAAAACAACTTTCTTGCATAGTGAACTTGACGAAAAGATTTATATGTGTCAGTCTCAAGGATTTCAGATTCAAGGAAAGGAAGACCATGTTTACTTGTTGAAAAATTCCTTATATGGTTTTAAGCAATCACTTAGGCAGTGGTATAAACGATTTCATTCATTTATGATTGACACTAAATATAACAGGAGTCAATATGACAGTTGTGTGTACTTCAGGTAAAAAAACTTCAGGATGAATCATTTATCTATTTGTTGCTTTATGTTGATGATATGTTGATTGCAACAAAAGATAGTTCTGAGATTGGTAAACTAAAATTACTGTTGAGCACCGAGTTTGAGATTAAAGATTTAAGTGCTGATAAGAAGATTCTTGGCATGGAGATTCAGTGAGATTGTAGAATTAAGAAATTGTATTTATCCAAGGAAGACTACATCGTGAAGGTGCTAGATCGTTTTGGTATGAAGGATGCCAAACTAGTAAGTACTCTTCTTGCTACTCACTTCAGATTATCAGCTAAATTATATCCTCAGGTAGAAGAAGAGGTTAGGTATATGTCAAGTGTTCCCTACTCTAGTTCATTTGTTAGCCTCATGTACGCTGATTTGTACTCATTCAGATTTTCACATGTAATTAGTGTGGTAAGTAGATACTTATCACATTCAGGTAAAATTCATTGGGAAGACATGAAATGGATGTTAAGATACTTGCGAGGTACCTCCGATGTTGGTTTAGAGTTTGGAAGGAATGACGATACCCTTATAGGGTATGTTGATTTAAACTATGTTGATGATCTTGATAGGAGGAGTTTGTTGACTGGTTATATATTTACCCTTGGAGGTTGTACAATTAGTTGGAGAGCTACATTACAGCATACAATTGCTCTCTCTACTACAGAGGTAGAGTATATGGCTATTACAGAAACTGTTAACACTACAAGAAAATGATCTAACAACGACCAACACTTTCAGCGACCCCTCTATCTGATCATTGCTAGTAGTAATAGCGACCGCCACGGGCAACCTTAATTGAATTCAGTAGCTAGATTCTATCAGTGACCGCATGCGGTCGCTGGTATAAATTTACCGCCCAAAAATTGGCATGAAATGTTGGCAAAAAGGTTTTCGGCGACCACTCACTATTAGCGACCACCAAGCGGTCGCTAATAAGTCCACATCATTAAAAGTTAGCGACCGCATGCGGTCGTAGATAGCAATCGCTGATCCTTTTTAATGTAATCAGTATTAGGCATTCATTCGACACAGTAGAAGGATAAAAAAGAGGGGAAGAGAAGAGGGACCAGACGCCACCGCTGCCACCACCGCCGTCACTGTCGCTGTCACCGTCGCCGCGCATTAGGTAATAATTAAATGATGATATGATTTTGTTGATTGCTCAATGATCAATGAAGTTGTTACTACTATTTAATTACATGAATCGAACACTTTTTTTATTATTAATGGAGACCAAACTTGGTATTCCCAGTCCAATAATGAATGTAATAACTTCTTTTTGGTTGATGCATATTCAGATTTTTGTTTAATATTAAATTTCAATGTTTTTTATGTATTATGAAAAAAGAAAATAGGTTACAAATCTTAAATTTAAATGGCCAAGTAAACCCGTTTAAGTTTTGAATTAAATCTAATTTTTTTGTATATGATTCATGTGTGAGTTACAATTGTATTTGAATATGGGATTGACCAAGTTAGAGGCTTTTAGCAAATTTATTTTAGATAATTGTGTAATTTTATTATTGGGAGCTCAGTTTACTATATATCTATCGATATAAATATGAAAGAGTTAGAAGGTAAATTTTAATCAACTTAACTTGATTAACTGTTCTTTTCCAACTTGAATTAGGAGGGAGAGAGAGTTTAAGTCCTAATTAAACCGAACTACTCTATATGTATATTTGTAATCACTAATTAGCAAGTGACAACATTGGAGAAGGGCATGATGAAAAACATTTAAAAAAAGTCACACCTCATAAAAGATCAAAGAAAAATATCCTAATGGATGCGGTCATCTAGAATTGCAAGTACAAGGAAATAATTTTAATCTCTATTTTTTTAGCCTTAAGTATGCACAAGCATAGTCCCTGGTGGTGCGCACAACCCATATGGGCTGAGATGTGTGCCCATTGAAGAGCTGAGACCTGGGTCAAAAGACGCAAGACTGTCGCCACTAACAGAGCCTCGGGTGTACCTGATGGCGAAAAGGCGAAAGACACCTACAGGGGCGACAGTATATCACAGTTGTAACATATTACTGCCAAGGTACGTATGAATAGTAAACTTATGAATTGGTTTTTTTTATATGTTTGCATTCATGGTTTGTAGAATATCACATGTTTACTTAGTAATAAAAGAGTATGTTTTGTATAGGAGTCTCAGTCTCAAGGTCAGCCTATCCATTGACTGGATGTATACGTGGTCACCTGTGATGGTCTGCCTAAGGCTATCCAGATAGCGGTAATAAGTTTTGGTAACTTTGATGTTTTTTATAAAGTTTTACGTCATTATTTAGAATTTTATATTTATTTTTAACTATTTAATTGTTAACCCGCGGATAGGATACTTATAAGAGCTTACTGAACGAGCGCTATCCTGAAGGCACCCCACGTCCGACGATTGATCAAGAATTGTGGGAGAGGGCGTCAGTTGTGAAGAAGAATTACGTCAAAGGCCAAGGACAACGACGTCGCCCAACCATCAGTGGCACAGGAAGCTCTGCTACCCAGTCTTCACAGTCATCGGGTCATCCAGCCTATCATACTCTTGCTGACTTAGTGAGAGCTATATGTCGAGATCGTGATCTTCTTGGTATACTAGGCGGGCATCTGGCGGCTCTGAGTCCTGATGAGCTAGCTGATGCAGTGGCGGCAACAACACTGCACGAGAATAACGACGAGGTAATCTTATTACTTATTATAGTCAAATTAATTAGTCACTTATATATATATATATATATATATATATATATATATGCTATTGTGTCTAATTACTTATGTTTAAATAATTCTTATTGTTTAGTTTTCCCTCACTTTGTTTTGCATAAGTAATACCAGTATCAACATATATACTATATATGTAACTTATTTTACTCTTTTGTTAATTACAGGGTCGTACTAATTTGGACGCTGATGCATGACGACCTAGGCTTGTTTTCACAATATTTAAGCCTTGTACTTTTATATTCATTATTTGGACGACTTTATGTTACTTAAAGATTTGTATATATTTCTTCAGTTCATATTGGTTTATTAATGTTTATATACTTTATATTGTGTTGGGTTATGTGTTGGCGTATAGAAGCTTAATTATATATATTGTTGTTCATGTGTTGAAATATATAAAGCTTGGTTGGATGTTTATATATGATGTTGTCTGTTTGGATATAAAGCAGGTACAAAACAAGTACGGTTTTTTTTGGGAATTCCATAAAATAGGGAATTTTTTTTAAAATTAACCATCAGCGACCGCATGCAATCGCTGATACGTATTAGCGACTGCGAATCGCATCAAGGTGTTAGCGACCGCGATGGTCGCTAATAGCGGTCGCTGACACGTGGCCCACGTCAGCCTCAAGCCCTTGCATCATGCTGACTCATCTTAGCGACGACTGCGATCCCGGGTAGCTGGTCACAGATACTTCGGTCGCTAATATATGTCGCTAATGTACGTCTCAGCGACCAGATTATAAGCGACGACTATTAGCGACCGTAGGCGGTCGCTGATGGGCATCAGCTGTGACAACCCAGAAAATCGGATAAACTAGAAAATTAAGTTTAAAGAATTATTAATTAATAAAATAGTTTTTTTATTAATTATATTATGCGTTGTGTTTATTAGTCATTTTATGACCTAGGATGATCATAAGTCGGGAGTATTCTGGTTGCGAGCTGGAATGAACGAGTAAGAATTTTCAAGGCGAAAAATAAGATTTTTCTGGGAACAAAAAATTTTCTAGAAAAAAACGAAATATGCACTATTCACCTACGACACCTAAGGGTTAGGGTTTATATAACCTAGGCCTTTCTGAGAGTTCGGTATGTCGTAATGACATTCCGTCAAAAGATTTGCCAAAAATATACCGTAAAAGTTATGTTAATCGATAAAAGTTTTTCTCGAAAAATGTGCAAAAATCGGACGAAATAAAAATGACGAAAAGTACTGTTATGTACTTTTCAGTCGTTTAACTACGTTATGGGGAAACGTAACAGAAAACACTATTCATCAAAAAGTGTTTTCAGTTTTTCAAAATTTTGAAGAACGCGTAAAAGTTAATCAGTAGAAGAAAGACGGAATATACAAAAATATTTGAATTTAGAGAATCGCAGTTTTTCAAACTGTCGGACGAATTTCGAAAACGGAAGCTTCGTGAGATATTTTAAGTAAGGAGGTGTAAATAGTAAGGAGGTGGGAGTAAGATGGTAAAAAGCCGCCAAATAAGCTTAATCTCTTCATTTTTCAAAAAACCGAGAGAGGAAACTCTGAGCAAATGAAGAGAGTACGTGAGGGACTAAAATTAACAAGTATCGGAAGTAGAAAAAGCTAGCAAATCGCCAGCTTTGCCACGAGAAAAAGAAAATGAAAGAAAAATCAAGAAGAAAGGTATTAAAACTTACCTTTGATTAAATTTTCTTTAAGTCTTCTATGTCAAAATACATAACTTAATGAAAATATAAGTAAAAGATGTTAAGAAACGATTTCCATATGGTTTAATCATAAGGAAATGAAGAAATAAGAATTTAAAGTTTAGTTTATAAATTTCATTAAAAGCTTTCATAGAAAATATGAATTACTTGGTGTTAATGAAAGATTTAGATGAGTTATATGAACTCTCTGATGATATAAGGATGAATTCACGAACTTATAACATTAATATGCATGAAAAAGTGAAATCGTAATTATAATATCGATTAAAAACGAAGAACGAACGAAGAACACGAAGAATGTGGTAAGAACGTTGTTGATGGACAAATTTAAAACCATCTAATTAGAGCTTGTTGTTGATGACCATGTTTAAAACCATCATATATATGTTTGTTTGGTTAGGAATGGTAGAAACGTTCATGATGAATGGATTGAGATTAGCCAATAACGAAGTTATAGCGAAATTTCGTAAAAGACGAACAAAAGGTAGAAAGTATGTAGATGAACCTGAATGAGTAGGGTTTCATAAGAATGTAAGAAAATGTAGAAAACGTAAGTCGTGGACTCAAGAATGAACGAATTTCAGGTTCGGATGAACGAATTAAGGACGAACGAAAATTAACGCTAAGTTGAAAAACTTAACGGGGAGGACTTTCGAGCTGAGATTAAGGCTTGTTAGAGACTCGGGAAAGTTATTTTATCCAGGGGAATTTTTAGAGAGTGTTGCAAGCTTTCCAACGCCTTAATAACGGATTAATTCCGAGTTAGAACAAAGAAGTTATAAGATTTCAAAGTAGGCATCTCAAACTTGTTCAAGACTTAGAAAAAAATTTGAGTTTTAGGCCTGGCGCCGCAGCGCCTCCCAACAAATGGGAGGAGGCGTCGCAGTGCTGGCTCCGGGCCTCATGCACTTCTAAGAGGCACCACAGCGCCCCATTTAAGCCTTAGAGTGGCGCTGCAGCGCCCTTAAGAAAATTTTCTCCGACTGGAGATTTTTATTGTCCAACTTTTTGGATGGTAATTAAGGGGCAAGCATGAATGCAATGTTCATTACAAGAAATATCTTGAATGATGAGTAAACCTTGAGTTTGACGATTTAACGTCGAATAAAGGTTATAAAACAACGAACGCAAAATATGTAACCGATATCCGGGGACCGTATTCGCGTTAAAACAAACGTGTGGAGTTGCTATGATTGTAATTCCTTGGACGTTGAATGAAGAGGGTGACTTATAAACATTTCGATGTTATAATGTCGTAATGAAAGTTAAGTATAAAGCGTATAAACGCTGTAAAAGCAAAGTTATTGTGATGGACGATCGGTATGGCATACCACGAACCGTATGACTTAGACCTTAAGAAATGACGATGAACGTAATGTTCATATAATGAATCACTATTGAAAGTGATTAAAACCTTAAGTAAAGGTTGAATGGGGGTTTAAAAAATGAATAACATGAACACGAAATACGTAAACGATCCCCGTGAATCGTATTCGCGTCGGGCGAACGTTCTAAGTATACATTGGTTGTATGACTTAGACGTTAACGAATGTAGTAAGTAAGATGTGTAATTATCAAGAAAACCATAACAAACGTTATTGAAGTTAATGAAAGTCCGAGTGTGAATTGGATAACGAACGTAGAAATAGATTAATGATTTAACGATCGTAGAGTCATGACGTAGATCGTAGAGTCGTGACTTAGATTATAGAGTTATGACTTAACGATATTATAGTCATGACTTAGATCGTAAAATCATTACTTAACGATCGTAGAGTCGGACTTAGATTATAGAGTCGTGACTAACGATTGTAGAGTAATGACTTAACAATCATTAAGTCATAACTTAGATTGTAGACTCATAACTTAGATCGTAGAGTCATTACTTAATGATCGTAGAGTAATGACTAACGATTGTAGAGTCATTAATTAGATCGTAGAATTGTATATTTCGATTGTATAGTAATGATTTAACGATTGTAGAATCATTAATTACTTAGATCGTAAAGTAATGACTAACGATTGTAGAGTAATGACTTAACAATCATAGTCATTACTTAGATTGTAGAATAGTGACTAAACATATGTTACCATTTTTAGAAACAAATGAGAGAAGATAATACTAACTTTGGAGATAAGGGAGAGGGTGGACTTGATACATTTTCAACTCAGAAACAAGTGAATTAAATATCTGCTAGCATATTTTCTAAAGTTGTATTTTCAAGCATATTTATTTATTTATTCATGTTTTAATTTTTGCACAGGTGATTGATAATTTGGTTTTATAGACAAATGTGAAAGAGACAAATATTAGAGATAAAATTGTAAGAGAAAAACAACAAATTAAAAGAAAGCACTTGGTCAAAGCTCACAATAATGTTAAGAGACTAGGAAGAAGAGAATGGGTCCCTCCTAATTTTGGCTGTTTCATATCCCTAAAAACTGGCAACACTTATATTTTAGTAAGTAGATGCCAATTATTATGTTGTTTCAGTTAGATACATGATTGATGCCTTATCAAATGAAAATATTCCTAATTTTGACTGTTTTATATAATTGACATATGATACGTTTTTATTTTTTTTCAACCATATGATGTAGACTTCACCTGGGAGATGTTACTTAGCTGAAGTTGTCAAAAAGACTACACCAGCTCAAGCACCTTTTAGACCACCTAAAAGTTGATAGTAGTGTGCATACAAGCCAATCATGTATGATGATAAAGCACGTACTTTGTAAACAATCTTATTTATTTATTAATAAAATATTCATTTATTAAAGGCATTTAATTATCTACATGTTGCTGTTTTTATAATATGTAAATAACCCATAGTTTTAAGCAATGCTTTTAGAATCATGATGATGATCATGCTAATGAGATCTAAATTCTTAGAAAGTTTTAAAACTTAAATAGTTCCCAATCGTGGGATTACTAAAAAGGGGATTAGTAAATCCGGATAGATTGGTACATATGTTGCTTGCTCATTGGATGAGGATGATTGATCTCATGATCATTTGTGTGGAGACACTAAAGCAAGTATGTAGGTGCTTATTGGAGAATAAGTTCACTGAACGTGATTCGCTATGGAATACCTAATAGAGTTTTACTCGCATGTCAATAGGAATTCCTAATGTGATAGTAGTACAAGTGATCCTTGGACTTGAGATCATCATAGTATCTTGTATGTAACAAATTATACTTTGACTTATTCCTTAAGACCTTTTAAGGCATATATAGGGTATGCTTGGGTATAATGAGTTACATATGGAGATAATGAATGATCAATAAAGAATCTACCACCTCTAGTAAAAGAGGAGATATGTCCTATGTGATTCGTTAAATGACAACCCAGGAATCCTTGGCCAAGGTGAAATGAAATTAGAAAGGAGTTTTTAATTTGCATTATTTGGAGTTGTGCATTTTCTAATCGAAATACATATAATTAAATAAAATAAGACTTGACAGTAAATCCATGTCTTATATTTAATTGGGACATTGTATGGTGGAAGGATTGAATTGTATGGTAACTATTAACTCACAGGTTCTTTTATGATTAATGTTGAAATCTATATTATCTGGAAAGTCGTTGATCGCTAGGGAGGCTTATCCCTATTGTAGAATAAATATTATTTATTTAAATAGATTATTAGTTTAATTTATTTATTTAAATAAGATTAAAATTGTTTTAATTGATTGATTCACAACCGGTTTAATATGGAGAACCTAAAGGGTCACACCATAAAAGGAAGAATAATTATTTAAGAAGGTAATGGCATAATCGTAATAATGCATTAAGTATAATTAATTTAATCTATGGTGATAGAATAAATTAAATAGCTTAATGTTTATTATTTAATATTTTGAAAATATTAAATATAAATTAATAAGAGGAGTTTTATTAATATTATTACAATTATTATTATTTTAATTTCTAAAGGAGTTTAGTAATTAATTTAATATTTAGTACTCTCATTTATTCCTAATAAGATTAGGAGACAAATTAATTAAATAAATTTAATTAATTATTCCCATGTGGTGGGAAGCCTAAATTAATTAAAGGAGTTTAATTAATTAAAAGAAATCCCATGTCTAATAGGATTAGAAGGGTTGACCAATGTCTATATAAGAGAAGTCTTATAATAGATATTTGATGATGCAATTCTAATTGTTGGAGAGTACTCCTTTTCTATAGAGGATAGAGCACTAAGCCAAACACCCTCCTTCTTGATAATTTCTCTTTCTTGGTGGATCACCTCTAGAGGCCAAACACTTGGGTGGCTAACGTTGATCAAAGGAAGGAATCTAACCCGAAAATTCAAGGAGATCACGAAGAACAAGGAGTTGAACTAGTACATGTGGAAGCTTCGTTCTACAAGGGTATGATTCCATAACTTCTTATTTATCGTTTTAAATTAATAATTTGCATAAAGGATGATCCGGGTAATGGTTTTGTAGAAATTTTTTAAACTCTGATATACCATGCTTCCGCTAATTTTTGCAATTTGATTGCGTCACGATTTCGTACAAACCCAACAGTGGCATCAGAGCCAAATCTTTATGCAATTATTAATTTATTTTTGATTTCATATACATATGGGTATGTATTTAAAATAATTTATTGGGCATAATTTTATTGTATAAAATTATATTTTTTAAGAAAAAAAAAAGACTTTTTTTGGGACGAATCACAATTTTTTTTTGGTGCTAATCTTGAATTCTGCAAAGAAAAGGTGTTGTCTCTTTCTTACTCCAAAAAGAAGGTGACCCATCAGGAAAGGACTTTTTTAATAAACCTGCAGGACTCTTTTAATAAAAGAAGGTGACTTTTTTTTAAAAAAAAAATAAATATGATATATTTATATATTATATTCTAAATAATTTTATAATTAAAATAAAGAGTTTATTTTAATCTTGAAATTGGATTTCATGCAATTTAAAATTGCCCATTAAATGATACTCATATATATATGGAATGTTTTAATTCATGAGATGAATATTTATTTATTGATATATATGGTGATATGTATGAAAATAAATGGGGATTGATTATGGACTATTTGACCAATGTGATTGGATTTTATTTTAGTTGAATGCTTGAATGAATGGGTTTTATTAAATGGGGTCTGCGTACCTCGTCTTCTCTAAAAAAAAAAATTCTTGATGTAAAATTCTATCTCCCTCCTATGTACTTCCCCTTGACTGTTGATCAAGGTTTCTATTTAAATTAAATAGTTTAATGTAATAAGAATAGTTAGAATTATCTTGAAAAATTGGAGACCAAGGAGCAAGGAGCGCGTGAAGACCCGTTTGTATGGAGCCCGGGTTTAAATGTAATAGTTATATTTAAATTTAAATTCTTGCACTCCTAGGTTTGACCTTTTGGTTCACTTGGTGGCTCTAGAGAACCAAACTAGAATAAAAGTCCATAATCAATCCGGGTAGAATATAATATTCTATATTGCATGCTAAAATTATATATATTATATTTTATGCAAACATGCTTCGTATGTTTAATAAAATGACGCGTATTTTATATATATATGTGCATGCGCGCTAAACAAGATGAGACAAATAATAACAAACCCCTCAAAGAAATAATATTAAGTCCGAAGCGTTCAAATGATATTTGGAATATCGAACGTCGCCTTCTAGCATGGTTAATTAATAGAGTATTAAATATTTAATATGAGCTTGTTGTGCTATCCACAAGGCGAGTATTGCGTATTTAAGATGTTAATTAATCACATTTGATGCTTATCAAGAAAATTGAACGATCTAGTCTTGTTGTGCTATCCACAAGGATGAACATTTTTCTTTTTTGAATTTATGAAAGTGCTAGGCTGGACTTAACTTAAATCATTTTAGTTCGGATGTGCACACACTTGACCATTATGATTTAAGAGGCAAAATAAAAGGAGTTATATAGTGTTGTAATTGACAAGAGTTGTCTACCTATTTATTTGTCTATCGCTTGTTGTGCTATCCACAGGGTTATATACATTTAAAATGGGATCCTTATTCTCACTAGCAAATCTTTAATTAGATGTTGCCGAACTATATAAGTGAGGGTAATATAGTTTGATGAAAATAGTGGGAGATACCAATTTAAAATAAAGACCTAAATTTATTTTGGTATGCAAAATTAATAAAATGAATGTTTGCTAAAATGTTATTTTTCACAGGCAGAATTTTAAAAATGTCAAAATCACTAACTTCACTGCGAAGCATACTTGATGTTAATAAGCTTACCGGGCCGAATTATACGGACTGGCTAAGAAATCTGAGAATAGTTCTCACTGCTGAAAAGATTTTTTATGTCCTAAACTCACCTGTCCCTGGAACTGTTTCAGAAACAGCCTCTGAGGAAGAGATTGCCACCATTGTAAAGTGGCAAGATGATGCATCTGTGGCTCAATGCATCATGCTCGCATCCATGAATAACGAGCTTCAGCGTCAGCACGAAAACATAGATGCTCCTACTATGTTGATTCACCTCAAGGAGTTGTATGGTGAACAAAGTAGGACTGCTAGATATGAGATATCTAAGGAGCTCTTCCGATCTCGGATGACCAAGGGCAAAGTGAACATAAAGGAACAAAATAAATCTGATCCAGCTAGCAAAGGAATGTGCTTCCATTGCAACGAGCCGGGTCATTGGAAGAGGAACTGCAAGAAGTTTCTGGCAAAGAAGAAGCTTGGAGAAGCTTCGACTTCCAATCAAGGTTTGTTCATAATTGAAATTAATTTTTCAGAAAGTCAAAATTCTACTTGGGTATTGGATACCGGCTGTGGTTCTCACATATGTAATAATATGAAGGGACTGGTCAGAAGTAGAAAGCTGAACAATGATGAGGTGATCCTACGAGTGGGGAATGGAGCAAAGGTTGCTGCATTAGCTGTAGGAACTTATTATTTAGCAATGCCTTCGGGCAAGTTCATTTATCTTAATAATTGTTATTATGTTCCGAATATTATTAAAAACATTATTTCAATTTCTGTATTGGATATGGAAGGATTTAACGTTGTTATAAAGAACAATAGTTGTTCTATTTATAAAGACGATGTTTTATATGGTATTGGAAATTTGCGAAATGGACTTTATACACTTGACTTACAAGAAAATATTTTTCAAATTGAACAAACTAAGAAAAGGAAAAGAGATGATATTAATTATACTTACATGTGGCACTGTAGACTCGGTCATATCAATGAAACAAGATTATCCAAGTTGCATAAAGATGGGCTCCTTGAGTTATCTGATTATGAATCATATCCAACTTGTGAATCTTATTTCATGGGTAAAATGACTAAATCTCCTTTTAGTGAAAAAGGAGAAAGAGTTACAGAGTTGTTGGCATTGATTCACACAGACGTTTGTGGACCTATGACAACAAGTGCACGGGGTGGGTATTCGTATTTTATTACTTTCACTGATGATCACTCAAGATTTGGATATGTGTATTTAATGAAATACAAGTCAGAATCATTTGAAAAGTTCAAAGAGTTCAGAAGTGAAGTAGAGAAACAAACGGGCAAGAGTATAAAGATACTTCGATCAGAACGAGGTGGAGAATACTTAAGCGGTGAGTTTCTCTATTGTCTCAAAGAAAATGGTATAATCTCACAATGGACTCCTCCAGGTACACCACAGTTAAATGGAGTATCTGAAAGGAGAAATCAAACACTGTTGGACATGGTTCGATCCATGATGAGTTTTATCGACCTTCCAATTTCTTTCTGGGGATATGCCCTAGAAACGGCTGCATACCTACTTAACAAGGTACCTACCAAATCCGTCCCAAAGACTCCATATGAGATGTGGAAGGGGAGGAAACCAAATCTTAAGCATATTAAGACTTGGGGTTGCCCAGCTTATGTCAAAAAGTTTGAAAATGATAAGCTACAGACTAAATCCGATAAGTGTAAATTTGTGGGATACCCTAAAGAAACTTTAGGGTATTATTTCTATCATCCAACTGATCAAAAGGTGTTTGTTGCGAAATATGTTGCCTTCTTGGAAAAGGAGTTTATCCATGAAGGGGTCAGTGGGAGTAAGATATATCTTGAAGAAGTTCAAGAACCACAAATTATCACGGATCAAAGTCAGGTACCTGACCAAGTAGAAGAACCTACTATACTACACCCTGTTAGTAAATCTGGATGAGTACCGAAGATACCTGAGAGGTATGGATTCGTTATAGAGGATGACGATGAGGTACACATCATGAATGATGATGATCCATTGAATTACGAACAGGCTATGAGTAATAAAGACTCAGGGAAATGGCTTGAAGCCATAAAATCCGAAATGGACTCCATGTATGAAAACAAAGTATGGACTTTGGTTTCACCACCTGAAGGCATTAAGCCTATTGGGTGTAAATGGGTCTTTAAAAGAAAGACTGGAGCGGACGGCAAGGTGGAGACCTATAAGGCCCGACTGGTTGCAAAAAGTTTCAAACAAAGACAAGGAGTTGATTATGATGAAACCTTTTCACCAGTAGCTATGCTCAAGTCCATTCGGATTTTGCTTGCGATTGCAGCTTATAACGACTATGAGATCTGGCAGATGGACGTGAAAACGGCCTTCCTCAATGGGAAACTTGAGGAGGATGTGTATATGACACAGCCAGAGGGATTTGTTTCAAAGGTTGGAATAAATCAAGTCTGTAAGCAGCAACGATCCATTTATGGATTGAAGCAAGCTTCTCGTAGATGGAACAGTCGTTTTGATGAGACAATCAAAGAGTTTGATTTTATCAAAAATGACGATGAACCATGTGTGTACAAGAAGGTTAGTGGGAGCGCTGTTTCATTCCATGTATTATATGTTGATGATATATTACTGATAGGGAATGAAATTTCTATGCTAAAATCGATCAAAATAAAGTTGTCTAAACATTCCTCTATGAATGATTTGGGTAGAACATCCCACATTGGGGATATAAATCTGTATTAATAGATTTAAAAGGATGTTCGGCTTAACCCATGGAAACGTATATTCATTAGATGCTAAAGGCGTTTAGCATGACAACTCCAAAAGGTGCCTCATGATGATGAGCCATGGAGTGTATCTCTCTAAAATTGTCCTCAGTAAAAGAGAGATCGCATAAGTAACTATTATGTATGCAATGAAATATACAATACTTGATGTTGATCAGTCATATTCTGGAGAAGATCTCTGTGAGACAGTGATAAACATCTCAAAGTACTTAACTGACACTAAGGATGTCATCATGACACATGATGGGTCTGAATTAAACTAGAAGACTAAACAGACTTAAGTTTTCAGACTGACCAAGACGACAACAAAATCCACTTTATGGTAAGTCGTTACCTTAAAAGGTGGTGCAGTAAATTGAAAAGGTTTCAAACAGCAAACGTTGATGGGTTAGTGACAAAGACAAAGTATATAACTGTAAGTGAAGCTGCAAGTTGATGTTTCGGATGAAAAGTTCATTACAGAACTAGGAATAGTTCCTAAGTCTCATCTTGAATCTAAACATGTGTTGCGGCACTTTGATTAAAAAAAAATCATTGAAAGAGGAGAGTGTAGACTCTCAAGACAACATTGCAGATCCATTTACTAAAGCTTTAACACAACAGCAGTTTGATCGTCACTTAGAGAAGATGGGTATGAGATACCATGGCGATTGGCTTTAGTGCAAGTGGGAGATTGATAGTAGTGTGCATACAAGCCAATCATGTATGATGATAAAGCACGTACTTTGTAAACAATCTTATTTATTTATTAATAAAATATTCATTTATTAAAGGCATTTAATTATCTACATGTTGCTGTTTTTATAATATGTAAATAACCCATAGTTTTAAGCAATGCTTTTAGAATCATGATGATGATCATGCTAATGAGATCTAAATTCTTAGAAAGTTTTAAAACTTAAATAGTTCCCAATCGTGGGATTACTAAAAAGGGGATTAGTAAATCCGGATAGATTAGTACATATGTTGCTTGCTCATTGGATGAGGATGATTGATCTCATGATCATTTGTGTGGAGACACTAAAGCAAGTATGTAGGTGCTTATTGGAGAATAAGTTCACTGAACGTGATTCGCTATGGAATACCTAATAGAGTTTTACTCGCATGTCAATAGGAATTCCTAATGTGATAGTAGTACAAGTGATCCTTGGACTTGAGATCATCATAGTATCTTGTATGTAACAAATTATACTTTGACTTATTCCTTAAGACCTTTTAAGGCATATATAGGGTATGCTTGGGTATAATGAGTTACATATGGAGATAATGAATGATCAATAAAGAATCTACCACCTCTAGTAAAAGAGGAGATATGTCCTATGTGATTCGTTAAATGACAACCCAGGAATCCTTGGCCAAGGTGAAATGAAATTAGAAAGGAGTTTTTAATTTGCATTATTTGGAGTTGTGCATTTTCTAATCGAAATACATATAATTAAATAAAATAAGACTTGACAGTAAATCCATGTCTTATATTTAATTGGGACATTGTATGGTGGAAGGATTGAATTGTATGGTAACTATTAACTCACAGGTTCTTTTATGATTAATGTTGAAATCTATATTATCTGGAAAGTCGTTGATCGCTAGGGAGGCTTATCCCTATTGTAGAATAAATATTATTTATTTAAATAGATTATTAGTTTAATTTATTTATTTAAATAAGATTAAAATTGTTTTAATTGATTGATTCACAACCGGTTTAATATGGAGAACCTAAAGGGTCACACCATAAAAGGAAGAATAATTATTTAAGAAGGTAATGGCATAATCGTAATAATGCATTAAGTATAATTAATTTAATCTATGGTGATAGAATAAATTAAATAGCTTAATGTTTATTATTTAATATTTTGAAAATATTAAATATAAATTAATAAGAGGAGTTTTATTAATATTATTACAATTATTATTATTTTAATTTCTAAAGAAGTTTAGTAATTAATTTAATATTTAGTACTCTCATTTATTCCTAATAAGATTAGGAGACAAATTAATTAAATAAATTTAATTAATTATTCCCATGTGGTGGGAAGCCTAAATTAATTAAAGGAGTTTAATTAATTAAAAGAAATCTCATGTCTAATAGGATTAGAAGGGTTGACCAATGTCTATATAAGAGAAGTCTTATAATAGATATTTGATGATGCAATTCTAATTGTTGGAGAGTACTCCTTTTCTATAGAGGATAGAGCACTAAGCCAAACACCCTCCTTCTTGATAATTTCTCTTTCTTGGTGGATCACCTCTAGAGGCCAAACACTTGGGTGGCTAACGTTGATCAAAGGAAGGAACCTAACCCGAAAATTCAAGGAGATCACTAAGAACAAGGAGTTGAACTAGTACATGTGGAAGCTTCGTTCTACAAGGGTATGATTCCATAACTTCTTATTTATCGTTTTAAATTAATAATTTGCATAAAGGATGATCCGGGTAATGGTTTTGTAGAAATTTTTTAAACTCTGATATACCATGCTTCCGCTAATTTTTGCAATTTGATTGCGTCACGATTTCGTACAAACCCAACAAAAGTGTTGCATCTAATGGGAATAAGAAGGGTAAAGGGAAGACAAGTGTTGTACCAATTGGGAATGACAAAGGAAAAGAAAGGGCAAAAATGACTACAAGTGAACAAAAAAAAGGTAAATAATAAGGCCACAAAATTGATGTCTAATGCTATAAGAGTGACAGATGCATATAGTGACTTAACTGAAACATAGGATCAGTTGATAACTTAAGCCTTATATAACAGCATAAGGGAGACTAGAGGGAGAGTGATAATCAAGTGGAGTGACAATCAACTTTCTAAACACTGGTGGAACTCAAGAAAGTGTGAACAAGAAGTAGAAGATATTGCATTATTAATCTATATTTTCATTATGTATTTGACTTTTATGGTATTTGGTGTTTGTATTTATCTCAAAATTAATTGATACACATGAGATTTTTTGGTGTTTATAACTCGGGCTTCAAATTATGCAAGGCTTGTTACTCTTATCATACATAAATATTGAAATATCATACATTGAAAATAAAATAGCATACATTGAAAATAATTAACAACGTTTATTCCAACGTCACAAGTTTGTCTCAAAATTTTCAAACATCAATACAGCTAAAACATGTTTTTTAACATGCTCAAAAACAAAACAAAAAACACTCTAATTACAAGTATCAACCACTTCTCCCTTGTTTCTAAATTCCTTATTTCTTCTTTTAAACACTTCAGATCATTCTTCAATTTGACTTTCTTTTTTTCATTTTGGATACTTGCACTTCCAAGTCACGAGTTTTGTCCTTCATAATCTGTAGTTCAATTTCAGTGTTCTTCAAATTCAAGAAACCCGAATAATTCTCAACATCTTCTAACTTGTTGATAGAGTCAATCAATTGAAAAACCCCACAAAATGATTGTGTCTATACAAAATTAAACACACAATTATAAAGATTACAAATTGTGTAAATAATAAAAAATTTATACCATGGTAAATACAAGAACTTACACTACAATTTAAATACCCATAAAACTTCCTCCCTACAATTTTCCCTTTGAAGAAGTACAAAATCTTACTTGTATCCCACACCCACAATACTTGGGAGACGAAATTTCACCAACTCCAGTAGATATTGAACCGTCCCCAACCTTTAGGTTGCTACTTTCTTTAGGTAGCTTTCCCTTCCATTCCTCACATATTTATGAGATAATGGCTTTTACACTCGAAAGATGATGATGTTGATAATTTTTGAGATGATCAAGATGTCGTAATTTGGAATGTTCTCCTCAATTTTGCATAATTTTTACTCTCAATTTAACAAACCCTAAATTCTAACGATATGAAAATACTTAAATAGAGACACTTGCACCATCTTCAAATATTCTTTCAGATACGTCAATTATCACTAATTATGACACTAGTACAAACCCTCAAATTGAGGATGTAACTTTAATTTCTATGTCTGTGCAGGTGAGAGGATGAGAGAAAGCAACTGAAAGTGTAAAGAGTAAAGTGAAAATTGTGAAAGAGAAAGATAGGTTTGTTTGTTTTAATATTCTATTGGGGGAAACAATTGATTTAGTATATTATTTATTCTTTGGGTAATCTAAGTAGCTAGGTCTATGGTACTCGGGTGGTCTCATGGCCAAAACTTCAAACACTTTAATTGAGTTTAAGAACGTGTGCCACGTAAGCAAGTCAACGCAATACTCAAAAACACCTAAAGTTAAGGTGTCACATTTGTATTTTACTCCGTTGTGGAGTAAAGTTGTAACACCCCCTTTCCGAAAATAGAGATTACACAAAAAAACAACATAACTAACAAAATTATAACAAAACTCTAAACCACAAAAGAATAATATTCATAACTAATAAATATCACAAGAAAAATCATAATAAATGTCAAATCGACTCAAACCACAATCTAAGATATATATTACAACTTCAATAACTAATTAACTCCATAACACAAGTCAAAGTATCACAGCCTAAACAAAATATCTAAATCACTTGCATAGAAGAGAACTCTCGTCACACTTGCCCTTGATCCTCCTGATGTCTTGTGAGAAGGAAAAACACAATATGAGCCAAATGCTCAGTACGTATATAGAGTAAAAAAATAATAAACTGAAATAAATAACTTAATTAACTAAACTAAACTGAACAGAACAAAACTAACACAACGAAATAATAAATTGAATCACATAATTGGGTGTTATTTCATACTGAGCTCAAAACAAAAATATATCTTACCACACAGGCAAGTCAAAATAATGTCACACGTGCATAACATACATCAGACCGGCTATATCCAAATGCATGCAAAATCGAAAGCTGTTTTTGGCACAAACATCACCATTTCGCATAACAAAACAAAAAATTATGACCGACCCATACACCTTCCACAACAAAATTACCATACGACCAACTCCCACCGAAGCACAGAAAGGTGTCATGCCTCAGTGTCAGAGAACATGTCTATTATACCCCCACAGATGGTTATAGCTCAGGTATACCTTACGGTATATTCTAACAATAATATAATTGTCACAACACGCGACAAAATTACAACACAAAGGGTTCTAATACGCACGTCAAAGGTAATGCACCAAAAGACAATACATATATTTCCTAGCAGGCTAAAACACTTTTTCTAAGCATATAACCAATTTTTTAAAACATTACAACATATATTTGATTTGATACAAATGGATTTGCTAATGTTTTCTCTCCCATTTTCCTTCACGTCTACCATCACGCTCTCTCCGCTCCATGATCTGCCTAGACTTGCTCCCCCTAGACCCATGCCTTTGAGAAGAACCAAAGACACCAGGCTGTCCTTCAAGTGCTGATACTAGGTCTGGATCCCCAACACTCCCAGTGTCACCCGAGTCCCTACTTCCGTCAAAATTTTCTTCGTAACTGCTGCCACCTTCATCTTGACGGTCTCGTGATTGAAGAATGGTTGGGGGTTGGCCTGAAAATTGTCGAGATCCGGATAAAACAACTGTTGGCATCCCTGACTCTGGTTGCAAGCTGCCACTACTTGATCTTAAGCTGCCTTCGTTGCCTGACCTTCCGTTTTCTCTTTCACGGTATCTTTCTCGAGGCCGGCTGCACGAGGTCCAACATAATTTCGATTATTTCGAGTGGAAACATTCTATAATCGACGGCTATAGAAAAAAACTTCAAAAAGTTCGATTAAATATATTTCCTGTGTCAGAAAAGTCCAAGTATTCTTAGCAAAGATGTCATGTTGATAAATAATGTTTACCTGTTATGAGTGGATGAAGGAAATTCCCGTCTTGATGGGCGGAGTCCAGATTCTGCTTGCTCTAGCTCCCGTTGGAGTTCTCTCTACAGTAAAATAAACATTAAACTATCTTAACCAATATTCTAATGGCCCCGAATGTAATAAATGGTTAATTTATTGATTCCAATTTGACAACTTCAAAGCTATGCAAACAGTAATAGAATTAAAATATTCAAATATGTTCCAATATAAATCTCCAATATTCTGGAGTATAATCATTATACTTCCCCATTCAAAACAACCTCATTTAGAAATTATCTGAATTGGCACAGAGAGTATTTCTTGTGGAAGATAGAAACTTACAAAAAATTAAAACAGATGGATAGTAACTGTAACTAATAAGCACCCATCTCGAAGGTATGCTTGAGCACAGGTCTTCATGATAATATAATGGAATAGAAAAGAAAAAAACTTTGCATTTAAAAATAGTAACTAGGTTGAATGCTCAATCTAGAGCAGGGGTCAAAACAAGACCCTATTGGCATAGTATGTTATCAATTACATGTAAGTATATCTAAACACATTAGAAAATCACAAAAGTCATCAATATAATGTAACAAACAATAAATTTATAAATACCTATGCATATGATAGTTTAAGTGCATTTATAAAACTGCGATATTTCCATTTCGAAGGAATATATCTTGCCTTTTCAGTGAGTAAAAAAAATCTCTTGTATGCATTATATGGATTTCTCCATGTGATAACATATATACATATGTATATGTCAAATATATAATGTGTAAGCCAATCTTGCTTAACATGTTTGGGACAATTATATGGATTTCTCCATGTGATAACATATATACATATGTATATGTCAAATATATAATGTGTAAGCCAATCTTGCTTAACATGTTTGGGACAAATAAGCGGGACCACTACCATGGAGGTTCTGCATTGTTTGTGCGCCAAAACCTCGAGAAAGGGTGTACTTTCAAACCATAAAACAGAAAACATACATAAAGGTCTTGGATTAACCAGATATTGGCAATCTTTAGCCATATATAATTGGTGGAAATACACAACCGAGTTTGGGAATCTAAATGGACTGAAATTAGGATCAATCATGATCTTTTCATCTTGCCTGCGTTTGCTTTTCTTTCTCCATATCAAGATTGTGACGAAGTTCTCTGGTTTTAGCACGCTCAAGTTCCAGCAACCGTTGTCTTTCAATCTCCCTTTCAACTTCAGTTGTCCTCTCTCTAGCACACAGGAGGGGTATTACTAAGATCATTCAGTAATTATATCCATGAAATTAATATTACACAATTAGGGACATAAGATGAGGAAAAGATCGGAAGTGAAACCTATCTAGTTGCTGAAGAAGTTCTGCTTCTCGTACAGCTGCCTCTTCAGAATATTTTTGGCGGGCACGTCTCACAAGTAGCTTTTTTTGCCTGCGGGCTATTATCTCTTCTTTGAGTTTCGACTTTTCTCTGTTAATAAGGAAAAATTCATATATATATATATATGAACAAAACACAAATCAGCTCTGGAAAACCTGAGCATTTGGAATATTGAGAAGCAAAAAATTGAACTAATAGCATAATATTTATGAACCTATCACCAGCGCTAAGAAATAGTGTTCTAAGCCAAAGGTAAGGTTCTTTGATTACTTATTAAAAATTAAAAAAAAATCACAATAAATTTAATTTGGAGGCTTCCTAGATCAGACAAGGCCAGAACAAAGGTAATGAAACTTATAGTTGTTCTGTTCTAGCTAAAGCTAAGTGCTTCTGGACACTCCAATTCTTTATGACGAGCAATGATAAGATCTTCCTCCATTCGAAAAAATCAATGCAAAATGCAGAAGAAAATACTGCTATATTTTGCCGGGAGGTAATATATGATAGTAATTATAAAAAAGTTAGATACTGAGAAACCGAATCCCCTCTAGTTGTAATTAGTCACTGAAGATATGCATACAAGGATCGGATGCCATCTCTGATTTGCTGAAGACGGTTATCATCATTTGCATTATCTGCATGACACAAAGTGGTATGATAGCTATCAGCTTATAAAAAACAAATTCTGATGTACCTTCATAAATTTTGGACCATACTATAAAATTTGGATTTGCCAACTTTAGACGGAAATAATTACTAGGAAGAACAGGATGCTGATATGAATCTTCGGGATGTTTAGATGACTCCTGTAGCCCCAGTTCTTTCTGGATAAGGTCCATTTCCATTTCAGCCTCCTCAAGTTCCTATGATCCATTCAAGCAACTCACTTGATTAAGAAAATCAACAATAAGAAAAATATTTACATTGATATCAAGTCTTACCATAACCTTTTCTTCAGTTTTCTTCGAGAAGAAATTGAAGTATGACTGCACAGAAGTTAAATTGGCAAGAACCTGCCCACAGATAATGAACTATTAACTTGAAAATGAAGGGCAGCATAGGCCAACTAAAACTTATAGACAACACAGATGAAGTACATCAGGAAAAGGATATAAATTCCAGAATAGTATATCACAGAGACAAACCAGAAACAAGAAAAGAAAAAGGATTTAAATCCATTATTTCATTTTCATTTATATTTTTAAAAAATTTACTATAGAACTGGAACAGAAGAGAAGGAAGACATCTTACATTCGCTATTAAGGATTTTTTTTTCCCATTGAAATATAAAAGGGATACAAAAAGACGCAAATAAGCAAATAAAGATAGAGTTGATCCTATCACACCACCATTCATACAATTTTTCCTACATGCTGATCGTATCACACCATTATTCATACAATTTTTCAAAATTTCCAGGTAGAGTTGTAGAATTTTTACAGAATTAGTCATTATAAGTTAGAAGTAGACTAAGATAAAAGAATTTTAAAAGAAAAAATAGCACATACACGTGCTGGGCTGCTGGCAAAGTCACTAGGGTGAAATTTCATGTATGCTCAAATTACACAGGTTTGATAGGAATAGAAAACCCCCTCCTAACTTCCCAAATTCCACTAGTGACCAGACACATGTTTTTTTCTTTTTAGGAAATATAAAATTATTAGATGACTAAAGAGCAAAAGAGCAGATGGGGGACAAGGAGTTCACTCACCCTGTAGAAAACTACCAAGAAAGATAAACTCTCCAATCCCTACAAAGATAAACAAAGAAATAGCCCCAAAAGGCAGTCAAAGCAGAGGACAACACAAAAGAAAGAAAAATGCCTCCACCAGACATGTTCTGATGTGAAGCATAATCACAAAAGCAGAGGACCACATGTTTTGCTTCCATTCCACCTATCCATCAAAGCCAAGACACTCAAATAAGGTCTACGATAACTATGATATGGACAACTCATCTATTGATCAAAACAATTTTTCACAAGGCTAACGTACCAAGTACGGTTGAACTTTACTCTCCCGTGATAACTTCGTTAATACATGAAGCATGCATATAATGCTCTGGATCAAGTACAGATGTCAGACCTACAATGCATCTACAAGCACTAACACATTCAGCTAAATAGTACCAAGGCTTTCAATATAAAACACCCCAAATTCGTTGGAAGCAAGAAAGTCTTGTGCTTTTTCTTGAACTAAGAACTCTTAAAAAGTAGAAATATCCATAGCTGAACTCATCCATGCGAATTATGTAATATTTCTTACCTGAAGAATTGATTCACGTGTACTTCCAAAATCTGGGTCCACTTGTCTAGGAGAACTTGAAGAAAACACTTCTTTCAGGATCTTAGATGCAAAATATCAATTCGGTTAAACAGTACAAGGACAATGTATATAAAAGAAATATTTCATTGTGCTAAAAACAATAACCTAGGAAAAGTTATTAATAATAATTTCTTAGTGCAAGTCTCCTAGGTCTAGATATCCTCTGTCCTAGTAAAAGATAATATCAAGAATGAAGCTGCATCCCAATTACCTCTTTCGCATCATCTCCTTCATCTTTCAATCTACATAAAGCTTGGCAGGCCTTTTTCTCAAGATCACCTGACCTCCTTTCTACAAACAATTTACAAGAACAAAGAATGAGGAGAAAATTTATAACATGTGTTTCATATTTTTTTATAATTATTTTTATTATTACGGAGAGAAATTAACCATACCAGTTTCTAACTTCCCTAAAGTCTCAATATTTGTCCAAACAATCTGAGGAATCAAAGAAATATCTTCAGCTGGAGAATAGAGGCAAACACTGGCAATGAGTGCTAATGAAATTTGTATCAATGGCCCTTCACACGTTGGGTGTGCAAGATTTGTTAAACCATGAAGGATGCGATCGGCTGCGGTGAGAAGAGATTGCAGCTGATGCCGCTCAGCAAATGGAACATAGCTTACAAGAAGCGCTATTGCACGAGTTCTTAAAGGTAATGACTTGTCAGATGATGCTACCACAACTACCCGATCCCATGTACTTGAAATAAGAGGTGATGATATTGCATGACAACTGGAAATAACTAATTTAGGTAGAGTTAACTTATTGCAAGTAGAAGGCAAAAATGCTGTCCCACCATCTACATCTTGACCTACAAGTTTCCCCAAGTGGTTGATTGCAATAAAGCGTTGCTCTGGTTCAGGATGACCAAGCATGGCAGATAGCAAATCGACCAGTGGAATTTCACTTTCATGATGGCTATGGATACCTCTCGCAAGTAAGGATGACAACCACTTATCTGTCTGCAACCGCCAAGCAATTTTTGGTGCACTGCATGAAAGGGTCTTTATTGCAGAACATATGGAACCGATCACATTATCCAAACAAAAACACAGTGGCATTCCAAGTACACAGTCGAGCATTATAGATGCTACCTCCCAGCAACGGGTTTCTAGAAGCACCACAATCATTTCAGCTAGTCCTTCAAGACTTATTCTCCAATTAACTGGGAAATTATCAGCCAAGTCAGATGGAAGGACATTCTCCTTTTCAACACCTGCAGAAATGGTAACATTTTCTGCAATTGAGGATAAGCATCTTGAGTACATAAAACACTGTGTTGATGTGAGTGTCAGGTTCTTAGCCAGCTGATAGTGAAGTTTCCAACAGAGCTCAATAGTAGGATTAAGCTTGGAAATGAGACCCTCCAAGTCTTCTGAAAAACTTATAGCTTCCTCAACTGATAAATGACAGACCCTTCGATTCACTATACCAGCATCATCACAGTTGTTTTCCACTTTCTTACGCACAGAAGTTGGAAAACTGCTATTATTGCAAACATCAATTAGAAACCATGAATGTGATTCAGAGCCATCATCAAAGGGTGCACAAATGCTTGTATCAGAATGCAGAGGCATCTTAAGTGGAATGACGCCCCATATTCTTAAAGTTTCAACTAGCAAAAATTTACAACTCTCCATAATAGTCTGAAACGCGCATATGTAGTCATGAAAAGATGTTGTCGGCTCAAAAGCAGCGAAATCAGCCCAGAAGATCAAGGACTGTAAGATTTCCCTTTTACGATTGAAGGTCAAGTCAGGAAAAACAGAGCCCAATATAAAAATTGTTAGCGGCCTGCTGAATTCACTTTTTGCTGAATTTTCCTGATTGTCATTGTTGAATCTAATATTACAGAAAAGTTCATCAAAGCATAACGATTCAAAATTAAGACATGAATCATCAATCAATAGTTTTTCCTCATCAGACACCTTATGTAAAGAATACGCTATAATTGGATTTAGCAATCGCAATATCGACTCAAGAAATGCCACATCACAGTATGAGGTCTGACACAGGGATACCAGTACTTGTACAACTCTAGGTACTTCAGGCACCATAGCTTCCATGTGTTCAATCACAATGGCTTCCAGTACGTATAGAATGATTGCTCTTGCATTCTTTCCAACAAAACCTTTGAATATATCAGAATTATATGCAGAAGAAAGCCTGTCCTTATCTTTCTGAAGAAAAGGCCACGAACATAAATCAGAAAACCAACACAACAAATCTGGAACAACACTAGAGGACAGAGATCTCAATTGCAATCCAACTGCCTCCAATATGATTTCTCCAAATGATTCAAAATGTTTCCTCATATTAGGAAAGACCTGACTAATATCTGGGTGCATGACTCGAAAAGATTGATCTTCATATTGTTGACCTGGAAGTTTGAGTCCTTTGTCAATACCTATATGTTGTTTAAGTCCTTGTTGTTCAATATTCATGTTTTCATCTTTTTGATTAACAATGTTATCTACTACTGCAAGTTCATCTGAAAAAATAGACAACAAGTACATCAGTTGTGACAGATCTGAAGCAAGAAACAGCCTCTCCTTCTGATACACTTTGGCATTACGAGATACTGCCATCCAACCAAGAAACCGAACCAGAGGTGAGGAAGAAGAAGAAAATGTAGGTATTCTCTGTATCCAGGCAGAAGGAGGAATCAAGTTCGCAAACTGAAAACCATTGTTCATACTGATTGATTTATCTAGCCCTTCTTCACCACCGCTTGAAGCAATTACCAGCCTTTGGAGAAGCACCCAGCGACGTTGTACCTCATGTACCTTAATCGGATCCAACTGCAAATTCCCTTCTTTGAACTGATAATAAAAAGACATCAGCAGCCCATTGAAGAACTCAGCAGATTCTAATGTGATATCAATTACGTTTTCAGGCGCACAGAACAGCTTAGTAGCTGAGTGCAACAAGAATACAAGACTCTGCATGAGCACTTCATGCATGGAATTTTTCTCCCGTAGCAAGCGCTGTATAAGAAAGTTGCACAACAATTCTTGATTCTGTCGAACCAAGGTGATGGCATCAACATATAAATTATCATGCTCTGACAAGTTTATAACTTCTTCATTTCCTTCAGCACCTGATGAACAGGGTTCCCCATCTGATAATGTCCCCCCATATTCTATGTCTAATTTGGCAGCCTCAAGTAATATCTGAAGAACAATTGTGTCCCTTTTCCTTTCAAGATGAGATATGGTTTCCAAATTGTTGTGGCTCTCTTCCAGAACCCTTCTGAGATCTGAAAATTCATATGTTCCATTGATCCTACAATTATCTGTCGTTTGATTGACTTTTGCAGATTGTTTGAAAGACATCAGAAAGAAAGGATTGACATAACATTCTGCTGCCAAAAGTAAAGCATCAATAGCAGCAGAATGACTCTCAGGAGTGCTCTCATTCCGAGAGTGCAAATCAAAAGCCAAATGCCTAAACTCAGAAGCCCACAACTCAGAGTCGCGATAGGACATAAGTTGTAGATAATCTGCATGCAAGTCAGAATGTTCAATAGCATAATCGGTATCCAAACCTATACTGTTGTGAAACTGGCGGTTTACATTTTTCTCAATTACATGTTTTTCCTCTGTGCCCACATTGGAACGGCTCAAATCTAAGCTCCTCTTATCGGGGCTGCCACAAACATTTGTAAGTGCTGTGCTCCTAAGTTCAGGAGGGGCAAAAACAAGACTGACATCATCAAAAATGTCAATCTTTGAAGTATCAGAAACATCTGCTTTTCCATCAGCGTCATCTTGGCTATTAAATTTTGCAGAAACTCCTCCATGGCTAAGGCCAGAAGAAAGAGGTGGGGCATTTGATGCTTGTGGCTCTAAAGGCTCAGAGACAGAAAACTTGCGAAGATCGATATCAGGAGGTAATTGCATGTGAGGTTCCAAGATTGAAAGAAGTACACTGCAAGATAAACATAGAGTTGTTACTGATTTGTCATATTGCAAGGGTATCACTTAAAAACTCGATTATATTATGACAAAATTGGATAAAATTGACTAATGATTTCTCAAGTTTATAAATATTATTTCAAATAATCAACGTAGAACTTCACATGACCGTCATGGATTTTTGATTCAAGTAATACAAAAGCCATTGTCTGACTTAATAATTTTATATTATTTTTTTGATAACCAAGTCAGACTTGATGACTTTTCATATACACTATATTTTAGCCATAAATATATAGGGAACTGGCAATTAGCTACTCCAAATGAGTCATATTTCAATTAGTTCCAAACATGAATCTTATTCTTACAGGTTTGCATATGATGTTAAATTCTACATGGATGGTCGCAAGCCACAGATGATTTATGATCAAGCGAGCCAGATAATCTACGTGAATACTTACTATCCAACCCTTAAAAGTAAGTATCTCTGTATTTGCTAACCGAACTGTATATATTAGAAGCAAAGATCACTTAAAAACACTCCATGTCAAGAAACTTCAGAAAATATACATAAAACTATGATGCAAGTTAAATGACCTAGGGGCAACTGATCCACGCCTCCATTCAGATTCCAAGGATGGAAGAACAGCAGACTTTCTTACTGCTGTGCGAATCACATTGAGTGCAATTGCACAAGTGTTTTCCTGTTTTTCAAGATAGATCGGAGATACGTTTCCAAAGGCTATCATGCTCTTTAAGGGGGTTATAGCTGGATCAAGAAAGGGTTCCAACATCTCCACAAGAAAGAGAATCCGATGCTTAACCTCCTGAAATCACACAGATTAAATAGGTTAGCACAAATCAGATCTGACAATTCAACAAAATATGTTGATTTGGTTCAATAAATATCTCCAGTTATAAATATAAGCTAATGAGATGCAACAACACAAAATTCCAAGAAAGAACACAACTGCATCATTAAGGATCCATTTATTTCACAGAAAAGGATTTTTCTGCATTTTCGTTTTTGAAATGTTACACAAAACATGGTCAACAACAAATGACTTACGAGTCATAAGAAAATCATTCCAAATTTAAGGAGAACAACTTATTGATTTGAGGTCGTTAAGTTGTTTTCCACAAAAAGCCAGCTCTGAACTCTCTCTCTCTCTCTCTTTAAAAAGTAACACTCTTTTCTCTCCCCTTTTCTCTTTTGTCGCTTCTCATTCTGTCCTTCAACTCTATTCATCACATTAACATGTCTATTCAGGAAATGTCCACATCTAATCTGGTAACAAAAAAATTAACATCAGAACACTCTTCCATCTCACTTTTTTCTTGAAAAAATTTAAAATACTTCCCCTCTACTTCACCTTTCATTCATCAAATTCAAATTCAAATTCAATTTCAGTTTCATACAAAATACCCCTACATCTGTAATCTAATGCGCTCCCCACCCCCCCACCCCGGCCTCCCTGGGTGTGTGGGCCTGCAAAATTTTTGACTTTTTTGTGTAAATAGAATTCACAATGAGAATTTGATTCTTCTATAATCTGATTTTGAATTCATTAGATTCTATAGATAACATGGTAAAAATTTGCTCGTTTATATGGGGAGCCCTCTCATTCAACAAAATTGGTATCAAAAGAAGCATATTTAGAGGCAGTGAATATCTCTCGGTGATTTGCACTGAAAAGATGTTCCTTTTTATTGGTCAGGTATGATGGAACAATGAAACATACATAAACATTTCTTTGGATTGTGGATTATTTGCTAATGGACTATCAGTCCCATGTTTGTCAACCAGACATCAAAAAAAGTACCAGTTTCACTAAAACGACATCTTAAAAAATGTTTCCAGGGGGAAAAAAACTTGAAAGAAATGGAGCCCAAGTTTAAAACCTAGCAGTCCACTCCCTGGGAAAGTTTGGTAGGCTTCTTTGCACAGAAGATTTGCTACTGGTAACATTACAGAATTGAAGAATGAAAAAGGCCAATGCATGGTGTAAATACCTTATATCTTGCCATAATATCATCCATATGCCCAGATAGAGCCAACACAATATATTTGAGGGCAGCACGAGCACGAGTTAACGAATGACGAGCACCCTAAAAAAACATTACACAACGATAAGGCATTCAACATAAACTAAGATGTTAGCATTAAATTGGACAACTAAGATGTTGCCTACGAGTTAGGACTGAATGCTATGTAGCCCAGTGAAAGAGTAGTAGTTATATGGAAACGCACATGGAAGCAATATAAAATCGTCAATTTATAACCATACTGTTCTTAAGGCATCTATAAGACATTAAACTAAGATAGAATATCAGCAGCATAGGTGGCATTTTAGAGATTCCTCTGGCCTTTCAGAGTGCTGCTGTAAACCATTCATATTAGCAGGTAATATATTTACACCAGGTAATGCTGAAATGAGAATATAACCGACTGCAAACACAAACTGATCTGATCCATGGAAACTTATTCTTGGAACTGTAGACTACAATAAGCTTTTGAAAAAAAAAACATTAAAGCATTATATCAAGGATTTGTAAAGTGCATAACAAGCGTAATATACTTGGATTACACCCAAAAGATCCTCCAGAAGCTCCAGAGTCAGGTCCACCTGTATTAGAATAGGCCCAAAAGTAAGGAGGTCTCCACATAGAATCATACAAAGGTGTATTCAAAAGTACTGTAGGACAGATGGCAATAATTTGTACAACCTTTGCAATCACTTGAGCCATCCATGGTGCGATCACACCAGAGCACAGATCAATGAGGACACATGCAGCCTTAGCCTGTGAAGAATGTCATATTATTAGAAAGTCAAGTTCCCAAAGAAAACCACGAGGGTTTTCATACTATCGCACCATTTATTTAATAACCTGACATTCTATTTCCATATAATTCATGGGTAAGATACAAGCTTCAGAAATCTGAGTAAAGGAAAATTTGTGGGAAGAAATGGGATGTGGGTCCGATATGCATTATGCTTGATGCAGGAAGTGTGGAGGAAACGAAATAGAGGTTTACTTCTAAGGGTGGCGCTTCCAGTATGCAAAATCAGAGGTATGATGCTGAGTTAAATGTTTTCTGGGGTTTTGGAGGACTTTCTAGGCCTTTGATCGTGTTTTTTATGACCTAGATGATATTAGACTGAAATAGATTTTTGTAGATCTTGGCAGGATACGTGTACAACTGGTTGGAATTTTGGTTAGGGATTCAGGAGGTCTGCTCTGTTTGGTATCATGCTTTTTCTTATTGTATGGCTAATTTTTTGTGGGTTTGAATATCCGGTTCTGCCCCCACTTTGGCAGCTGTTAATAATATATTTTTTATCAAAATAAAAGGAAAAAGAATTGCAGCATGTGATCTATAGATAGATACACCTTCTTCAAACAGAAATAGATGCAATACATTCACAAGAACAAGATATGAAGATAATAATTTATCTTACACATACAATTCTAATAACAAGTATATAATATTCTATGTAACTTTGCAAGTAACAAAGGATACATGTTTAAGCTACATGGAACAAATCATTTGACATTTGTTGTTCAAAGACTCGAGACGTATTTTATTACTCCCTCCGTTCCATATTAAATGTCCTAATTTCTTTTTTAGGATGTTCCAAAATAAATGTCTCATTTCTATATTAGTAACTATATTTATCATACTCTTCCTCTTATGCCCTCGTAATCTTTTTACTCAACTTTTATTAGAAATTGAATAAATGTGAAAATATTTATATTGGGAATTTGTGTATAGTATACCAATTTCACTATAACATCTCTTTTTATTTAATGTACTTATTGGAAATGTGAGAGTTACAAAAAAAATGAATCTAGAGAATTAAATGATGTGGAAAAGTAATTATTGGGGTAATAGAAAAGTGAAGAAAAACTTCAATTAATAAGTAATCAAAAGAGTAATTTAGGTAAAAGAAAATTGTATTAATCAGCGTGCCGAAACCAATTAGGACATTTATTTCGGGACGGAGGGAGTACAATTTAGTAATGTGTAAGGTTTATTAACCTTGCAATTATGTCTGACACAATGTGATTTTCTTGGTGATGTACACAAACTTCAGGTTTTGATTAAGACAAAGCAGTTAAATATCTCAAACGAAAATGTGAAGCGGAAAGGTAAGCATAAGTGACCAACATGTGATGGTGAAAACGATGACAAGTAACCTGCGCAGCCTCGAAGCAGGGGATGATAAACTGCTGAAGATGATGCCGCCACAATCTGCAATATGACCACAAAGCTCAGAAAAATTTCTATCCAACAATAAAAACTGGCATAAATTTAAAAACAGAGTACAACCTGTGATAAGGCATGTTGTACAAAGGGTTGTTTCCACGGAGTGAAATTATCATCAACTTGATCAGGGCTACTGACATTAGGACGAAGTGCTACAACACAACATAAAGAGTACATGTCAAGTTTTTCAAATTATGCAACTATTAGAAATCAGTTAAAATAATGACCGACATTTTATACAAGGAAGAAAAATTAACTACAAAACAGCAGTGCTGCGAAGAATGTGAATTGCTTCTATTGGAAGCAAAAGTTTATAGTAAAAGAATTATTAACTATGAGTACAGGTATTAATACGTAGAAATGAGAGCAGCCATCATTCTCTTTTGCGAGGATCAATCAAGAAGGTCTTAATCTATCAATTGTAAAACGAATTCAAAGAGAATGAAGACTCAAATTCCCTAAACACTAATATTTAGCAGTTATCCTGAAAAACGCGACTGTAAAACAACCTGGAAGTAATGCTTGTACAAGTGGCAATGCTGCCCAAAAGTCAGAAGTGCTATCAGCCAACTTGCTGCAGAACAAAGGCTGTAACACAGATACGATCAAAGATTATATTGGTGAAGGCGGCGGAAAAGGAGCATGTCTATGAGTAAGATTTGGTTCCTGCAGGGACAATCCTTATATTGGCCCACCTGTGATGCACAAGAATAGAGAACATGCAAAACTCCTTCTTCCACCGCCCTAATATCTAAGACATTAAGATAGCTAGAGTCCCAATGATCATCTGGTATCTGGAACTCCTCTCCAAACAAGTTTGAGTAATCAACTACACGAACAGGACTAGCTGGTTCAGATATTGATGCCTCATCAAAAACAAATGGGGTGGCGTCAGAGGGAATAGATGATTTTTGCACTGCAATGGGCTCTACGAACTTCATTAGTATTCTAGAAGCCTGCAATAAATTAAATACATATCAAACAGGTGAGGGATTGAGCATCCATATGACCTTATTCATGCTGCAAAAAATCTCATACTCGGAATATCTATAGTATTGTTTCTTTTGCATTTTCTAATCAAAAAAATATATGTATAAACTATATATAAATATATATACATTAAAATATATATATAATTCTAATCACTAAATAAACAAATATTAAGCACATATTACCATTCTGCAAACAGTTCCAAGATTAGAATCCTTATAAGCCTTCCTTAGCAACACCAATATCGCATCTGGACGGAACACTATCGAACTGGATGAGGGTAACAAAATAGGTGATGCAGTGCGATATCTCCTTGACTGAGGATGGGAATATAAAAATATGATTACTTGTACAATCTTGATTAACAGATTAATGTATGAAACTATTTGTACGTTAAAAACCCCACCTAAAAAAAATATGGAGCAGTAAATATAACACCGAGTGCAATACAAGAAAGCTCCTAAAATCAAAGAACAGCACAATCACAAAAATTACATAAAAAATTAATATAAATTTATACACCTCAGTTTAGGGGACAAAGAAGCATAAAAAAGTTAAGCAGTTATTAACAACAAAAGGTGAAAAGATAGAGAGAGAAGTCAAAATTTACCCTATACCCAGTGAATAGTTCCAAACTTCACTTGAGAAATTTGGCAGACCGAACACAAGAAAATAATGTAGAGAGCCATTTAACTGAATTTCCTTAACACACAAAAAAATATAGAGACCCATGTCACTGAGTTTACTTTGTCAGAATCAGACTCCACTTAAGTAACACTAATAAAAATAATACTCCTTCCGTTCCACATTATAAGAGACTTTCAAAAAGTCAATTTGAGACATTTAAAATTGACATGATTCATTTAAGTTTTCAAAACAATAAATCTTATAATAAGTAGTACACTAGTACTTTTTAGGTAGCTTATGATATTCATAATTGTATTGACAACTACTAAATGAATTCAACTCAAGTTTGAAAATGTTTAAAATTGACTTTTCAAAAGTCAATATTGATCTTATAAATCGGAACGGGGTTAATTGATTATTTGGTTACTATACTAGGGATCGATTTTTTTTTTGGTTACTGAGACTTTTTTTATTACGTTTGCATTATTGAACTAACAAAAACATTTCAAACTAGTGATTTTATAATTTTCTTTCCAAAATTTTAATGGGAAACCTTATGTGGCTAACGACGTTTGACAGATGGATCTGTGATGTTTTAATAAGGTGTGCAGTACAACTACGCCCCTTGCACACGCACACAACCAACTCGTGTATCACAAGCTTCAAAGCCTGACTGGAGAGTGCAATGGAGGCCGGTGATATCCACAGGAAACAGAGCATAAGGAGTTCAAACCCCAGCAGCTGCCCACCGCGACAACAATCACCTGCCAAAGTTCCATGAGAACCGGCTACACATGAACAGATAGCGAAGAACCTTAAATTCGTCGAACAACCGAATCTTATTTGCTAAATAATAAGCACAAACATGATTGGACTAAAACCCAAAATCAGATTCCTAAATAATAAGAAATCAATTGACCCATCAAAGGATCAAAACCCAAATCAGAAAGAAACCCATGTCCAAAATTCCCTCAAAAATTTCTCCTTTCTCCTCTATTTGTTGTGAAATCCGCTGTCTGCAAACACCATAACCTCCCCCACAAACTCTGCCTCAAGATCTAGTCGTTACCGCTACAACAATGGTCCTAATGATCACAACCAATTTGATGTTTGGCTCGTCACCTGTAACAGATCTTAAACATGAAGGGGCCAAGTAATTTTGCCTTTTGATATTCAAAACAATATGATGGATCTCTTTGATTTAAATATAAGGATGGTGATACTGATGGAGTCGAAGGGTTGATGCCGGCGGTGAGAGGCTGTGAGAATGAAGAAGATACGGGGAATGGGAGGGAAAAGATAGAGAAAAATATATGTTTTTTTTAATCCATATCATCATCTTATTCCTTTTTTAATCTAAATGTGGGCCATATATTTAATGACTCACCTGACACTGGTCCAATATTAGCCAAATCAGCACTGCCGTCTATTTTTTAGACTGAAAATTATAAAATCACTAATTTGAAATATTTTTGTTAGTTAGATAATGCGAATGAACAAAAAAAGTTTCAGTAACCAAAATATCAATCAACTCATTTGGAATGGAGGGAGTAGGTGAAAATGGAAACTGTAACTGTTCAATTTAAATTATGATGCTTTCAACAACCGTGCTTCTAAATTTGCATAAAATCTTTGTTAGCTGCAGACTAAACAAAGAAAAAAAAACACATGCACTGGCCATTGTTCAGTTTTGTTACTAACAATGTATACTGGAAAACTTGACTGGGTATGGACCAGCAATCCAGCACTTGGATAATATTTTCATAAAAGGGCTTCCCCCAGACTTAAACTTGCATAGAAGACACTTGGCAGCACAAACTTTTTACTGCATCAAGCAATATTTCCTTATTACATAAAACTGAAAAAACAGAAAATCATGTTTGTACACACATACACGCGCGCACATACATATATATGTGTGTGTGAATATATATATATATATATATACAAACACACACGCATACTTATATAAATAGAAATAGAGATACATAAAGATGAGAATGAAATTAAACCAGCCTCAGTTAAGCTACACCCAAATGCAATAAACATCTCAGAAGGGGGTAGCTAGGCTATAATTATTAACATCAAACCAAAAGTAAAAAAGTATGCATGAAAAATAAAGGACAACAAAAAGCAGCAGCTACCTCAAAATTAGAGGAAACAAGTAAAGCTGATGAGGGATGACTGCTCTTAGAAGCTTCAGAGTCGGAACTACTGCCTGCTAACCTAGCAGTTTCTCTGCAATATTAGAACAATATTGTGCATTGAAAAATTTTCCATTGTGTGACCACAAATAACTAGCAGTTAACTAAAGGACTTTGGTAGAATGGTTACCCCTCATCCCCTAACGGGGATGTACAAAAATCAAATCCAGTCAGGGACACAATGGAAAAATTACTATCTAGTTGAAGATCTTTCTAATAGCCTTTAAAGGCCTTATATATAGCCACATATGATACAGGCCAAGTCCCAATAGCCTGTACGGGCCTAGTTCTTGTAGGGTTGAGCTAAGATAATAAAATAAACAATTTAAAAAATAATAGACTATAAATAATAACTAACAGATTATGTTTCTTTCTTTCACAATATCATTGGATCAAACAGAAATCTCAAAGAAAGGCTCTAAGTTTCTTTTTTAGATAGGAAAAAAGTATGCCGATAGCAAGAGAGAATATTATAAGAGAAGGGGAGACAAAAATGTACAACTGTAAAAAAACAAAAACAAAACACTTGCGGCTCTCCAGTCTCCAGTGTAGATCTGAAATAAAAAGACCACAAAAAGCTTCGATACTGCACAACCCCAACGAAGTGAAAAAGTCCCTCAGAAAGGGAAACAAATAAAATTTCCCCAAAAAAATAAAATTTTAACATCCCTCTGAGTCTAATATGCCACAAAAGTGTTGCATATACTAATGCACTTTAAGCAGGATCACCAAGGCAATTCAACGAAACTTTGCAGTTAATTTGAAAGATACACTTGTACGAACCTCTCGTTTACAATGTGAAGAATCGGGTAAAGTGGACCAGCAAGCATAGCAAGAAAACGTATATTCGGCTCTGCAGCATCTGAAAAGCTATTTAGCTCAGCCTGCACATCATGAATTCACAGTCAAAATTTAAGCAAAAAGATGGCAGAAGACAGTGCTAAAGGAACTCTTATAATTCATTCTTGAGTTAAAGAAATAGACCTCCAGTTGTGGAAGGAACACGGTCAACCGGTTTGTCATGTCTTGTAGTAACTACAATGTAAAAGGCATTAGAAGGCAAATGTGCAAACATATATGGAGCAACAAGAAAATAAGTGTGTGCCAGCAATTGATATTATGTATATTTCACCTGAAGATGCATATCATGAGCATCTAATTTCTGCGATATTATGTGCGGCAACAAGTAAGTAACAACTGGTTGAAACTCCGGTTCAAGGCCAGTAACCGTTACCCCAATCAACTGCAAGCAGTTAGGAAACATGCAAGTGCGAACCGCAATTAGTCAAAAAGAGATATACGGCATATACTCATCAAGGGGGGACATATTATATATATATATATATATATGTGGGTATGTGGGTGGGTGGGTGGGTGGGTGGGTGGGTGGGGGGGGGGGGGGGGGGGAATGATCCATAGCCAGAGTTGGATAGGGGGCATTATCCATCCAACCCATCTATGGCTGTCCAAAACAAGATTGAATGGCCTAGATGAAACACTGTCCACACAATAATTGACGACGACACAAAATATACTGCAGCCGAGGGCCAACCAAAGCAAATGACAAAAGAATTACCCCCATTTTAGAAATCCATGGTTCACCAAACTATTATGTGGATGGTGGCATTTCTAAATACCCCCCCCCCCCGACCACGACCCCGACCACGACCACGACCACGACCACAAAATAGGTTGATGAACGAAAATTTAAAAATTAAAAGACTGGGAAACTCCCCTAAACCAAAAATATAAGGTATCACCATATGAGAATTCTTACATGATGAGATTATAACAATTCTAAGGGAGTAAGGATTTCTCATACTCTGGAAGAAGAAACAAAAAAGGACTAGTCCTTTCAGGTAGTTATGTATTTTGTATGTATAACACTAAAATAAAAGATATAACCAACAGTGAAATGATTCTGTGATCTAAATCAAAAGGTACAGAAGAACTTTTAGAACCCACCTGAATGAAGAAAATAGCTATGGGATTCCCTCTCAAACAAGAGATTCTCACATAGCGGCAGGGAGTGTAGTTCATAGGGTACATCATGTCGCGACGAGGCGCTTCACAACGTGGACGAACTTTCACAAATGTCTCTGGCTGTGGAAGAGGATCAAGTCATTACATAAACAATGCAAATTGCAAGACCAATTAGGCAAGATTCAGCTTCCAGGAAACATGCAACAGCATAGCAGTTAGGGACAATACTACAAGCAAATTTCACTTGCTTTTATACAAATAAAACATATTTTTTCTATCTCTGGAAAGAGAAACGAAGTGTAAATGCCTGAATGAAAATCAAAAAGTATTATGTATGGGTGTTAAAATGAAGAAAACTTTAATATAGAACAAAATAATTAAAATTGTGAAAATGTTCTGGTAATGTTCACTTCCTAACCTTGTAACGCAAGCCAACTGAGATTTCCCATTCCAAAACAGACTTATTATAAATCCTTATATGTGATAGTAGACAAGGTTCCTGCAAATAAGTCATTATTAAAAAGAAGAAACAAAAAATATAATTGTAACATTTGATCAGCAAAATAAGTGTGCAAGATAACAAGAATAACTCATGAATAATCACCATACAACTCCCAATAGGATTAAACAAGTCTTCATGGTCAACTATATGAAATGGTTCATCATATTAAAGACACTTGTAATCCATTTAAGTGTTCAACCATTGAGAGAACAATATTAACATAAATGTAAGGGGGTTTAATTAGTAGCACCCATAGACAATATATGCAAGTCATAGCTATCACAAAACAAAGTGTAGCTTTGATACCAAATAGGTAAATGAAAAGTGACGTTTGTGTTGATAAACCAACCTTAAATGCTGATGTGTGATGTACAAAATTTTTAGAGTCCTGGGTTTTATTTTTATTTTTTTCATAGGTTAGTATATAGTCATTTCACCATGACACGGATATACAATATATTTAGTAATAGATACTTTAGCTCGACAAGAAGGCCATATATTATTTTAATGCAAGACATAATCACATAACATGTGCCCCAGATGACAATACAGACTATATAAGCTAGTATGGGGCATTCTTTAATGAATATATTTCACTGTCATTCTATAATGTCTCAATTGTCAAATGTGACACCTTGGGCACATATAAATTTTCCGGGGATCATATAAAAACTTTTACAAGGCCAGGCTAATGGACTTGGATGACACTATCCATTATAAGCATTATTAAAGCCCGGTGATGAAAGACAACATGAATTTGTTATGTTCAAGTCTTCAAGAGTTGAAATGCAAAGTAAATTGATGGTTTAGAGATTGATAAAATATTCAAATAGATTGGTTCTAAAAAACAGTGGAATTGAAATGTAAAAGAAGAGTTTCACTATGTGCGTACATGCACTAGTCAGATGAAGACAACAGAACCTACACCACGAGAATTCTTTTGAAAGTTCAACTGGAATCAATAGAAGCTCTCCACATTTTTACTGTCGATTACAACAATAAATTGAATTGTAAATTCAAGTGACAGATATCATAGTATTGATGAACCCTTGAGATTCCCAAAGACAGACAAATCTTCAGAAATTATCTAAAGTGATGGAAGATCAAAAGCATGTGAATCCACAACGCCGCCTTTTATCCTAAACTAGTTGGATTAGGCTGAAAATGAACCCCATATGTACACGCTCAATAGAGTACGAATTACCTGAGCTTTACACAAATTTCTAAGCACCTAACACTTATAAAAAGAAATTAAAAATACGAAAAAAGTAAGCACCTAGCAGTCTAAACTGGAAGTCACATAAAAGAACTTCAAGATTCCCTAGTAGACTAGAAACTTAGGAATACAGATACTCAAAACTAAAAATATACTTACGTATAAAAACCTTCAGAAGTAAAATCACTACAATACAAAAATATCAACATTCAGCAGATAAACAGACATAAGCAAACCCATAACCAAACACAAACTGACCTGACCATCAAACAACAACTACCCATAACTATTTAAATTTAACAGATCTCGGAGAAGAAACAAAACCAACTAAGTCAGATAAAACAGATAAGAAAAAGCGCATAGTGTGTGCCACAGCTACTAGTGTATAACACCTACAGACATACACTTGCCAAATTAAATGGGTAAATTAAAACCTGATTCTCATGCAATAACATCACCATTTCCTGCAACTTTTGCGAGGTTAACTCTTACACTTACGCACAGGTCGTTGCATAAAGAAGACCCAGATCACCAAGTTACTCACTTTATTTCTTTATCATTTGGAATAAATATATAGTATTTATTAGAGTGCGCCACAAGAGCACACTCGTGTAACTAGGAAGTAAGGATTCTTCGTTACCCCGGTGAACTGTAGTATTCCCGCACTAGATGCTCCGATTCTTGGGGACTCTTTAGGGATTCTCTCCTCCTTTATAACTTATGTGTTTTGTATTATCTTATGATTATTTTTGTTATATTGTTTGTTGGATGTTTTTTGTTTTTCTCTTATAGTGTCTATTTTGTTGAATTTTTATCCTTTATATAAGTAGACACATAAATATATACATATTTAATAATAAAATAGTTGTCGATTCCCCCGCACCCGAATCCCTATTTTTTGAGATTTGGAGAATTTTCATATTCCCGCATGACCATGGTTCAAAGTTTCGGCGTATCGGCCGATATTTCAACGTATCAGAATGAAACCGCAACCTTGATACAAGTCGAAAATCAGTGATTATTCACGTAAAGGATATGTTTCGAGGAAATTTCAATGCATCAGCGTAGTGGAATAGTTTTGGACCAAATAGCAAAGAAATTTCAGCGTAAAGGGGAGAAACACCACATATAAAAAAAAATACCTAGTACATTTTCACTAGCACCTAAATTGGTATTAAAAAATAAAATAAAATAAAACTAGTGTTCATGTTAACTACAACTTATAAAATTATATTTAAACTACTTAGTAAAAAAATAGTTATACATGTTATAAGTACCTAGGTTAACTAGAGCTTAAAAAATTGTAGCCATTTTACTTCGAAATTAAAAAAATACATATTTTATACATATTAATTAGTACTAGTTAAGTATAACTTGAAAATTTCTTCATAATTTATTATTCAATTTTATGCAATGTAGCATTAGACACATTTGTGAGATGTTTGTTTTATCACTAGGACAGTGCTATGTGTACTAGATAGTTTTTTTGTGAACTTAATTGATCCATCTTCTTGTTCTTTATTGTTTAGAATTTTTCATTATTTTATTTACAAAAATTGAAGCTCTTAACTAGCGTAACGGTGTATATCGTCTGAAGCCGATACCGAGCCAAAAATGACCTTTCGAAACATAGCCACTACCGCAACTTTGAACAATGCGCGTGACTGACCTGTATCCGAGCTTCTTGGTCATGTAAGAAAGACCTATAAAAAGAAATATAACTATTCTTCCAGCCCATATAAACCTTACATTTTAGCTTATATATAATACAAGTTTGACGGTGAAATTATATAATTTAAAAAATAAAAATAAATGAAATAAAAGTTATCCAAGGAATGCACACAGCACAACTTCATAAGAACCTTGATAAGGCCGGATTCATTTTGAACAGAAAAATCTCCCCATGAGCTTCAAACTAAATAGTCTAATTAAAGACAAAGTAGACTTACTTCTGGACCTCCATCCAAAGATTAAAGTGATGTTCTTTTATGTTACATAACACCCACAGAAAGTTTGTAGTTGGGGCTTCTCCAAAGCGCCTAGAGGAGGGAAGCTGTCTCCAAGAACAATCACCAAATCTCACAAAAAATCTGCCTCTTTTTCATCAAAAAGTAGGTAAGGTCCACAACCGTTTTCTGGGTACCAATCTAGTTAATAGATAATGCCTTTGGATTCCTAAATAAAGGTGAAGGTAGAAAATCACAATAAGGGACAACTCAGATCAACCAACTGAAGCGAGGAGATAATAACACTAAACCTCCTTATCTTCAACAATGCATAAAAATCCAGAATTGGCAACTACAGATTACCTACTCGGACATTATCTAGTAATTAATACATCCTAGAAGTATGCATTAAATTCTTTTTTCACCAAAAATCCTATCCAGCAAGCTATTTAAAAAAGCAAACTTTCTGAACCACGGCATTGTTTATTTGACTTTTACAATCAAACTTTTCTATGGGAAACCCATTCATCAAATTCTCCTATATAATGAAACTCGCTAGAGTCCAATAATTATAATCCTTACTACTACTTGGAATAAGGTACATAAGTCCAGCGTTGCATGTTGCCATGTCTCTAGTTAATACTATCACTCAATTCCACCACAATCCACTCGATGTAAATTATGACTTAACCCGTGCATACATTGAGACCCTCTGTCCAAAAATGAATCTTTTTTACATTTTTGTGTCCCACAATTACAGTCTCATTCATAGAGTTAACTACAAATTGACATATCAATCTCAATATTGTTATTTTAAATGTGAAAATAACAACTATTCTTAAAATGTACACATAGAAACTAAATAAAAGAAGAAACTAAACAAACGAATTCACATTTACTTGGGCAAATGTTATTAATTGTTCAAATGTCAACCAAAACCCAACATTCAAACCACCCAGAGAGAAAATTGAACAAATCCCAGATAACAAATTCGACCCATCATGCTAATCAAAAAAAGAAATCTACCCATCAGCAGCTGAATTAAATTGCATACATACATCGAGTTCAAGCAGAATCCACTCCTTGGTATTTGTGCCAGTAGACCAATGACTACGAAGGTCTGTGTCTAGAATATGTGCGCCCTTTTGAGAAGGAGATTCTCGAGACATACCCTTCACTTTGTAGGGCAAAGGTTTCACCCTTGGCTCCAGCTCTACCTCCATTTCCCCTTTCTTTCTCTCTACAATCTCTCTCTCTATATATATAAATATAAGTATAGATATAAGTAGATAGTGTGTAAGTACAAGGGTAGAAGGGTAGAAGGGTAGAAGGGTTCAGGTGTTGGATTGAAATCAGGCAACCAGTTGCCGTATTCCGACAGTCTTTAGAGAGGATTTGCAAGATTCATCCGCTTCTACTTTTTCTTCTTTTTCGACTAAATTGCAAATCTGACCCTCATATATTTGTAGTATTTGTTATATTTTTGTTAAACTGTTTCCCTAAAAAAAAAAAATTAACACAATTATTTCTCATATTAGTCATGCAAAAGTGTTCTTTTAATGTAACTTTTTTTTTGCATAACTGTTTCTCATAGATACGTTAGACATACAAATGTTGTAAAATCAAAATTTTATGAATAAGATTTAATTTTCTTTATATATTATTTTGAAATAGTAAGGTGTTGATTTGATAAATATGATAAGTTATGGGTGAGATATGTAAAGTTTACAAAGTAAGCAAGTGTTATAAAATATTCGTTGTGTCGGAATATTCGTTTGGTCGAGAAATATTCTTTTTGTCGGAGAATATTCGTACGACGGCGCAGTCATTGGTAGGATCCCACAACAGAATGAATATCGAATATAGAAAGCGACAGAAGTAACTTTTTTATAAAAATAACGGCAAAATTTTTACCATTAGACTGTTGAAATATCCGATGGTTAAAATACAGTAATATGCGGTGTTGCACAGTAGCACATGGTATTACATAGTATTTTGAATTATTGGTTCTTACGTAAGAAGTCACTTCATTCAATAATTGCTATAGTAATTACTGTTCAATATTTTATATTATTGATCCAATAATTGCTACATTGATATTTTATATTAGTGATTCAATAATTGTCATTGCACAGTATTTTAAATTATCAAATCAATAATTCATATTATTTGAATAATATTATTAGATAGCATTATTGACAATGTATAGAAAGTCATGTCGAGGAAAGGGATTAGGTTATATAATTGCGTGCCAATGAAGAAAAACCCTTATCGAAAAGTTCCCTCTTTCCTGAGAACGACCTGGTTGTCAATATTGTAGTTCTGTAATATTATTTGTGAATAATTAATTTTTGAAATATATGATAAGAAAATATTTATTCAATATGGATTTAAACGAATGAATTTTTAACATGTGACATTTGTTGAAAGTTGGTATTTTATCTTTTTTGATAAAATAATTCATTCAAATATATTATTATAATATTACATTATAGTAGTATGATGTAATTATATAAAAGTATGATTTTTATAATTTGAATGGTAATATTATTATAGTAAATTTATGGTATAAAAATAAAATGAGGTAGAAGATAACAAATTGAATTTGAATTTTTATGATGTAAGCAATGATGTCATCGGAACGATGAGGTAAGCAATGATGTCATAGGATCGATGATGTAAGCGATGATGTCATAAATTATGGCGAAAAGACTATTTTACCCTTACTCTGCCGAGCCTATAAATAGAAGCTCAGTTTTTCATTATTTCTCACCAATTCACTAAAGTTATAGAGATAGAAAGTATAGAGAGAATAAGAGAAAAAAAAGAAGAGTATTCTGCTATTACACTAGTGCAGTTTTTAAATTTTTATTAAGGTAAGAGGTATTATTTCTTTCGTATTCATGAAGAGAGTTATTTTCTTTCAATACTTGTACGAGTTGTTATTCCATTCTTTATTATTCTGTTGGAATAACCTGTCTATGCGGACTACCGCATGCATGGTGAAATCATTTTGTTATTTCATTTTTTATTATTCTGTGGAAATAACCTGTCTACGCGGACTACCGCATGCCTGGTGAATAACCTTTCGTATTCATTTGTTATTAAATTATGAAAATGATATGTCTGAGCGGACTACCGCCTGACGGGTGAAAATTCATTTGCATTTTCGTATATTGTTTCATTTCAGATTTCTAACTCTAAATTTACTACGGTAAGTATTGCTTCTATAATTCCTGAAATGATAAAAAAAAAATTGAGTTTTGCGCTTCATCTAATATCATTTAACTGAATATTAGTCTGAACTTTCTTGTGAAATTTTTATATTTTCATGTCGAGTTACTATTCACGGGGAATTATTCACAGTAATTTTTTATTATTTTTTTGTTCTTTCAAATTATCTTTGATTGTAGCCAGGTTTTGATATTCATTATTGAACTCTGGATAAATTCTCTAATATTTGTCCTTTATCTCACTAGATTCGTTATTCGTATTATTTTTCATCATTCTCAGTCCTAAATGGTGATATAACTGAATATCTTTGTTCTGTAGTGCAAAGATGAATGATTACTTGATGAATATCTTTGGTCTGTAGTGCAAAGATGAATGATTACCTGATGAATATATTTGGTCCGTAGTGCAAAGATGGACAGGTGTTGAGATGAACATGACCAACTGGTGAATACAAATGAATATATTTGGCCCGTAGTGCAAAAGATGAATATTTAATTCAAGATGTATATTGATTGATGTTATAGGGATAAAATATTGATGATAGACTTTTAAATCAAAGAAGATAGTAGACATCATTCTTTACTTAACTCTTATAATGAATTGTTATTTTCTCTGCGAATATTGATCTAAAACTTGTTGTCCATAATATTTTATCTGATTTATTGAAGGCTAAAGATAATTTATTTTTCATTATCTTAGTCATAATATTCTTTACTAGCTAGTTGAGCTCACCCTTTTCTTTCATTGTTCTCTTCAGGAAATGAGAGTATCGCGGGGAACTAGTCGGGGAACAGTGTGATGATCAGAGTTAGATCTGTAGAAGTCCTCACTATTCTATAAAATAGCTGGAACAATAATTGTAATGAATAAGGAATGAATTTGAGTGTTTATATTTCGTATTATATACGATTTGTATTGAAACTCACAGTTATGTGGTCGTATTTTGCACGACCGTATATTATAAAAGATTATATTTGAATTATGTACCATGTATTTGGCGACTCGAAATGGGTTGAGTATTTAACCTATTTTGGGGGCGTCACAAATGTATTCCTCTAATTTTTTTTACCCATTAAAATTTGATTTTCTCTCTCCTCATTCCTCATTTTTTTTATTTAAAAAATTTATGTAAAAAGTATACTATTCTTCTTCTTTTTTATTTATTTTTAGGTTGACATTTTAAATTCAATATGAAATATCTCTAAATTCAAAATTAGTATAAATTAATTAATTTTAGACAATATAATTACCAAAATTATAAACTTTACTATTTTTTATTTTATCTAAATGGTACTAATAACTGTATGATTTATTTTAAAATTGAATATATCTCAAATTGATTTAAACGAATCAAACTTGATCCTATATTTTGAACAAAAAATATATAAATTTGAAAATATTTTCAAAATTTCATCATACGACTATTATTAAAAGTTGAACTCCGTATTTTTAAAGGTAAACAAATAAAATTTTGGTGTATTTTTAAAGACAAACAAAGAAATTTTTAAATTTATATTTTTTTGTTCAAAATATAGGATGAAGTTTGATTTATTTAAATTAATTTGAGATATATTCAATTTTAAAATAAATCATACAGTTATTAGTACCATTTAGATAAAATAAAAAAATAGTAAGGTTTATAATTTTGGTAATTAATTGTCTAAAATTAATTAATTTATACTAATTTTGAAATTAGAGATATTTCATATTAAATTTAAAATGTCAATATAAAAATAAATAAATAAATAAAAAGAAGAAGGAAGAGTATATTTTGTTGGGAATTGCATATTCAAATTTGATAATGAAAGTAAATATAAATGCTTAAGTATAAAGTCCTTCAATGATCATATGTACAAGGACTTAGATAATAGATCAAAATTGTTAGGTTGATCTGTGCTTTAATGTTTATCATTCTGTAAATGAATGTATAGAATAAGGATCAAATCTGTTAGGTTGATCTACTTTGAGAAGTAACTGTTAGGCTTGACAAAATCGTAATCTGTCGAAAGCCAGTCTGCAGAACCCAAGGCAGAATCGTAGAGCTTAAATAAAGATGATCAGAATCGTAGTCTGCCTTTGGGAGCCACACTGAAAATCGTGGAGAAGATCCAAGCGCCTGCCTAGCTAAACCAAGAATCGCAGTGTGCTCTTGGAATCGTGGAGTCTGCAAGACAAGCAAGCAGGAATCGTAGTTTTCCAAAGTGTTTAAGAGAATATGTAATGTTCTCTACGATTAAGTCTGAGTCAAGCCTGTGCAAGCCAACACACAACGATTATGGTACAATGACCATAATCGTAGTGTTCCTCCAATCAGCATCAAAGTTCGTAGTTCTGATGAAGGGAGGAAGATCAATAAATGAAAAAAGGCTTATAGCCGTTGACAAATTGATGGTCCCAATGATTCCATATTCATCCTTAGTCCAAATCGAAGAAGCGTATTGAAGAAGCTAAGAAAAGGACTAAACCGCCTGCTGAAAACATCTTTTCAGGTGTTAGGTGAGATTGCAGTCTGCTGTGTCAGTGGGCCAGTCGGCTGTGCAACAGAAAAGCAGGATGTCAACATCAGCTGCACATAATTGTCTGAAGCATTAAATGTTACAATGGATGCATTCAAACGGAAACATTTTGAATGGCTCTTTTATAAGGAAATCAGACAAGGATTCAGACTAAGCAAGCAAGTCAACAAAAAGAAAGAATATTAAGAGAAAAGCTCAAGAACACTCAACGATCAACTCTATGATCTTAAAAAAGGAAAACTTGCTTCGCTACTCAGTTCTTCAGAACTGATGCTTAATTGCAACTGAGTAGCACACCCAAGAATACAACTATCAACTCAAGTGAAGTTCTAAGTCAGAAAGACTTGAAGAGTTCAAGAGTGAACTAAGAGAAGTACCAAGTCTGCTGGATTTGAAGAGTTCAAAAGTGAACTAAGAGAAGTTCCAAGGCTGCTGGCCTTGAAGGAATCTAAGTGATTCAAGTTGTAAGAGATATCCTTAGTGGATTTCCTACTCGTGGAGTAGAAGAGTGGACTAGGAGCCTTGTGTGCTCTGAACCACTTAAAACCCCTGCGTCTCTTTTTCTCTCATTAACTGTCATAACTGCTATATCTATTATAATTGCTATAACTGTTTATCAAACCATAACTGCAATATCTTAAAGGGGGAACAAACATATATTTCGTTGCTGTCAGTATATTCAATACTGACAAAGTATTTTAAACAAAGAAAATTTAAAATATCTATTCAACCCCCCCTTCTAGATAACTTACGTGCCTTTGGGAACTAACAATTGGTATCAGAGTAGGTTATCTCAACTAAGCATACAAGCTTGAGTAGATCCAATGGTACAACTGATAAGCGAGACCAAAACTGGTGGAGGAAGCAAGCCACCTATGTGCAACAAAGATAAATTTGCAAACTGGAAAGTTCGGATGCAAGTTTACATGGATTCAATAGATGATGATCTATTTGAAACTGTTTTAAATGGGCCCTACATACCAACAAGGCTTGCACCAACTCCAGAAGAACCAAACAGAGTTGTGGTCGAGGTTAAATCTAAATGGACTGACAACGAGAAGAAAGATGTACAGCTGGAAAAAAAGGCTAAGAACATCTTGTTCCAGTTCTTAGAAGACGATCTGTTTGAGAACGTGGTCAACTGCAAAACTGCTAAGGAAGTCTGGAAAGCATTGCTCATCATGTATGAAGGAACTGAAGAAGTCAGAGAAAACAAGCAATCTCTACTGACACAACAGTATGAGATGTTTGCCCATGTTCCTGGAGAAAATGTCGCTTCTACTTACGAAAGATTCACATTGCTGCTCAACTCTCTTCCTTATGGAAAGGTCTATCCAAACAAAGATCTTATCATCAAGTTCATGAGGTCCTTGCCAAGCAGGTGGGATGCCAAGACCACTGCAATCAGAGAGTCAAAGAACCTGCATGAGATGACTGTTCAACAACTCTACGGAAATCTTTTTACCTACAAACTAGAGCTGGCTCAACAAGCAGAAACTCTATCAGAAGGAAGAAAGAAGGATAAAGGAGTTGCTCTCAAAGCAAAAGAGGAAATTTCCAAAGCTCATAATGAAGATGAATCTGACTCTGAGGATGATGATGATAATGATGAAACTGCAATGTTGGCCAAAAGATTTAGAAGGTTCATGCTCAAAGGGAGAAGCAGCAAACCTAAAAGATTCAACAATAGCAGCAGTCAGAAGCATATCAATGATCTATGCTACAACTGCAAGAAGTCTGGTCATTTCATTGCCAACTGCAATAAACCTATCTGAGAAGAGCTGAAAAGAAAGTCAAATCCAAAGAAGGAGCTCAAAGGCTACAAAAAGAATAAGAAGAAAGACAAAGGTCTTGTAGCAGGAAGTTTGTGGAGTGACTCAGGCAATGACACCAATACTGAGTCAGAAGATGATGAAGCACCTCAAAAAGCCAACCTATGTCTGATGGCCAAAGATGCACTCAGCTGGAAAAGTGCTGAAGCAGTCATAGACAAGGTATTTGACTTCAACTCTCCTTATATAGATATTGATGATTTAAGAACTGGCATTCGTGACATGTCAACTGATCTATATCAAAATATGAGATGGTTAAGAGTTCTATCTAAAGATTATTCTGATCTTCAAAAGGAGAAAGAGAAAGTTCAGAAAGAGTTGGAAGCAGCTCTACTAAGTTTTGACTCTCTCTCTAAGTTTGAAGCTGAGAATAAAATCTTGAGAGAGACCAATGAACTGAGCATACAAAGAGAGTCAAAGCTAACCTCTAAGATTGAGGAGTTAGAAAATACTATCTCTATATGAAATAGGTCTTCTTCATCCATGGACTCTCTGATCTCCAGTTAGAGAAGTGTCTCTGATAGAACAGGTTTAGGGTTTGGGGAATCTATCCCAGAACCAAGTGTGGAAAAGGTTAAGGACACTAACAGTAACAATGCTTCTAACCTAAATAGAAGCATTGTATTTGTGAAATCCACATAGAAGGATGAACCAGTGCAACTCTGCTCTTCGGATCCAAGCCATGTCCCTAGACACAATGGATCTTATGCTGGCTTAGGATTCAGAAAGAAGAAGAGTAACTCAGTCACCATTGACCAACCTCGTAGCATCGTAGAGTCAGGAAAAACTGACTCCATGAATCAACTTGGAAGAAATCGTGGTGTTGAGGTTAACTCAGCACAAAACGTGAACCCCAAGGCAGCATGGAAAAAGAAGATGCAATATAAGGGTAAGGCCAACAAATACCCACATAAGTCCAAATGGAGAAAGAATCCACACACACACAAAAACATGAATTATATTAGATGCTTTGCATGTGGAATATTGGTCATAAAGTTGCATTATGCTTTTATAACACTGTGCATGGGAGGCCCAAAGTCAAGCAGAGTTGGGTTCCTAAGGGTACTAACATTTCAGGACCCTTGCTAGTCTAGGGTACCAACATGAAAGCTGAATCTGTCTGCAGGAAATGAGCACCACAATTACAACATGGTATCTGGATAGTGGTTGCTTAAGGCATATGACCGGGAACAAAGCCCTCCTGTCTAATTACACAAAGGAGGGACCATCAGTTATCTTTGGAGATAATAGCTCTGGCAAGACGAAAGGCTATGATTCAACTGGAAATGGTACTGTGTCCTTTAGCAAAGTGGCTTATGTAGATGGGCTAAAGCACAATCTTCTCAGCATCAGCCAACTCTGCGATAAAGGCCATCAAGTCACATTTCTCAACAACCAATGTTCAGTCAGAGATCTGGAGACATCCTCTATCAAGCTGACAGGAACAAGAGAAGGAAATGTCTACACTGTCAACCTTGCTCAGCTAAGCTCTGATGAGACAGTATGCTTTCTAGCTAAAGCCTCTGAAGAATTAAGTTGGCTTTGGCATAGAAAGTTATCTCATATCAACTTCAAGAGTATGTCAAAGCTGGCCTCCAAAGATCTGGTAGCAGGTTTACCTAAGTTCAGCTTCATCACAGAAAGACCATGCAATGCCTGCCAGCTTGGAAAGCAAACAAGGAGCTCATTCAAAGGCAAATCAGTCAACTCAATTGACAGGCCCCTACAATTACTTCATATGGATCTTTTCGGGCCAATCCCAACTGTGAGCCTAGGAGGAAAGAGATAATCATTGGTTGTAATGGATGACTTCACCAGATTCACATGGGTGTTCTTTCTTACTTCTAAAGATGAAACAAGCTCCCAACTGATCAAGGTGTTCAAGCTGGCAATGAATGAAAAAGGAGATACTATCAAGGTTATAAGAAGTGATCATGGTAGAGAGTTCGACTTCTCATAAATGGATCAGTTCTGTTCAGACAATGGCATCAGCCACAACTTCTCAGCACCACGAACTCCTCAGCAAAATGAAGTAGCTGAAAGGAAGAACAGAACACTTATAGAAGTAGGAAGAACTCTACTAGCAGCAGCCCATCTGCCTGAATACTTTTGGGCAGAAGCCATCAACGCTGCGTGCTACACACAGAACAGATCTCTTGTACACTCTACGTTGAAGAAGACTCCATACGAGCTGTGAAAAGGAAGAAAGCCAAATGTCAGTTACTTCCATGTATTCGGCTGTTCATGCTACATTCTCAACAATGGGAAGCAATACCTGACTAAGTTCCAACCCAAGTCAGATGAAGGAATCTTCCTTGGATATGCCACAAATAGCAAAGCTTATAGAGTGTTCAACAAGAAGACATTAAGTGTTGAAGTCTTGATCCACATTATCTTTGATGAAACAGACTCAGACAAGTCTGCACCACAAGAAATTACAATTAATGATACAGACTCCACGAATGAGGTGGTCGAGCCTAACACTACGACCGTAGTTCCTGAAGGAAGTATCGTAGTGTCCGAAGAAGAAATCGTAGAGAGAGCTGCACCAGACGACGATTCTGGTCAACTTGAACCAAAAGTCAATCTTGAACAGTTCAGACAAGAACGCACCAGAACAGATGTTCCAACAAGGAACAGATGGGAAAGAGATCACACTCAAGATCTGATCATTGGTGACCCAACTGCTAGAATCAAAACAAGATCTGCAACTCAGAATGAGTGTTTCTATTTGAGCTTTCTGTCTCAAATAGAGCCCAAGAAGATGCAATGGAAGATACAAGCTGGATTGAAGCCATACAAGAGGAGCTAAAATAATTTGAAAGAAGCAAAGTCTGGAGATTAGTTCCAAGACCAAAGAATCACCCTGTCATTGGCACCAAATTGGTCTTCAGAAACAAGATGGATGAAGATGGGGTGATCACAAGGAACAGAGCAAGACTAGTGGCCAAAGATTATTCTCAAGAAGAAGGAATTGACTATGATGAGACCTTTGCATCAGTTGCCAGACTTGAAGCAATCAGAATATTCCTTGTATTTGCTGCACACATAAGGTTCAAGGTCTTCCAGATGGATGTCAAGAGTGCATTCCTAAATGGTGAACTTCAAGAAGAAGTATATGTGGAACAACCCCCAGGTTTTATCAATCCAACCCTCTCTAATTATGTCTATAGATTAGACAAAGCCTTATATGGACTTAAACAAGCACCTAGAGCTTGGTATGAAACACTAACTAACTTTCTTATTGAAAAAGAATTCACTAGAGGTAGAGTAGACACTACACTATTTCTTAGGAAGCATAAAGATAAAGTTTTACTAGTTCAAATATATGTAGATGATATTATCTTTGGTTCTACTGATGAAAATCTGTGCAAGAGATTTGCCAAACTTATGTAGAGCAAGTTTGAAATGAGCATGATGGGTGAGCTGAACTTCTTCCTTGGACTGCAAGTGGATCAATCTGATAAAGGTATCTTCATTAACCAAGCCAAGTACATCAAAGACTTACTTAAGAAGTATGGCATGTAATCATCCTCTCCCATGAAAACACCAATTGCTCCAACAACTAAGCTTGACAAAGACGAGAAAGTTAAAAGTATTGACATTACTCAATACAGAGGTATGATAGGCTCCCTTCTCTATTTAACTGCCAGTAGACCAGATATAATTTTTGCAATATGTATATGTGCTAGATTTCAAGCTAATCCTAAGGAATCACACTTAACTATTGTAAAAAGGATTTTTAGGTATCTTAAAGGTACACCCTACTTGGGTCTATGGTATCCAAAGGAGTCCTCCTTTGAACTGACAGGATACTCAGATGCTGGCTATGTAGGATGCAAAATAGATAGAAAGAGTACCAGTGACACTTGTCACCTGCTAGGAAATAGACTAGTGTCCTGGTTCAGCAAGAAGCAAAACTCAGTATCAACTTCAACAGCTGAAGCTGAATATATTGCTGCAGGCAGCTGCTGTGCTCAAATCCTATGGATGAAGAATCGGCTAGCAGACTATGGGTTTGATTTCAAATCTATACCTGTACATTGTGATAACACAAGTGCCATAACAATAACTCATAATCCTGTCATGCATTCTAGGACTAAGCATATAGAGTTATGATATCATTTTATTAGGGATCATGTTCAAAATGGAACTATATCCTTGCAATATATCCTTACTGAAAATCAACTTGCTGATGTGTTTACAAAACCCTTTGACGAATTCAGATTTAATAAGCTAATAAGTGAGTTAGGTATGTTAAATCTACAACCATGAATTCTATGCTCTAGATTGATGCTAACCATGCAGATAATAAAGCTAAGTCAAAATCGTAAAGATGACTAAGAGAGACTATGATCATGGAGTGTTCCAGATAGGGAAGGATAGCTCACTACGATGACAGCATAACTCAGTCCAAGCAACCCTTCTGATAAGCGCCTCATGGATAAACCTGATCCTTAGCATATGTCTAAGAGGTTGGCCCTTCCTAAGCTACCTTAACTTGTAAAGGATGCTATCTCAGATTTCTTCAGAAATTGTAGAGTCATCGGCCATGGAGCAGATCTAGCTAAAGAAATCAACAATCGTGGAGTGGTTCTCAGCAATCGTAGTCCTTTCATAAGGACTCACTAGCTCAGGGGGAGCTAAGGGCAGAATCAAACTTTCCACATGACTTAAAATCGTGGAGTCGTGCAGAACTCGACACGTGTCCCACTATGCAAAACTTATGGAGGGAAGTTATAAATCAATTTTAAACTGTCATTTGTCAGTTTACTTTTTGAATTCCAAATGCTTATATCTCTCTCTCTCTCAAACGAAACCCTAAGTTTCAGAAAACTAAGCAACTTTGTTCGTCTCAGGATACTCAATCAACATCAATGTCTGCTTCCAAAGTTGTTTTGGGTTACCAACTGTGCTTTGACGGGTTCGAAGATGTTGGCCCAGAAAGTCACAAAGTTCTTTCATTACTGAAGAAAGCTGGACTCGAAGAAGCTCTAAGCACCAGCACCCTGACTTATACGAAGTTGGTGAAAGAGTTATATAGCAATGGAGTCGTTGACGGAGAATCCATCCTCACCAAAGTCAAGGGCGTGCAGATTCGACTCAACTTTGAAAGCATAAACCTAGCCCTAGGTTTCAACAATGAAGGTCTTCCGTCATTGGAGAGAATCGACTTCTATGAAGGTCTGAAAAAGTTGCGCTACTCAGAGATTGAAGGAAAGAGTGGCTACAAGAAGAAAGAGTTTCCCCAAGAATATGAGTTTCTTGCTGATATTGTTGGAAAATGTATAAGTTGCAAGGGCTCTGGCCACGATTCTGTCAATGAGAAGCAACTGAAGCTCATGACAGCTGTGACGCCCCTAAATTCCAGAACCAACACGGGGTCTCTCGAATTCGGTTCATCACGTGCTCATGGTAATACATCACAATAATAATAACTAAATATCACACAATCACAGCGAAAAATCTATTCTAGAATAATTTACAATGATTTATTATAATTATTTCCCCAAGTCTCGCAACCTACAGTACTTAATAGATTACATACTAATATCAATTAACGACTTATTACATAATCTAACTTAAGCTTAAACATAATCAGATCCAGTCTTACTTCATCATCTTAATATAACATTAGAATATTAAAAAAAAACATAAAAGAGACAAGCTAGTTGGTAGCCTTGCCCTTGCCCTTATCAACGCCCGAAGGTTCGCCCTGCTCTGCCTTAACTGAAATGTTTTAGGGAAGCAAGAATGAGCACAAATTGCCCAGCAAGTAATATACGACAAGGGTAAGTGATATAATTCTCAATTCTCGAAAAGGAATAGAAAAGTTTGATAGTTCAAGGATAGCAAGAGTATCAACAGTTCTCAATAACAGTCGCTAAGGACAGAATAATATCAATATGATTCAATAATAATTCAATTCAAGATTTCAAGATAACTGAATACTGAGCAGTCACTAAGGACTATGAACTTCCACAGGATTTGACAGTAATAACTGAAAATCCAACAAAAACAGATACAGCAGGTGATCAGCCTAAAGTACCCTCGTTATGCATAACAATCAATCATACTCAAGTGCGCGCGTCGGTTCTCCGACAGTTATAGTTTGTTCTTCTCAGTCAAATACAAGATCCCGCACCAATCAATTGGTTTGGGTCACTTTTCAATAATATAAGTCTAGCCGAATCAAATGGCATAGACACTTTCACAATATTCAAGAACAATACTAAGTTCAACATGAATAATAGCTTTAATGAATTAAGAGTTCAAGTATGCTAATTTAATTCAACAATTTAGTAAGAAACTAGTTCACAATATACAAGGATAGAATACTTGCACCATAAAAGAGTGTAAGTTAGGAAACTTGCCTTTAGCGTAGTTTATCCACGTAAAGTAATTCAACACTTTTGAATCCTATTTATAGTGTATTATAAGTATAGGATTTTCATTAGTCATTTATGCTCACATATGATATGTAATTTTAAACGCACCCATAAACGTTTAACTTAGTTGCATACTATATACATACTTCATCATATACTTTTGCGTACATATAGCACATTTCAGTTTACAAGACATTATGAAGTCATCACATAGTTTTTTAATCGTTGCTTTATAGTCCCCAAATACCTTTTGGACTTATCCTTGGGAAGTTTATAATCAAACATTCAATTTTATCACTTAGCATGCCTCTTAACACATTTCTTAGCATACTGGTCATATATTACAAGTTAAAGTAATCGCATAAGCTAACTGTCAAAAAAATCAGATCAACAACTGGCTCAATTCTGATTCCAGACTGGCGCAGCTGCGCCATGGCTAAGCCTAGGGCCGGCGCAGCTGCGCAGACCTCTGGCTAAGCCAAGGCTGATATGTGCCTTGTGGTTTCTGTCCGGTCATGCAAGCTAACATTCACACCAGGTATACTGACATGTTAAAAGTCCTTTCGTGTTTTTCCAAGGCAATCTAGGTTCCACTTTCCATAACATGATTCTAGACTTACATTTTAAACAATTCAAGTCCTTACAACATCATAAAATCATGTAAGCTATCATGCTTGTTAATTTTAAATATACGAGGTGATCATATAACTTGATTTAGGCATGCTCACAAGTAGTTATATCGTACACGTATTCAAATCTAAATTTATCTTTACATATTAGGGTCTTAGTTTAGGATTTCTAAGAGCTTAAGGCCAAATGTGGCCATGCAATCACAACGTATACAATTAAACCATAGATACATGCGAGAAGGTCATACAAATTGTAATATACATGCTTGCGATTGTCCACATCATTTATTCATAACTAGCATTGTTTGTTACTTTAGAAACATGCGTAAACCCGTGCTTGGTTAACTTCTTATTGAATTTTAACAAGCGAGTACACACGTATGGTATACTAGTGATGTTATATTCATTATTAAGCATGTTAAAAATATCAGAACATGGATTCTAATACAACATGTTATGTCCATGTTCAAAGTCCATGTTTCGTTAGTAAGTTCTATTAACGAAGTCTAACATGTTCATGTTACCTTAAGATACATATATACACAAGTTATCACATCCTTCATGAATCTCTAAACCATAATAACATGTATCGAAAGTCAGAATATAAGTATAACATATTCAAGTCTCTCTTTATAACTTTAAGTTCTTCTTTAAACATATACGTCGTTTCGTCAAAAAGGTATACCATCTTGGTTTAAACATGTTTACGTTAGGCCTATGTACTCATATATATGTTCTACTCATGTTCACGTGCTTGCCTTATCTATACAAGTAACTACCACATAGCAGTTTTAGGAACAAAATTAGATTCTGGTTCCAGAGGCCGGCGCAGCTGCGCTGCGCCTCAGTAGTAAACCGGCGCAGCTGCGCCGTGCTTCGGCCAGCACCAGTGAGCTCCCTGCTTCGGCAGTTCCCAGCCCAAACACAAATTTACTTCACGAACTTGATTGTGATCAGTCACATTGGCTTATTAACACATGTATAAGACTATATAACAACTAAACAATTGTTCTATACCCCAATTATAATCCAATTTGGCATAATCAAGAATTGAAATTTTTGACAGAAAATGAAAATAAAGAACATAAATCATGTAATTATACCTTTGCTACGAATTAAGCTTGCTGCTATCTCACAATGCTATTATACTGATATATGTATATGCTCTCAACTTATCAACTCAAACAAAATCTCAGCAAGGTGAAATGAGAAGGAAGGAAACCATATTTATAGAGAAAACAAAATACAGACAATGCAATTGCCTACCATTTCAAACTAACGGAAATTTGAATTGTATACTAGATAAGAAGAAGTTGGTAGATAGTTGGTGGAATGCATCATGAGAGCCACTCCTCATATAATTATTGCTAGCTAAGCTTGGGAGAAGAATGGGGAGAATAGGCCTTAGCCTTTTTGCCATACACGTGAAGGAGAAGGAGAGTGACTATCATATTGGGACAAGGCCATATATCAGCATTCTAGAATTTGTATATATACACAACACTTATGCCAAAATATGTTACATGTATATATACTATATAATTAGGCCACAATTATAGTTACAATGTAATTCTAATGATACTAACATGGATTCACATAATGTAGTAAGTGTGAATTGTACACATATAATTCATGTACATTTTTATCATACTGGTATAAGTTAATCGGATGTTATCACATTACATTATCTCATGTATTATTAAATTGTTCACCATATATTCATGATGTCTCACTTTATTAAAATTAATAGTTTACAATATGTTCATGATATATTATACAGTGTATACCCACATATTTATTGTCACATAAGTATTATCATGCATTCATAACATATAGTTTTAACATAATCACATTATGCTTCATGTAATATATGGTTTCTATGTGTAATATATTCGCATTGCATTATATAACATAGTTTATGTATATACATGCATGGTCACACTTAAGTGTCTCTCTACACTATATAATATAGTTGTATTCCATATACTTTATATATTCCAGTATTGCACATTTGCACATATCAATTAATATAATCTTATTATATTAATCACTCACTTATTTGTTTTGTTATTCATAATGTCAAATAAATAAACTATTTATCTCGTTGATTAATTAACAATAATATTAATTAATTTATTCCTCATTGATTATTAATTATACCAAATTAATAATCATAGGATTAATTATCACATTAACAAATATAAATCTCAGCACAATTATAAACAAGTGGATTATTATTATTATATTTCTTGCAATAATAATAATCACATATTATTAATCAACCATAGTTAATATCCCACAACAATCAATTAATATTCTCTAATAACAATTAACAATTAATTAATTGTTCACTTAAAAATTCTTCGTCAATTAATATAATTATTAATATTTCCCATCACTGTGCCACACTAGGCTCTCAACGAGTTTATCGTAAACTCCACATTTTTCTCAATTGTCATAGATATTCAATTTAATATAATTGAATTTAATCATTCTCATAACACAAAATCATTTATATTCAAATAAATTCTCATTTCCATTAATATATTTATTTAATAATATATGGAAATTCTCGGGTATTACATCCTCCCCCCCTTATAAAAATTCCGTCCCGGAATTGCTACAAGGTTACACAAATAGATGGGGATAGTCCCTCATCATCCTATCTTCTAACTCCCACGTTGCCTCCTCGACATCGTGGTTACGCCAAAGTACTTTTACAGACGAAATAATTTTATTTCTCAAAGTTTGTTCTTTCCTATCTAATATCTGGACAGGAATTTCTCCATACGCCAAGTTTTTCTCCACTTGAATGGGCTCGTAAGAAATCACATGCTTGTAGTCGGCCTTGTACGGTCGCAATACGGAAATGTGAAACACGTTGTGGATGTGCTCCAGTTCGGGTGGCAATGCAACTTTGCATGCCACTTCGCCCACTCGCTTCAGTATCTCGAACGGTCCTATGAATCTTGGACTCAATTTTCCTTTCTTGCCGAAACGGATTTTTCCCTTCCATGGAGATACCTTCAAGAATACGAAACTGCCGACTTTGAAGTCTCGGTCCTGCCGATGCAAATCTGCGTATTTCTTCTGGCGATCTTGAGCTGCTACAAGTCTGGCTCTTATCACTGTCACCACGTCTGCGGTTTGTTGAACTAACTCTGGTCCGAGTATTCGTCGTTCTCCGACTTCGTCCCAACATAACGGCGTTCTGCACTTTCTCCCGTAAAGAGCTTCGTACGGTGGCATGCCGATACTCGCATGGTAGCTATTATTATATGCGAATTCTACTAAGGGTAGGTGGTCGTCCCAATTTCCCTTAAAATCCATCACGCAAGTCCTAAGAATGTCTTCTAGCGTTTGTATTGTTCGCTCACTTTGTCCGTCTGTTTGAGGATGATAAGCTGTACTCAACCTCAACTGCGTTCCCATTCTTTTTTGCAAACTCTTCCAAAAATTGGACGTGAAGCGCGGATCTCGATCAGAGACAATTGACACCGGCACTCCATGTCGTGAAACAATTTCTTTTACATATAGGCTTGCTAATTGGTTCAAACTGTAGCGGATCTTGATTGGTAGAAAGTGTGCGGTCTTCGTTAGTCGATCCACGATAACCCAAATAGCATCATAACCTTTCTGTGTAACTGGAAGTCCTACCACGAAGTCCATGGTAATATGCTCCCATTTCCACTCTGGTATTTCTAACGGTTGTAGTAAACCACTCGGCCGCTGATGCTCTGCTTTAACGCGTTGGCAAGTCAAGCATCTACTGACGCACTCCGCGACTTCCCGTTTCAAATTGGGCCACCAAAAATGTTGCCTTAGATCTTGGTACATCTTTGTGCCTCCCGGATGAACGGAATATGTCGTATTGTGTGCCTCGTGCAAAATCTCTTCCCTCAACTCGGTTACCGCTGGTACCCACACTCTCCCTTCAAATCTCAAAATACCGTCTTTATCCATTCAAAATTTTTCTTCCTCATTTTCTGTGATCCTCTTTCGGATTTTCTCACACTCTTCATCCTTTTCCTGAGCTTCCTTTACTCTATCCAACAACGTCGGACAAGCTTCCATTACAATTAACTTCTCACCAGACTTTTCTGGTTCTTTCACTTCTATCTCCAATTTCTCCATCTCTCTTATCAACTCTTTCTGAGTCGTCAAATTAAACAACTTCTCCCTTCTTTTCCTGCTCAGAGCGTCGACAACCACATTTGCCTTTCCCGGGTGATAAAGAATATCGCAGTCATAGTCTTTGATTAATTCTAACCACCTTCTCTGCCGCATGTTTAACTCCTTCTGTGTGAAGATATATTTCAGACTTTTGTGGTCCGTGTATATCTCACATTTTTCTTCGTATAGATAATGTCTCCATATCTTTAACGCAAAAACTACCGCCGCTAACTCTAAGTCGTGAGTAGGATATCGTTTTTCGTAATCCTTTAATTGTCGTGATGCATATGCAATGACCTTGCCGTGCTGCATAAGCACACAGCCAAGTCCCTTGTGCGATGCATCACTATGCACCACAAAATTTCCTGCATCATCTGGTAATGATAATACAGGTGCTTCGCTCAATCTCTTCTTCAACTCCTGAAAACTCTCTTCACATTTGTCGGTCTATATAAATTTCACCGTCTTTCTAGTCAAATTGGTCAACGGGGTTGCTAGCTTAGAAAAATCTTGGATAAATCTCCGATAGTACCCAGCTAACCCTAAAAAGCTTCTCACCTCCGTCGGTGTTTTTGGTTGTTCCCAATTACTTACTGCATCAACCTTCGCAGGGTCTACAGCAATTCCATTCTTATCCACTACGTGACCTAAGAATTGAACCTTCTCCATCCAAAATTCGCACTTTGAAAATTTTGCATACATCTTCTCCTTCCTTAGTGCTTCCAAAACAATCTTCAGATGTTCGGCGTGTTCTTCCTCTGTCTTCGAGTAGATCAAAATGTCGTCGATAAAAACCACTACAAATTTATCCAAGTATAGCTTGAAAACTCTGTTCATCAAGTCCATAAATGCTGCCGGAGCATTAGTCAATCCGAATGACATTACCAAAAACTCGTAGTGTCCATAACGGGTTCGAAACGCAGTCTTTGGTATGTCCTCATCCCTCACTTTCAGTTGATGATATCCTGTTCGTAGGTCGATCTTTGAGAAACACTTTGCTCCCTTCAGTTGATCAAATAAGTCGTCTATCCTCGGTAGCGGATACCGGTTCTTGATCGTTACTCTGTTCAATTCTCGATAATCGATACAGAGCCTCATCGATCCGTCCTTCTTCTTAACGAATAGTACTGGTGCTCCCCAAGGAGAAACACTCGGTCGAATGTAACCCTTATCCAACAATTCTTGTAATTGTATCATCAATTCCTTCATTTTTACTGGCGCCATACGATATGGAGCTTTCGAAATCGGTGCCGTTCCCGGTGCTAAGTCTATTACGAATTTGATTTCTCTGTCTGGCGGAAGACCAGGCAGATCGTCCGGAAACAAATCTTGGAATTCATTAACTACGTATATATCCTTAATTTCTACTCCCTTTTTCCGAGTATCAACGATGTAAGCTAAATATCCTACACATCCTTTCCTTAACAATTTCTTGGCCTGCATCATCGTAACGCAACACGATTGCTTAAGCGATGAGCTACCATAAAACACTACCTTAGACTTACTCGGAGTCTGAAGGTTCACACATTTGTTCTGACAGTCAATTATCGCAGCATGGTTATACAACCAATCCATTCCCAGTATTACGTCAAATTCTCCCAGTCTAATAGGAATCAAGTCTATGCTCAGTTCATGTTTACTAATATTTGCGCGATAATTTTGATAAACGTATTCTACAGGGATCACTTCCTTATTAGCAACTTCTATGATCAAAGGATTTTCTAAAAGTTCTCGGGGTATACTAAGTCTACTAGCAAATTCTTCAGATACAAAAGAACAGGTGGCACCCGAATCAAATAATACATAAGCATTTATATCATTGATTGGGATTATACCTGACACCACATCCTTCGCAGCCACTGCGTCTTGGACGGTCATGTTAAAGGTTCTGGCGGTTGGGCGGTTGGATTGTGCCGGTCCACCGATCATCAGCTTGTTGCCTCCTTGCTGATTACTACCCCCGCCACTTCCCTTCTTTGGGCAGTCCTTAATTCGGTGCTCCGTCGAGCCACACGCAAAGCATCCTTGTATCTTTTTTGGTTTCAAACAGTTGGGCGAGATGTGCCCTTCCTGTCCGCAGTTGTAGCAAGTGCCACGTCCTTTCCAGCACTCGCCCTGGTGATTCTTCCCACACTTCGGGCATCCTTCAGCCCTCTTCTTGAAACCTCCACGAAAATTCCCTAATTGATTATTGTTGTTTTTGTTGTTGTTATTCTCCCACTTTCTCTTTCCCAAATTACTTCCTCCACTGCTGCTTCCTCCAGTACGATTCTCTTCTCCAGTATTCTTTCCTTTCTTTTCTTTGTTATACAGACTTAAGGCCTCACTGCCTCCTTCCGCAATGATTGCCTTCTCCAGTAATGTTGCAAAGGAATCAATTTGAAGAACTGATACCTTATTGAACAGCCATGGCTTCAACCCTTGTTCAAAGCGTCTAGCCTTCCTCTCTTCATCACCAACTTGGTGCTCCGCAAATCGCGCTAGTTCGTTAAACCTAGCCGCGTATTGCGCCACCGTCATCTCACCTTGTTTTAACTCTAGGAATTTCACCTCCATCCTATTCTTCATACTCTTCGGAAAGTAATTCTCGAAGAACAGTGTCTTAAACTTATCCCAAGCTATTATCCCTTCTCCAGCTCTTTGTTGATTAGCCTCCCACCAGTAGTTCGCTTCTCCCCTCATCATGTACGTGGCAAACACCGTCTTCTGATCTTCGCCTACGCTAGCTATAGTGAAAGCTTTTTCGATCTCTTTGATCCACGTTTGTGCGACGATTGGGTCGGTAGTTCCCTCGAACTCCGGGGGTCCTACACTCTTAAAGTCTTTAAAGGTTGTTACTGGCACAGTTTGAGGGTTCGGGCGAACGGGTTCATTGTTCCTTCCCCTTAAGGCTTCTCCTAACAAGTCTACCAGTTTCTGGATCGGGTCTACTTGTTCTCTCTCATTGTTAACGGATTCTTCGGGTGCAGTCAATCTACGTCTAGGCTTCTCCTAACAAGTCTACTAGTTGTTCTTGAATTGGAAGAAAAATCCTGCAGAGAATGTGAAGATGATGTCTGCAACCTTATCTGCTGTGAAAGAAGTTGAGGAAGATGAAGAGGTAAACCAAGAAGAATCTGTAGCTCTGGTTAGAAAGAGCAAGGGGAAGAAGAAGGTGAATGAAGGTAAGCAAGTGGTTGAGGAGCCCCAAGGCTCAACCACTGATGCACCTCAAGTGGGTTCTGGTGTTGATATGGAGTTCAGAAGCCTTACCACTGATAGAGTCATCACTCCTAAATCACCAAAGGAGGTTCTGAAAGAAAAGAAGAAGAAGAAGAAGAAGAGGGAAACAAGTGAGGGCAGGACTGAATGGAGCTCTGAGCCTTAGCAGAAGAAGAAACGCAGCCACAAAACAAAAAAGTCTTCACTCACTACGATTATGGAGTCCTCACCAATCGTAGAGTCCAGATTGGCTGCCACTGCAAAAGGAAAAGCTGAAACAATCTCTCAGCCTGAACAAACTCTAAGTGCTGAAGCTGAAGAAGGTACACAGGCTGTGCCCAAACCAAAGAAGACGGTGAAGAAGTTGGTTAAGAAGTATGTTCTTACCAATGAAGAAATATTGAAAGAAGATGTCAGAAGAAATGCTGCTGAAAAGGCTGAACAGACTACTCAGCCTCAAGCATCTGGTCCAACCCCTGAACAGACCAGAATCATTGAAGATGTGATAGCTTACATCAGAGATGCAGACAACACTGCTGCACCTGATCAGGCTATAAATCAAGCTGATATGGAGATGCCTGAAACTGGTGCTTGTGCTGATGAAGCTCAAGAAGAAGAAATGGGCGACTCTGAAAGGATTGTGCTAGAAACAATAGTAATAAGCCCTGATGAAGCTACTGTTCATACTGCTGAAATGCAAGAAGAAGAAGAGATACCAGAACCAAGTGCTGCTGAGAAAGTACAGCCTGAAGTTACTGTTCATTCTGAAGAGGTTTTGGTAGAAGATATGACACAGTCAGAAGAAGAAGGGCCAGAAGTACCTGAAGTGAGCCCTAATGCTGAAAAAGAGACTCTACAAGCTCCTGTTCAAGAAAGTGTTATAGCTGAGGGAGAGCTACCAAAAGAAAATCTTGAAGTTCCCCCAGTTAATAAAGAATTCGTAGAGTCTGCTGCTGCAGAAATGATGAATATTGCTGATGATGATGTGATGAATGATGTGGTGGAAATTTATAATGAAGATAATGATGAAGAAGAGGAGGATAAACTTGAGATCCTATATGTGGGATAATATGGAGAAGGACAGATAACTACAATTAGCTGTTCAATTACTTGCACATGATGCCATATCATAGAGCCATGATTCTCAACTCCTGGGATCATATACTCTGGACATTCAAGGCATATCCAGCAATTTCAGTGCTTGCCTATGGATTCCCAAGAGAAAGGAGGTTTGCTCAGAAGCTGATCACAAATGGGTCAACTTCTGAAGCTGAGCCAAAGGTATACATCACTCCCCTCTCTTTCATCAACAACCACTCTCCATCATCCCATTTCAATCAATTTTATGAATTGCCCAAATGGTTGGAAGTGGTCTTGCATCCACTCAATCAGTTTTCAGTTACAGAGTCCCAAAACTCTGTGACTGATGAACCAAACAACCAACTTGTTCTCGTAGAGCCAATTGTTAATGATCCAATGGTGATTGAGCACATCACAATAGTATTCGAAGAAATGCATGCAAGCTCAACCAATGAGACACCAACTCTGGACGACACACTACGATTCGCACCTACTGATCAACCTGACACTGCAATCATAGAGTCTCCAGAACAGCTCAACAAACCAGAAACACAAACCTTTGAACCAAACACTACGCCCATATAGCAAACACAAACACCAATCACCCAAGCAGATATTCCCTCATTCTCCAACAACGAATATTTCGACATAACACTTGCCCTCGCAAGTATGTCAAGGAAAGATGAACACACTACGACTACCCCTCCTCCTCCTCCTCCTGAGACACAATGAATTCTCAATCAATTGTCTCTAATGCCAACAAAGGAGGTGCTGACTGAAAGATTAAGCTAAATGGGTGCAGAGTTTGGAGAGGTTCTTGAAGCACACTCCCTAGCGCTTCACATGAGATTCGACCATATAATCGAATCGGTCAAGCCTTTTCCAGGGAACTTGGCAACTGAACTATCAAAGAAGCTGAGGGAGATTGTCAAGGAAATGGCTAAAAGCCTCAATAAAAGAGATGCCATTCACTTTGCTGCAACAAAGAAGCATAAGGAGGCTATGGAAATCATGCGAAGACTCAGCAATCTCAAAATGAGCTGATGACCAAATAAATTTCAGAACTGCGTATCTCTCTACAATAATTCCAAGCCTGCAGTGTCACTCAAATTAATCAGAATAACAATGCAATGGAGCGGCTTCAGTAACAAAGAAGACAAACTGAGGTTATAGTTGAGAAAAATTGTAATGACATTGCACTCAACCGCTCTCAGATGCATGAGCTGGTGGAAGGTGTCAAGCGTCTCTCTGACGATATTTGAACCCTTGATGTTGACATAAAGGGGGAGAAAAATGAGCAAGAAGATAGAAGAGGCAGAGGCAGAGGCAGCAGAGGTGGAAGGCAAAGGCAAACACACATTCAACCACCTCCTCAGTAGGGAAGGCAAAGACAAACTCAAATTGGTCAATCTTCGGGTGGCAACTCCAGGAGTCTAAGTTATCAGCCTCCACGATCTGATCAACAGCAGCTGCAACGTCCTCTCATGGCTGAACTTATTCAAAGGAGTCAAGGTCAAGCTTCTGGCTCACAAGGTGTATCCTCTATTGGTCTTAACATGCCAGTTGGAGATCATGCCTTTATGACCAGATATGATTATCAAGAACCTCTGACTCGAGAAGAGCTAGAGGACATTGCATGGACAGATGAAGCCTCAAGGAGAAGAAGAGCTGAAGAGCATATCAACCCTCCAAGGAATAAGAGGCAAAGAAGATAGAGATAAGTCTAAGCTTAACTGTATATTGATGTTTCTATGCTAGATTGTAATATCTTTTCAAACATCAATAAATTCATACTTATTCTCTAGAAATTTCAGTTACTCACTGAAACACTAAGCCATATTTACTTTTTAGCACTCTGCATTTAGAAAATGATGCTATAATCCAAATCTCCTTGATTATGTCAACATCAAATAGGGGGAGATTGTTGGTAATTGTATATTCAAATTTGATATTGAAAGTAAATATAAATGCTTAAGTGTAAAGTCCTTTAATGATCATATGTACAAGGACTTAGATGATAGATCAAAATTGTTAGGTTGATCTGTGCTTTAATGTTTATCATTCTGTAAATGAATGTATAGAAGAAGGATCAAATCTGTTAGGTTGATCTACTTTGAGATGTAACTGTTAGGCTTGACAGAATCGTAGTCTGTTGAAAGCCAGTCTGCAGAACCCAAGGCAGAATCGTGGAGCTTAAATAAAGATGACCAGAATCGTAGTCTGCCCTTGGAAGCCACACTGAAAATCGTGGAGAAGATCCGAGCGCCTGCCGAGCTACGTCAAAAATCGCAGTGTGCTCTCGGAATCGTGGAGTCTGCAAGACAAGCAAGCAGGAATTGTAGTTTTCCAAAGAGCTTAAGAGGAATCGCAGTGTTCTCTATGATTAAGTCTGAGTCAAGCCTGTGCAAGCCAACACACAACGATTATACAATGACCATAATCGTAGTGTTCCTCCAGTCAACATCAAAGTTCGTAGTTCTGATGAAGGGAGGAAGATCAATAAATGAAAAAAGGCTTATAGACGTTGACAAATTGATGGTCCCAATGATTCCAAATTCATCCTTAGTCCAAATCGAAGAAGCGTATTGAAGAAGCTAAGGAAAGGACTAAATCGCCTGCTGAAAACATCTTTTCAGGTGTTAGGTGAGATTGCAGTCTGCTGTGTCAGTGGGCCAGTCGGCTGTGCAGCAGGAAAGCAGGATGTCAACATCAATTGCACAGAATTGTCTGAAGCATTAAATGCTATAACGGATGCATTCAAACGAAAACATTTTGAATGGATCTTTTATAAGGAAATCAGACAAGGATTCAGACTAAGTAAGCAAGTCAATAAAAAGAAAGAATATCAAGAGAAAAGCTCAAGAACACTCAACGATCAACTCTACGATACTAAAAGAGGAAAGCTTGCTTCGCTACTCAGTTCTTCAGAACTGATGTTTAATTGCAACTGAGTAGCACACCCAAGAATACAACTATCAACTCAAGTGAAGTTCCAAGTCAGAAGGACTTGAAGAGTTCAAGAGTGAACTAAGAGAAGTACCAAGTCTGCTGGACTTGAAGAGTTCAAAAGTGAACTAAGAGAAGTTCCAAGGCTGCTGGCCTTGAAGGAATCTAAGTGATTCAAGTTGTAAGAGATATCTTTAGTGAATTTCCTACTCGTGGAGTAGAATAGTGGACTAGGAGCCTTGTGTGCTCTGAACCACTTAAAACTCTTGTGTCTCTTTGTCTCTCATTAACTACCATAACTGCTATATCTGTTATAATTGCTATAACTGTTTATCAAACCATAACTGCAATATCTTAAAGGGGGAACAAACATATATTCCGCTGCTGTCAGTATATTCAATACTGACAAAGTATTTTAAACAAAAAAATTTTAAAATATCTATTCAACCCCCTTCTAGATAACTAACGTGCCTTTGTGAACTAACATATTTTTTACACAAATTTTAAAAATAAAAAATGAAAAAAATGAGGAGAGAGGATAGAGAAAATCAATTTTTTAATAGGTGAAAAAAACGAAGAAACACATTTGTATGACTAATGCATCTATGTGGAACAACTGTGCTAAAAAAAGTTTAGAGAACATTGGAAGAACACATTTGTATGACTAACGTATCTATGAGGAACAGTTGTGCTAAAAAAAATTAGGGTACAATTTAATAAAAATATGACAAAGAAGAGGGTCATATTTGTAATTTAGTCTTCTTTTTCTTTAAATAATTTTTAATTTTATGTGTTGTATGTCTAATTTGTATTTTTATATATTTATAAAAAGTGTTTCTTAAACACTTAAATATGATGTTATGTTAATTATCGGCAAAACTAAGTTTTTCTCCACTATACTCGGTAAATTTTACATAATACACCATCGAAGGCTGTGAAATATTTTCCTATTGTAAAAGAAAAGGAAAAAGACGAGGCTTAGAGTGGTTCAATCATACGTGGAATAGGCGGCAACAAAATAACCTTCATTAGTTTTGTCTCCGCCTTGTACTTCTCACTTCAGCAGATCTTCGTTGCCTGAGAGAGTGAGAGAGTGAGAGAGAGAGAGAGAGAGTGAGCGACCGAGCGACTGCGTGACGAGCGACGACCGGAGAGCTTAAAGGCAGGCAATCTAGGGTTTTTTCTACAAATATATGGCTTATATCTTCGTTGGTACAAGGTATATACGATTTTGTGTTTGGTTTTAGCTATTGATTGTTAAAAACTATGGTTTTTGTGCGATTTATTTGGGAATTTTCAAAAGCAGTGATGGGTACCTCTATTTTGGCAAGAAATCTAGGTTTTTTCTCCCTCCCTTTGTCTCTTGTAATTGATTTCCCTCTGTCTCTGCTTTGTAATCGGTACCTTTGAAAGAAAGTGTGGGGGGCGTGGGGGGGGGGGGGGGGGAGGTTGAAAGAAAGTGTGGTAACTTCTCTTAGGAATTCTCCATTATATCTGTACTTTTAAACTATAGTTCTCCTTGCTTTTTATCTCTTCAACTGACAAACCTTCAAGAGCACAGATTGTGAGATGGAGCTTAGAACTTTTAGCTTCTGGTACGCATGTAAAAGGCTCCATTTTCTCATCTTGGTGTCACAATTTCTGTAATTTGATCTTCTTGAATATGATAATATGTGGATACAGAGAGATTTACTTGCTTAGAGTTGTGCAAATTTGGTGTATTGATGGTGTTGACATTTGGCTGCAAATAAGTGCAGTTTAAAGTCAACTTTTGATTATGTAAGTAAGTTTGAAAAGTAGTATTGATACAATAGATTAGCTATGCAGAGATAATGCTTTTGACTAATTTAGCACCTAACTTGCCTTCTTGCAATTCTCTCAGTCTGAATCAGTCGTCAATCTATGTCAGATACAGAGATTGATTCGACCAAAATCAAAGGGGAAAATTAGGGGTTTTGCATCTTCTCAAAACATTTAAACACCTAAAACCAAGTTAATTTCATCTTCAGATAGCAGATACTTGTTGGTTGCTCCAAAGAGGGTAGAATGTTTATGCGGTTTATCTGCATCCATTTGTGTCTCCACAAAGAACAAATCAAAGGGAAGAAGGTTTTATGGATGTCGTTTTTACCCATTATGTAAATTTTAGTTATTGTTTTTTTATATTATTGTAATGTATGTTGGAGTCAATTTGGTTGGGTGTTTTTTTTTCTTTTACAGGACGTTAATAAATATTGTGGATTTTTTCAATGGTTGAACATTATTTCTCAAAATGAAGTTCATGGTACTAGTTGTAGTGAAATGAGTTTTGTTTCAAGGGAATGAAGATGAAGTAAATTTACTGAGAAGCAAAACAAGAAAGCTGAAAGAGAAGTATAAGAATTTGAAAAGGGAGGCCTTAAAGTTGGAGTTTAGAATCTGTCAGACTAGGAGAGGCAAATAAAAAATTGTAATTGTACGTGATATTGTCATTGATGGTGACTTGTGTTGTATTAAGTTATGTTTTCTTGAATTTGTAAGCATTTTAAGCTTATGTAATGAAGTTATGTTATCTTGAATATGTAAGCATACCCCAACTATGTGATGAAGTTCTGTTTTATTGAATTTGAAATTGAAAATGGAGTTGGTTATTGTTGAAATCTTATTGATACTTTTATGAAACAAAACAATTTTATGGAGTTGTTTACTGCAATCATTGCCTTAATTAATTATTTTGCTTGTTCATCATTGCCTTTCAATCTGTATCGTTCCCGCACTGAAAGTGACCATTTCTTTTTTTAATTTTAATATTTTTTGTGCTAATATGTAGTATTATATTGGCACAAAAAATATTCTTTGTCAGTGTTATTGATGTATACACTGTTGAATTGGTATGTTCCTATAGCATAGATTGTACCTCCAATTTTAATTTCCCAGCAGATTTGTTAATGGTTATTATTATCTCATTTGGATTGTTATTGTTTTCAAATGAAAGCTATGGTAAAGTTTTATTCCTTCAAAAAAGTATACTCCACACAAGGAGACCATCACATATTATTTGGATTTTTATGTTATGGTAAAGTTTGATTTCTGTTAAATTGATGCTCAATTTGAGAAAGCTCTGGCTTTTCTGCTTTTTATTGGTATGCTTATTCACAGAACTGAAGATGCTCTGGCTTTCCTGCTGTTGTTTGGTATGCTTTTTTGTAGTATTTTTTTGTGCTAAAAGTGAATCCAAACTTTGATAATAAGGTTAGGCTTCAGCTTTACAATAGGTGAACCAAACAACATAGCAAGTGACCATTTTAGTTCTGATAAGACTCTTTTTGTTCGACGGAGGGAATGTGAAATAGCGAATGTAATTTTGTACCCAATACAATAAGTAAACCTAGTCATATACTCTAAAACTTCATTCAGGTCTGTTTAGATCATTATAATTACATTACTGCAAGTCTGCAACGTAGTAGTGAAAAATATGCAAGAAAATGTGGCTATGTCGTGTACTCAATCCATTTTATAACAAAGACTTGGAAAATAATTTTAAGTCTTGGAAATGTAGAGTTGCACGATTCAATGGTATATCCCAGAAAGAAAAAGAACAAAAAAACAGTCAACTACAGATGCCTATTCACTCTCCCTACATCCAACAAGTATTGAGCAATTGTTTTTATCTTCATTCTGCTTTCAATGCATCCTTGTGTTGATGTGCATTCCAATGTAACAAAATTCGTACCATCGACGTGCCTGAACTCAGAATATAAGCTATTAGAACATGAGAGTAATTCCACAAAAGGTGAACCCTTGCTCAGGCAGATCCCAAGATATCAAGTTGATATGAACAAATTACATATTAAGAATAAATGAGATATTATTTGACATAACCTTATGAGAAGAAATCATATGGTCTTAGGAGAACTCATTAACATAAACATTGACATCTCAGATGTCTGCTAATATGAAAATATCACTAAATTTATAAATACAAATTAAATGGAAGCTTTGGTGAGTAATGAGCTACACAGAAAAAGGAGCCAGAAAGCAAATCCCAATAATTAAACATAAATCCATGGAGCATACTACTTTCAATATCTCCACCTGATTGTCTTTTGTGTAGTTAAAAGATGAGAAGCCTGAAATGATGATCATTAGCAAGAATAGACTGGAAACTAGCAAGAAGACACATGAAGTTTGTTTGCCTTTTAAAAAGTAAATGCCAGGTTCTGGCCTATAATTAAAAAAAACTTCCCACATGTAGTTCCGTCAATTTTTTTTTAAAAATTGCCATGTTCTGTCCTGTTTTGCATACCAAACCAATCAAACACGTTCCAAACTTCATCCAAAACAATTAATTCATTACAGCCAAATCAAACCAAATCCAATACAATTACAACCGTTGTGCATTTGTAGAAAATTGTCGTTAAACATCATGTTCTTTCCAACCATTCTACATTACCACAAATTACGGCAAAATGAAACATCTAAATTACCACATAGCTACAGAATTACAAGTCTTAAATATCCAAAGTATGTATCAAAGGGTTACAACCATGTCAGTATTCTTAATCAGACCCAAAATATATACTAAAGTTGCCCCAAAAATTGTACTAAAATAGTTATTGGTTGATTTCACAATCAATGCAAGTATACGCGGTTCATAAGTAATATAATGATAAGTTGAGTGTCGAACCCACAGGGAAATAGTATCTAAGCTATTCAAGTACTAAAATTATATCAATGCAATCTTATCTAAACAATTGATTAAAGATGGTATGTTAATCGAATTGTAATTAACAAAGTAAATTAATGAGCGAAGATTGATATCAAATAAGACAAGCTAATATTACAACTCCCCTAATATTTCGTTTAATCTTCTAACTTTCCTTTTTATCACACAAATCACTAGAATGGTCAACCGAGAATTCTATATATTTATAAGTCTTTTCCAATGGTTAAATGAATATCCCCTATCTAAATAAATCACTATATTCTTATGGTGAAATAAGTAGGTATAGAAGTCATTAAGCTTTAATTCTCACAAGCTACACATGGCAAATTTCTATTCTATATGCAAGATATGCTCTCAATCCCCTTAGGAATGGTCATAGCATGTGTTGTTATATTTAGAGTTGAGTATTAAAGTCCATTTCCCAATATCAAATTAATACTCATATTAATTACTTGGCTAAGCAGTTAATAATTAAAGCATAAAATATAACAACCCATTCACATGTGATTCACTATGATAAGTAGGAGAGAAGTTAGATTTAACTAATCATTAGGTTACATTGTAATCTTAGAAATGAAGTTAGTTCATAATTATGAAGATAAACTCCATTAATAGTGTGTTTAACATGTTAAGATTACACAAATAAATGAAAGATTTAGATAAGGAAAACCCCTTTGAAGAAGTATTCAAACTCTAACTCTTCTCTTCAAGGTGTAGAATCCAAGCTTTGTTGAAGGCAATGTTCTTCTCTTCTTTGGTTTTCAAACTCTTGCTCTCTCCCCTCTAACTTGTGTGTAAAATTCGTATATCTTAGAGAGAGGGAGGCTGGTGGGTTATAAGGATCAAATCCTTACCCATTAGGTCAACCCATTAGCCTTGCTGTCTGCCTGAGATCCGGAACCGGCGCTGCGGCGCCGGGTTTTAGCCTTGGACAGGCGCTGTAGCACCCATGTGACCAAGATGAAGGAATAGTGAGCGCTGCGGTGCCACTTTGCAAAGGGGAATCCGACGCTGCGGCGCTGGTTCATTGGATGACACTGTAAAGGGGCGCTGCAGCGCCAGGAATGACTTAGAATCCGGCACTGCGGTGCCGGTAGTAGAAAAGACTATTTTGCCCTTTTTAAATCTGGAATTGACCTAAAACCTCCTGCAATGCATGTTAATGCAAAATTATAACAACATACTATAAAAGCAATAAAAAGTATGATGGACATACAAAATCTTAAGGATTATAGTATCCGATTCCCGGGTATAAATCTCACTAATCAAATACCCCCAAACTTAAGCTTTTGCTTATCCCTAAGCAAAAATATCTAAACAAAAAATATCAACAGTTAATTATAACTTGTGAATCGAGTGTTGAATCACTATATACCCATTATGGCCTCAAAACTCAGAACAACTAATTCAAAGAAAAGCAAAATACTGTCATGAGTAAGGCTTCAATCTAATCGTTAGCTTGAAACTGCTTCTGATCCAACTCTGTGTGTGTGTGTGAATACCAACTACTCTAACCAGTCATAGCTCATAATAATTCACATAATCAATCGCATAATGAAAATGCTAACTCTTTAAACTCATGCTACATCAAGTTTTCAGAACAAAACACAAATGCAAGAACGGATCTCAAGGGCACTAGCATGCAAACAACTAAATCTGACTTGTGCAATGTCTAGTTACATTAGGCTATTCAGAGTTACCCATACAACGAGTGTTTGATCAATTACTCCCAAGCCAGATGGCTTTAGGGCATTTGGTGTAAAACACCCCTAAAGATTTAATAACTCGAGTAACGAAGGCCACATAATTGAACTTAAGCCAAACTAGGGTTTTTATTCTTTATTCTTCAACTAACTCAATCTCAAGCTTGACTATGCAATGTCTATTTGCATTAGGCTATTTAGAACTACTTATGTAACAAGTGTTTGATCAGTAACTCCCAAGCCAGATGGATTTAGGGCACTAGGTGTAGAACACCCCTAAAGATCAACTAACTCAAGCAACTAAGGCCACGTAATTAGACTTAGTCAAACTAAGATTATTATTATTATTGGTTTGATTTTTTTTGTTAGAGCATGCCAACAGACCAAGTCTTATCCGAACTTGCATAAGAGTCTAAATCATACTTTCATTAACTCACTTACGATAAATAGAGCTAACGCAAAAGATTTTCGAAGTAATTAGCCATATAAGTTTATTATAAAGTATAACTAGTTACAACAGTTGGTATGTGCTCAATAAGATAGAAAGGATTAATGCACAACCTTAAACTAATAATTAAGCTAAATACCTCATCCAAACATGCTTGACAAATAACTTTTGAAAAAGTAGCATACAATCATGCTTATCATTGGACATTATCAAAAACTTTATAATCTATATCCCCCATTCCAATCATATAATACAGTTCAAGACAGGGTTTACCAAAGCCATAACATGGCACAAAAAGATAGATAAAAGGAAATATATAAACCTTTGCAATAATATAACAACTCAAGATAGGGTCTAATAAAGCCATAGCATGGCACAAAAGGATAGATAAGCATCCATACATAATAACCAATATAATCAATGCATATCCATGTATCAAAACATAATCATCCATGTCTGCAATTAATATAACAGTCCTTAGCAACCCAAAATACTAATAAAGCTAAAAGATATCATACTAATAGCTCAAGATATCAGATAGATAATAGATAGTTAACAGATAGATAAAGTACTGATAACACCCCCAAACTTAAGATGAGCAATGTCCTCATTGGCTACTCGAGCAGAAATCAAAATGAGAAGGCTTCCCTGAGGTATGTTCAGTCCGCACCTTCATTGCCCTCTTCCATGGCTGGAGATGGTGGTGGATATGGTGAGAAGATAGGAGGCACAGGAAACTGGAATGGCATAGATTCAACTTCGTCTCCACCAGATATTAGCCACAGTGGTGGCGAACTTGACTTGATACTGCATCATCAGATTCTGCCTCTGATCCACTACGTCGATCCGCTGAGACTATATGTCAACCTTCTGGTGCAAGAGATTCAGAGATGCTAGAATGTCGGCCACGGATCCCGCTGATGAAGAGACAAGCTCCTGATTCTGAGAAGTCCTAGCCTCTAAAGAAGGTGGAGGCTGAGTAACAGGTAGGAAGCCTTCACCCCGGGCATGAAAAACAGCTCCATCCTAGACCTTAAAGCGTGAATGACGACATGACCTATGACTGACATTGGCGGCTGTACTATCTCATCCTCTCGCCACTGTACATTTGCTTTTCTACACAATGCCGTAATCAAAGATGGGTGAAGGAGGCCTCCAGACGTGCTGCCCTTTAAAGCTTTCAGGATTAAATCTTGAATGATCAATCCAAGATCAATGTTCAGTACGGTGACAATGGCAAATAGTAGCACAACCCTCTCCTTGGTGACATCACTAACATGTCGGGTCAGCATCAAATTGGAATAGATAAAGGCATACCAAACTTTTCCATAGTGTGAGAGCTCCTGGTGTGGGAAGCTGTACTTCTCACCCGTGTACTCGTTGATTTTCCAAACAGTATCGGGCTTACATAACCGCTGAATGATGTCGTCAATGTCATAGCCTTGAATGCCACATGTTAGGTAGTCGGTGCTGTAGTTTGGCATTTGGAAACAGGCATTGATTGTTTTCTTATTAAAGGGAACCGCTTGACCCCTCACTTGAACCACCAACTCGCCCTTAGCCGAGGCGTTGGCATAAAATTCCCGCACAAGAGAAATTACCGCGGACAATAGCGGCAATGTGAAATGAACCCACTTGCGGTCGGCTATCATGGAGGTCATTTTACCATCTTGTCTCACATCAGGCCTGAGGCCTCTCTCTGGCACGAGGCTCTTGTTAGCCAATACGTTATAATATTTTTTTGACGCCTCCTTGCTAATAAACTGTGTACGGTCCCATTGTGACTCGGCCTGTGAAGTCCCAACTCGCTGTCACTTAGGAGCCATGTCAAAGCCTCAATGACTTTCCAGTTGAAACTGCTTAATACAAGTTAAAATAGAATCAAACTCCCACTTCGGCAATTTCCAGAACACTTGGCGAGCGTTGCGCAAGACCAACTCTGACAGCCTTTGTCTGCTATGTGCTAACCCAATTTTTTTTCCAAGCAGTGCCAATCAAACAATCACAGCAGTATATGACAGCAAACCCAAAAAAATTCAGAACCAAAGTAGTACAAAGTCTATCTTAAAGCCCCAATTTTAGAAAATGGCTAAAAGTTCTTAAATTTCCAAGTAATCCAATTACCAAACCCTGGTTCTCCTAACTACACTCGTAATCGATTCAGAAATGTCCAGATAAAAGAAACTTACTCATGAATTGGATAGCACTGTGATAGAAGGAAATGGACTGTGAACTATGATAGTACCCCCTTTCATGAATGGCTGAACGAATCCTACTCAAGAATTAACAAGTTTGACTCGGATCAAAGCTTAATTGGAACGTAATTGGAGGGTGCTCAAATTGGGTCAGAAGTGGGGAAATGAATTTGTGTTTTGATTGGCTTGGGCAAGAATGGGTTAAGGCGTATGAGGCAAATTAGGGTGTGTTTTGTGCTGAAGCTACTGATAAATGCTTAACTTAAGTAACCAAAATTCGCTACTGGCGCTGCGACACCAGTATCCCTTTGATAATGGGGCGCTGTGGCGCCGTACTGCAGGAAGTGGGGCAAAATAAGGGCGCTACGGCTCCAGCTGAAGAGCTTATAGAGGCGCTGTGGCGCTGTAATACAAGAAGTGGGGCAAAATAAGGGCGCTGCGGCGCCAGTTGGAGAGCTTATAGAGGAGCTGCAGCGTCGGTCCTGCATCAGGCAAAAAAAATGTTAAGTTTTTCTGATGCTTTCCTTGCATAGCCATAACCAATATTCATAAAGACTAAACTAAAATACACCAAAACATACTATACTACTATATCATTACCAAAACATACTATATCATTACACTAATATTATTGATGCAAGGCATACTAGACTACTAGCATGATAACAACGCAATAAACTTACTACTATATATCAATAAAGTACTAATGACATGGAAATACACTATGATATTACTAAACTACCATAGTAGGCGAAATATACTACTAGTATGTATGCAAAGCTAAAAAGGATAGATGAATGATACTAAAATGGGGTTGCCTCCCCATTGAGCGCTATATTTAAAGTCGCCGGCTTGACTATTCCCCAGTTCATTCCGGGTCCTCAAGGGTAATGAGCGTCTTTTGACGGTCAACGTTACCCCCCAATAGTGCTTGAGCCGTTGTCCGTTAACCTTGAAGGTTCTTGTGGAATTTGGCTCTTCGACCTCAATAGCAATATACGGATAAACTTTAACAATTTTGAAGGGCCCCAACCATCTAGATTTCAGTTTCTCTGGGAAAAATTTCAGTGTAGAGTTGAAAAGAAGCACCGCTTGAACTTATTCAAATTCCCGCTTGATGATTTTCTTATCATGCCATTTCTTCGTCTTTTCTTTGTGTATTTTGGCATTCTCATTAGATTGGAGACGGAACTCGTCCATCTCGTTCATCTGAAGGAGTCGCTTTTCACCGGCTGCTTTCAAGTCAAAGTTTAGCCTTTTAATAGCCCAATAAGCCCTATGTTTGAGTTCTACCGGTAAGTGGCAAGCCTTTCCATAGACTAGGCGATACAGACACATTCCAATTGGCATTTTGTACGCTGTTTGGTATGCCCACAGTGCATTATCCAACCTACTTGACCAATCTTTTCTGCTAGGATTCAAGGTCTTTTCCAATATGTGTTTCACCTCTCTATTTGACACCTCAGCTTGGCCGCTTGTCTGCGGATGGTATGCTGTAGCGGTCTTATGAGTGACTCCATATTTAGCTAGAAGGGTTGTAAAGTATTTGTTACAGAAATGTGACTCTTCGTCGCTAATTATTGTTTGCGGCATTCCAAAGCAGTTGAAAATATTCTTTGAAGGAAGCGAAGGACCACCTTGGCATCATTAGTAGGCAATGCAACTGCCTCGACCCATTTAGACACATAATCCACCGCTACCAAAATATATAGATTGTTGAAAACGAGGGGAATGAGCCCATGAAGTCAATGCCCCAGACATCGAATATTTCCACTTTTAATATACTGTTGAGGGGCATTTCGTGCCTTCTAGAAATATTGCCAACACGTTGGCACCTGTCACATCTTTGCATGAAATCATATGCATCCTTAAATAGAGTTAACCAGTAAAAGCCAGATTGGAGTATCTTCGTTACTGTTCTCTGTCTGCCAAAATGACCACCATATTCAGATGAGTGGCAATGATGAAGCACATTTTCCATTTCCTCCTTAGGCAGACACCTTCTGAGAATCTGATCAGCACACTGTCTAAACAAATAAGGTTCACCCCATAAATAGAAATGCACATCCTTAAGAAACTTTTTCTTATGTTGATAGCTCAAGTCAGGAGGGTACACACCACTCTCAATGTAATTGGCATAATCAGCATACCACGGTGTTTGAATCTGAATAGCAAACAGTTGCTCGTCAGGAAAGAACTTATTGATCACATTTTCTATTTGCCATATATTCTCTAACCTCGAGAGATGATCTGCCACTTGGTTCTCGGTCCCCTTTTTATCACGAATTTCTAAGTCAAACTCCTAAAGAAGAAGGGCCCATCTGATCAATCGTGGCTTGGCGTCTTTCTTAGAAATAAAATATTTGATTGTCGAGTGATCTGTGTATACTATGGCTTTAGTACCGATAAGATAAGAGCAAAATTTGTCAAATGCATATACTACTGTCAACAGTTCTTTCTCAGTGGTAGTGTAATTGAACTGAGCATCTGTCAGTGTCTTGCTGACATAGTATATGGTGTGAAATACTTTATCCTTCTACTATCCCAAAACTGCCCCAATGGCATAGTCTTTGCTTGAGTACTTCAAATTCCTGAAGGCATGCCTTACCAAACTTGAAAGGCACGTCTTTTTCCAAAAGGCTGCATAGGGGCTTTGTGATTTTCGAGAAGTTCTTAATAAAACGCCGATAGAAGCCGGCATGCCCCAAGAAACTTCTGACTCCTTTCACAGTTATTGGAGGTGGAAGTTTTTCAATGGATTCTATTTTTGCCTTGTCCACCTCAATTCCCTCAGCAGATATTCTATGTCCCAAGATGATGCCTTCTTGAACAATGAAGTTGAAAGTAGTATGCATACAAGCCAATCATGTATGATGATAAAATATATACTTTGAGAAAATCTTATTTATTTATTAATAAAAGTATTATTCAATTAAAAGCGTTTAATTTATCTACATGGTGCTGTTTTTATAATATGTGATAAACCTATAGTTTTAAGCAATGCGTTTGGAATTATGATGATGATCATGCTAATAAGATCTAAATTCTTAGACAGCTTAAAACTAAAATAGTTTCCAATCGTTGGATTACTAAAAAGGGGATTAGTGAATCTGAATAGATTGGTACATACGTTGACTTGCTCATTGGATGAGGATGATTGATCTCATAATCATTTGTGTGGAGACATTAAAGCAAGTATGTAGGTGCTTATTGGAGAATAAGTTCACTGAACGTGGCTCGCTAAGGAATACCTAATGAAGTTTTACTTGTCTATCAATAGGAATTTCTTAAGTGATAGTAGTACAAATAATCCTTAGACTTGAGATCATCATAGTATCTTGTGTATGATGAGTTATATTTTGACATGTCCCTTAAGACCCTAAGGGTATATCAAAGGGTATGATTGAGTATAATGATTTATGCATGGAGATAATGAATGATCAATAAAGGATCTACCACTTCTAATAAAAGAAGAGAATGTCCTATGTGATTTGATAAATGACAACCCAGTAGTCCTTGGCTAAGGCAGAATGAAATTAGAAAGTAGTTTCTAATTTACATTATTTGGTGTTGTGCATTTTAGAATTGAAATACATATAATTAAATAAAATAAGACTTAATAGTAAATCCATGTCTTATATTTAACTAGGACATTGTATGGTGGAAGGAATGAATTGTACGATAACTATTTACTCACAGGTTCTTTTATGATTAATGTTGAAATCTATATTATCTGGAAAGTCGTTGATCGCAAAAGAGGCTTGTGACACCCCAAAATAGGTCCACACAACCCATTCTGAGTCGCCAAATACATGGTACATAATCCAAATACAAATTTTTTTATATAAAACTCTCGTGCAAAATGCGACCACACAAACTGTGAGCTTGAATACATATATTATGTCGTATATAATACGAAAATATCAACGCTCAAATTCAGTCCTCATTATAATTATTATCACACTATTTTATAAAATAGTGATGACTACTATAGCACTATCTCGAACCATCACTCCATTTCCCGGCTAGTCCCAGCTATATTCTCATTTCTTGAAGAGAACAATAAAAGAAAATGGTGAGCTCAACTAGCCTAGTAAAGAATATTATGATCAAGATAATGAAGAATAAATTATCTTTAGCCTTTAACAACAACAAATCAGATAAAATATAATGGACAACAAGTTTTAGATCAACAACTGCAGCGAAAATAGCAATCCATTAGAAGAGTCAAGTAGAGCATGATGTCTACTATCTTCTATGATTTAAAAGTCCATCATCAATATTTTATCCCTGTAACATCAATAAATAAATATTTCAAATCAATAATTTATCTTTGCATTACGGGCCAAAGATATTCATTTGTATCACTGGTGGTCATGATAATGCCAAACACCTGTCCATCTTTACACTATGGGCCAAAGATATTTATCAATCAACAGTTCATCTTTGCACTACGGAGCAAAGATATTCATTAATCAACAGTTCATCTTTGCACTGTGGGCCAAAGATAACTTTCACCATAATTTAAGACTAAGGATGATGAAAAATGATATAAAGAACGAATCAAGTGAGATCAAGGACAAATATTAGAGATTTGTAATTTAATTTATCCAATTTCAAGAATGCTCAAATTGTCAACATAATAATCAATTGTGAAGTAAAATTCAAGAATGATATTCATATATCAAAAATAATTTGGACATAAAAGAAATCAATTTTTATCGTGAATAGTACTTTGTGAATAGTATCCCGTATGAATAGTACCGTATGAATAGTATCCCGACATGAAAATATTAAAATTTGATAAAAAAGTTCAAACTAGTATTCCCGTGAAATGATATTAGATGAAGCGCAAAACTCAAAGAATTTCTAATCATTTCAGGAATTATAGAAGCAATGCTTACCATTTTAAGTTTAAATTTAAGAATATGAAATGAAATAATATCACTTTCATAATATGGAGTATGAAAGAAAATAATATCCTTTACGAATATTGAAAGAAAGTAACATCCTTTACCTTAGTAGAAAATTAGATTTGACTGGTATATCGGATATTATTCTGAGAAAATCTTGGACAATAAACTACACTCAAAGTATTCTTATACTCAAAAGAAATACTCACAATATAATAGTAGAAACACTTATGTTTTGGGTGTGTTAGGATGAAGGGGGTAACCTCCCTTTTATAGTGCAACACAGAGAAAAAATTTTAAGCAAACTTGCCTAATTCTCTGCCTAACTGTCCCTTTTTCCTTCTCTGCCTAATTTATGCCTAACTTTTTCTTTCTTTTTATTGGTTGAAGGCCCACACTATGGAGAAATGAATTGCAGGAGCAATTCTCAACCAACCATTTGAAAAAAAAGGACAAGAACTATACTGCTTTGAAACAAAGCATTCAAATACAATTTGCTCACTTCCGTCCCTTTTATCACATGCTTCTATATATATTATAATAATTTTACTAATTAAACAATTAAAAAAATACTATTATGCCATCACATTATATTATTATAATACAATATTATAATTATATATTTGAATGAATATTTTATCGGAGAGGATAACTATAATTCCATAGAAAAATATGTCAAATTTTTAACAAATATCTCATTCTAAATTCCTCCATTTGTAACAAAAATTGGACAAATATCCACCACAAAATAATTATTCACAATTAATATTATAAGCTCATAATATTGACAACCAGATCGTTCCCTGAAAATAAGGGGCTTTCTGATAAGGATTTATCCTTATTGGCGCGCAATTATATAACCTAACCCTTTTCCTTAACAAAACTTTCTAGACATTGCCAATAATGCTATCTAATAATATCATTTAAATAATATGAGTTGCTGTGTTGTAATAATTATTGATTTGATAATATAAAATACTATGCAATTATCACTGTAGCAATTATTGAATGAAATACTGAGTGACTTCTTACGTAAGCATCAATAATCAAAGATACTATGCAATACCGTGTGCTACTGTGCAACAACGCGTATTACTGTATTTTTATCACCGGATATTTCAATAGTTAACAGTAAAAGTTCCGCCGTCATTTTTAAAAAACTTATTTTTATCGTTTTCTTCATCGACAGTTATTCTGTTATGGGCTCACCAATGATTGCGCCGTCGTACGAATATTCCCCGACAAAAAAAATATTATCTGACAAAATGAATATTCCCCGAATATTTTATGATAACTTGCTTACTTTATAAAATTTGCGCATATTACCCATAACTATCACATTTATCAAATTCACACCTTACTATTTAAAATAATATATGGAGGAAATTAAATCTTATTCATAAAAAGTTGGGGTCTTACAACCTCTCATCCTTATGAAATTTCGTCCTCGAAATTGACGTACGTACTTGGTATTTCGAAGAGGTGAGGATACCTTGCTTTCATTTCAAATTCTAACTCCCTGGTCATTTTCTCAATATCATGGTTTTTCCATAAAACTTTGACTTGAGGTATAACCTTTGAGCGTAGAATATGTTCCTTCTTATCCAAGATCTTGACAGGTACCTTTTCATACGTTAAATCTTTGGCTATCTTATCTGGTTCTAATTAATTTGGTTTGGGTCTTTCACATATTTATGTAGCATGGATATGTGAAAAACGTTATGAACACGAGACATGCTTGGCGGTAAGGCGAGTCTTATAGGCCACAGTTCCTACTCGATCTAGGATTTCAAATGGACCAATAAATCGTGGGTTGAACTTTCCTCTCTTTTTGAATCTCGTAACTCCTTTCCATGGAGCAACACGTAACAATACATGGTCTCCGACATTAAATTCCACGTCTCTTTGATGAAGATCAGCATAACTCTTTTGCCGATCTTGTGCTGTTTGTATACGTTGCCGGATCATTTGAATCTTTTTCGTAGTCATACGTACTAACTCCGGTCCCAACAATGTTGTTTCACTCACCTCGTCCCAGCATACTGGAGAATGACACTTTCGTCCATTCAACGCCTCGAATGGAGCCATGCCTATACTTGCCTGATAACTGTTGTTGTAGGAGAATTCCACCAATGGTAAGTACTTGTCCCAACTTCCTTTGAAGTCTAGAACACAGAGTCTCAATAGATCTTCAAGAGTTTGAATAGTCCTTTCTGATTTCCAGTTCGTTTGAGGATGACATGCAGAACTGAATCGTAAATTTGTGCCCATAGTTTTTTGCAAGCTGACCCAAAACCGTGAAGTGAATCTTGGGTCTCGATCGTAAACTATGGATACCGGCATACCATGCAGTCTTACAATCTCATTTATGTACATACGAGCAAGACGTTCAAGTGAATAAGTTTCTCGTATAGGCAAGAAATGAGCAGACTTGGTTAATCTATCGACAATAACCCAAATTGCATCTATGCCTTGAGAAACCTTAGGAAGACCCGTAACGAAATCTATGTTGATGTGCTCCCACTTCCATTCTGGAATTTCAAGTGTTTGCAATGGACCTTTTGGCATTTGATGCTCTGCCTTGACACGTTTACACGTTAAACACCTCGAAATAAACTCCGCGATCTCTCTCTTCATATTGCTCCACCAAAATGTATGTCGAATATCACAATACATTTTGGTACTTCCAGGATGGATTGTAAACGATGTGTTGTGTGCTTCCATCATGATTTTATACTTCAAATAAGAGTCGTTAGGAACACAAAGTCTGGAGTTGACTTGAAATATTCCCTCTTCGTCTATTCTTGCTTCTGATATAGCACCTTCTTGCACCTTCTTCTTCATATTCATCAGCTCCGGGTCTGTAGCTTGAGCAGGTTTAACTTTATCAATTAAAGCTGATTCTACGCGTATATTTGCCATCTTCATGTGGGTCCCTAGAGTCTTTAACTCTATCTCCACCCTTTGTAAGTCATACAAAATGGGCCTTTGTGTTGACAGCATCGCACTCGTTCCCGCATATGATCTTGTACTCAACGCATCAGCTACCACGTTCGCTTTTTCGGGATGATATTGGATGGTATGGTAGTAATCTTTCAACAGCTCAAGCCAACGTCGTTGCCGCATGTTGAGTTCCTTTTGAGTGAAGAAATATTTAAGGCTCTTATGATCCATATAGATCTCCACGTTCTCCCCTTACAGGTAGTGTCTCCAGATCTTCAAAGCGAAAATGACAGCTGCCAACTCTAGATCATGAGTAGGATAATTTTTCTCATATTCTTTGAGTTGTCGTGAGGCATAGGCTATGACTTTCCCATATTGCATGAGAACACATCCTAACCCTTTGCCCGACGCATCGTTGTAGATGACAAATCCTTCCAAATCAGATGATATTGTTAGAACAGGTGCTGAAATGAGTCTCCTCTTGAGCTCTTGGAAGCTCTTCTCACATTCCTCGCTCCATCTAAATTTTGTATCTTTTCGAGTCAGCTGAGTTAATAGAGTAGCGATTTGAGAAAATCCTTCCACGAATCTTTGATAATAACTAGCTAAGCCCATAAAGCTACGTATTTCGATTACTGACTTAGATTGCTCCTAACTTTGTATTGCTTCAATCTTTGTCGGGTCAACTGATATTCCATGCTTCGATACCACGTGCCCAAGGAATGCTACTTCCTCAAGTCAGAACTCGCATTTCTTCAACTTGACATATAGTTTATTTTTACGAATCTTTTGGAGTATCAGCCTCAAGTGTTGCTCATAATCTTCATGGCTTTTGGAGTAAATGAGGATGTCATCAATAAAGACAACCACAAAATAATCTAAATATTCCTTGAATATCCAGTTCATCATATCCATGAAGGCAACAGGAGCATTTGTCAATCCAAAAGATATGACTAGGAATTCATAATGCCCGTATCGAGTTCTGAAGGCAGTCTTTGGAATGTCATCAGTTTTAATCTTTAACTGTTGATATCCAGAACGAAGATCGATCTTTGAGAATAATTTAGCAACTTGAAACTGGTCAAATAAGTCATCAATGCGAGGTAACAGATACCTATTTTGGATGGTGACATGGTTCAACTCCCGATAGTCAATACAAAATCGTATACTCCCGTCTTTCTTCTTTACTAATAAAATAGGAGCACCCCAAGGCGATGTACTAGGACATATAAAGTCGATGTCTAACAACTCCTGTAGTTAGACCTTTAACTCCTGAAGTTTAATAGGAGCCATTCAATATGGGTTTTGGAAATGGGTTTTGTACCAGGTTCAAGGTCAATAAAAAAATTCAACTTCACGTTCTGGGGGTAGACCAGGACTTCGGGAAATACATTAGGAAATTTATTAACAACAGAAATATCATTCAGATCTGATGTATTCTTGTTTAAATAGGTGACATGGGCTAAGAAAGCTTGACATCCATTTTTCAATAAACGAATAACTTTATGACTTGAAATGACAGTGATTAATTTTAGTGGTTTGGTTGTTTGAATTCGTATAACAGGTTGGTTAGAAATATGAAAGCTAACAACCTTACGAAAACAATCAATTTTAGCATGATGAGTGGTTAACCAGTCGATTCCTAAAATCACATCCAATGCAAGTATTTTCAAAGAGATGAGATCAACAGGTAATGTGAGGGTGCCAATTTGAATCAAACAAGATTTGTAAACTGTGGCTGTAACGAAAGTTTATCCCAACAGAATTTCAACAGATAAGTCAAGTCTAATTTCTCAGGGGTCAAGTTCAAACGTTGAGCACAAGTAGGTGAAATAAAAGAATGGGTAGAACCGGTATCTAATAAGGTATAGACTTCACAAGAGTTTATGATTAGCTTACCCGTGATAACTTCGTTCGGGTTCCTCACTTTTTGGGTAGTCATGACAAAAGCTCTTCCCTAAATCACCGACTTTGACTTGTCTGGGATAGCCTTTGGTGTCACCATCTCAGCTGGACTTAACTTTGCTATAGGGCACACTCGAGCTATGTGACCTTCCTTTCCGCTATTGTAGCATACCTTAGATTGTTGTGTGCAGTTTGTACTGATGTGTCCCTCTTGTCTGCATTTGTAACATACGACCGTTGGTCGTTCCCCTCCCCTAGAAACGGTTACTGGTGCTGGTGCTGCTGCTGATGTCTTTATGTCGTCATTATTGAATCTTCTCTTTTTAAATTTCCACATGACTCACTTCTTCTATTATCTTGACCATGATTACCACCGAAGTGGTTACCATTTCAGGCATAATAATTTCCTCCACGCTGGTTGTCATTGCTCTGATGACTGTTGCCACCAGTACGACTATAGTTGTTGTCCTTTGGTTGAACAGTCTCATTATCTCGTTTCAATAATTAAGCCCTATTCACAACATCTGAATACAAACAAAGTTTATGAGAAACGAGGTATTGACAAATTTCAGGTTTCAAACCTCTCAAAAACATTCGTGTCATTCTTTCCTCATTATCCACTAAATGGGATGCAAACCGGGATAATTCTGCAAACTTAGTCTCGTATTGTGATACAGTCATATTTTTATTTTTCAGTTTGATGAATTCCACCTCCTTCATATGATGAATATTTTCTGAAAAGGAAAGTATTTGTCGTTGAACAATTCCTATAACTTCCCCCAAGATATTTTTAAGTGCGGAAAGATTAGTACGCTTCACAGATTTTCACTAGTAATCTGCCTCTCCATGGAATATAAAGGTGGCGAAGGGAACCTTTTGCTCCTCTGTGCATCCCAGAACATCAAATATTTTGGTGATCTGCTTAATCCAAGCTTCTGCCTTGAGTGCCTTTGGCTTTCCCAAAAACTCCGACGGTCCCAACTCCTTGAATTGCTTGGCAGTGACAAGCCGCGAGTTACCATTATTTCCACCTGCATTTTGAACAGGAGTCTCTCTCGTCTGGTTTTGCATGGATTATAGAAAGCTCATAAACACCCCATCGTTCATCATTTGGTCGGTGTTGTTGTTTACAGGAGTATTATTGCCCTCCTGAGGCACATTATCCTAATTATTGATTGACGGTGTCTCAATGGTCTCATATGCTCCATTGCTTATCTCTCGATTTTCAGATGCCATTCTCAAATACTGCTATAAAACAAGGGTTAATTAAAGAACTTGACATGTCACATATTATCCCTATATTTCGACCGACCAATTAAATAACAAATAAGTTTATGTAGGACATACTAGCAAAGGTTTTACTCGTCTCTCCCCTCCAAGTTTTAATCCCAGATATCTGCCAGAGATCATATCCCTAAGCTCTGATACCAACTGTGACGCCCCCAAAAAATGTCCACACAGCCCATTTTGAGTCGCCAAATACATGGTACAGAATCCAAATACAAATCTTTTTATATAAAACTATCGTGCAAAATACGACCACACAAACTGTGAGCTTCAATACAGATATTATGTTATATATAATACGAAAATATCAACGCTCAAATTCAGTCCTCAATACAATTATTATCACACTATTTTACAAAATAGTGAGGACTACTAAAACACTATCTCAGACCATCAGTCCATTCCCCGGCTAGTCCCAACTATATTCTCATTTCCTGAAGAGAACAATAAAAGAAAAGGATGAGCTCAACTAGCCCAATAAAGAATATTATGACCAAGATAATGAAGAATAAATTATCTTTAGCCTTTAACAACAATAAATCAGATAAAATATAATGGACAACAAGTTTTAGATCAACAACTGCAGCGAAAATAGCAGTCCATTAGAAACGTCAAGTAGAGCATGATGTCTACTATCTTTTATGATTTAAAAGTCCATCATCAATATTTTATCCCTGTAATATCAATCAATAAATATTTCAAATCAATAATTTATCTTTGCACTACGGGCCAAAGATATTCATTTGTATCACCAGTGGTCATGATCATGCCAAACACCTGTCCAGCTTTGTACTACGGGCCAAAGATATTTATCAATCAACAATTCATCTTTGCACTACGGGGCAAAGATATTCATCAATCAACATTTCATCTTTGCACTGCGGGCCAAAGATAACTTTCACCACAATTTAAGACTAAGGAAGATGAAAATGATATAAAGAACGAATCAAGTGAGATCAAGGACAAATATTAGAGATTTATAATTTAATTTATGCAAGTTCAAGAATGCTCAAATTGTTAACATAATAATCAATTGTGGAGTAAAATTCAAGAATGATATTCATATATCAAAAATAATTTGGACAGAAAATAAATCAATTTTTATCGTGAATAGTACTCCGTAAATAGTACCCCGTATGAATAATACCATATGAATAGTACCCCGACATGAAAATATTAAAATTTGATAAAAAAATTTAAACTAGTATTCCAGTGAAATGATATTAGATGAAGCACAAAACTCAAAGAATTTTTAATCATTTTAGGAATTATAGAAGCAATAGTTACCATAGTAAGTTTAAATTTAAGAATATAAAATAAAATAATATCACTTTCATAATATGGAGTATGAAAGAAAATAATATCTTTTACGAATATTAAAAGAAAATAACATCCTTTACCTTAGTAGAAAACTAGATTTGAATGGTATACCGGATATTATTCTAAGAAAATCTTGTACTATAAACTATACTCAAAGTATTCTTATACTCAAAAGAAATACTCATAATATAATAGTAGAAACACTTATGTTTTTGGTGTGCTAAGATGAAGGGGGTAACCTCCCTTTTATAGTGCAACACGGAGGAAAAAAATTAAGCAAACCTGCCTAATTCTCTACCTAACTGTCCTTTTTTCCTTCTCTGCCTAATTTATGCCTAAATTTTTCGTTCTTTTTATTGGTTGAAGGCCCACACTATGGAGAAATGAATTGCAGGAGCAATTCTCAACCAACCATTTGAAAAAAAAGGACAAAAACTATACTGCTTTGAAACAAAGCATTCAAATACAATTTGCTCACCTCCGTCCCTTTTATCACATGCTTATATATATATATATATATATATTATAATAATTTTACTAATTAAACAATTAAAATAAATACTATTATATCATCACATTATATTATTATAATAAAATATTATAATAATATATTTGAATGAATATTTTATCGGAGAAGATAATTATAATTCCACAAAAAAATATGCCATACTTTTAACAAATATCTCATTCTAAATTCCTCCATTTGTAACAAAAATTGGACAAATATCCACCACATAATAATTATTCACAATTAATATTATAAGCTCACAATATTGGCAACTAGATCGTTCACAAGAAAGAGGGGGCTTTTCGATATGGATTTATTCTTATTGGCACGCAATTATATAACCTAGCCCCTTTCCTTGACAAAACTTTCTAGACATTGCCAATAATACTATCTAATAATATCATTTAAATAATATGAGTTACTGTGTTGTGACAATTATTGATTTGATAATATAAAATACTATGTAATTTTCACTGTAACAATTATTGAATGAAATACTGAGTGACTTCTTACGTAAGCATCAATAATCAAAGATACTATGCAATACCGTGTGCTATTGTGCAACAACGCGTATTACTGTACTTTTATCACCGGTTACTTCAACAGTTAATGGTAAAAGTTCCGCTGTCAATTTTTAGAAAACTTATTTTTGTCGTTTTCTTCATCCGACAGTTATTCTGTTATGGGCTCACCAATGATTGCGCCGTCGTACGAATATTCCCCGACAAAAAGAATATTATCCGACAAAAAGAATATTCTCCAAATATTTTATGATAACTTGCTTACTTTATAAAATTTGCACATATTACCCATAATTATCACATTTATCAAATCCACACCTTACTATTTAAAATAATATATATAGAAAATTAAATCTTATTCATAAAAAGTTGGGGTCTTAAATGGCTTACCCTTATTGTAGAATAAATGTTATTTATTTAAATAATTTATTAATTTAATTTATTTATTTAAATAAAATTAGAATTATTCTAATTGATTTATTCACAACCGGTTTAATATGGAGAACCTAAAGGGTCACACCATAAAAGAAAGAATATTTATTAAAGAAGCTCATGACATAATCGTAATAATAACAAGCTCATGACATAATCGTAATAATAAGTTAAGTGTGTTTAATTTAATCTATGGTGATAAAATAAATTAAATAGCCTTATATTTATTATTTAATATTTTGGATGTATTAAATATAAATTAATAAGAGGAGTCTTATTTTTATTATTATTTAATTTCTAAAGAAGTTTGAGAATTAACTAATAAGATACTCTCTCTCTCCCATATATTCCTAATAAGATTAGGAGGTTAATTAATTAAAAGAGTTTAATTATTCCCAATAGGAATGGAAAACCTAATTAATTAAAAGGTTTATTTAATTAATATGAAACCTAATTTCTAAAAGGTTTAGGAGGGTTGCCTACATCTATAAATAAGAAAGTATTATTATGGAACAAGGTTAGACATTACACTATTCTAATAGTTGGGAGAGTATACACATTCTATAGAGATAGAATTAGGGTTTAGCCAAACACCCACCTTCTTGAATATCTCTACTTATTTGGTGGATCACCTCTAGAGGCCAAACACTTGGGTGGCTAACGTTGATCAAAGGAAGGAATCAAACCCGGAGAACTCAAGGAGATCATGAAGGATTTGGAGTTGAACTTGTACCCGTGGAAGCTTAGTTTTACAAGGGTATGATTTGATAATTCTTTCTCTTTCGTTTTAATTAATAACTGTACATAAAGGATGATCCGGGTATAAGGTTTGTAAAATTTTAAAATTTGATTTTCAACACGCTTCCGCTACTTTAATTGTTACAAACCTAACAGAAAGTGACATTTCTCCAGTTCAATACTAAGTTCGTTTCCACGCATCTCTTGAGCACTAGATCCAAATTTGCCAAATAAGAATCATACGAATTTCCAAATACTGAAAAGTCATCCATGAATACTTCAAGTATCTGCTCAACCATGTCGGAGAAAATACACATCATGCACCTCTGAAATGTAGCAGGCGCATTGCACAACTCGAATGACATCCGTCGAAAGGCAAAAGTTCCATAAGGGCATGTGAATGTCATTTTTTCTTGATCTTCGGGTGCGATTGCTATCTGGTTATACCCCGAGTATCCATCCAAGAGGCAATAAAACTTGTGCCCTGCCAGTCTATCTAACATCTGATCAATGAAAGGTAGGGGGAAATGGTCTTTGCGAGTAGATTTGTTAAGCTTTCTATAGTCCATGAAAACTCTCCACCCTGTCAATGTTCTTGTTAGAATTAACTCGTTGTTCTCATTAGTAACAACAGTCATGCCCCCTTCTTAGGGACACATTGGACAGGGCTTACCCATGCACTGTTAAAAATTGGATAAATGATTCCTGCATCGAACCACTTGATGATCTCATTTTTCACCACCTCTTTCATTATTAGATTCAGTCAACATTGATGTTCAATGGTAGGATTTGAGTCATCATCCATAAGGATCTTGTGCATACAAATGGATGGATTGATTCCTTTAATGTCTGCAAGTTTCCACCTCAAAGCGGTCTTGTTGTTTTTCAAAACTTGCAATAACTCACTTTCCTGTACTTCATCCAGTAATGCAGAAACGATGACATGCAAAGTGGATGATTCTCCCAAATAAGTATAACGTAAATGGCTCGGTAGAGGCTTTAGTTCCAACACGGGAGCTTGATCCTTGGATGCAGAATCCGGTCTAGTCAACAGTTCAACTATTTGTTTTGAGTTACTAAATCGTGGGTAATTCAGCAATTTCACATACTCAGGATGAGTAAAATCTTCCACATCACAAGCACCTGTCAGATTTGCCTCAAGCGAGTCGAAACTGAAATTTTCTAAGGCAATCTTCAGATTCACTGGGAAACTTCATAGACATGAAGATATTAAAAGTCACTTCTTGGTCTTGAACTCTCATCGTGAGTTCTCCCTTCTGAACATCAATAAGTGTCCTTCCTGTAGCCAAGAATGGTCGACCTAGAATGATAAGTACCTCTCTGTCTTCCTAGAAGTCCAGAAAAATAAAATTCGTAGGAAAGATGAAATTGTCCACCTTGACTACATCTTCCACTATCCCTTTCAGATAAGTTAATGATCTGTCCGCCAATTACAACGTGACACTTGTAGGCTTGGCCTCACTTAACCCAAGCTTCTTGTAAATAGACCACGACATTAGATTGATGCTAGCTCCTAGATCACATAGAGCTTTGCCAATGAACTGGTCCCCAATAGTTCATGGAATAGTGAAACTTCTAGGATCTTTAAGCTTAGGCGGAAGCTTTTTTTGAAGTATAGCACTACACTCCTCTATCAGTGCTACAGTCTCATAGTCCCCCAATTTTCTCTTCTTGGATAGAATGTCCTTCATCAACTTGACATAACTGGGTATTTGCTCCAACGCTTCAGCAAACGGAATATTTATATGAATTTTCTTAAAAACTTCCAAGAACCTTGAAAACTGTTTGTCAAGTGTTTGCTTCTGAATGCGTTGGGGAAATGGTAAAGGTTGTATTAAAGGAATTGGCTTACTACCAGTAGGAGCTGGTATTGTGGTTTCCTTTGGTCTAATTTCCTCACCCCCAAATTTGTCACTATTGGCCTCAATAGTGTTTTCTTCTTCGATGGCATTAGGTTTCACAGTTGAGGATTCTCCATCAGTCTCATTCAATACCTTACCACTCCATAGTGTAACTGCTTTACATTGCTCCTTGCCTTCTCTCTTGGGATTTACCTCAGTGTCACTTGGCAAGGTACCTTGGGGACAACTATTCATGGCAGTGACCAACTGCCCCATTTGGTTCTCCAAGTTTCAGATGGATAACTCCTTACTATTGATTCTAGTCTTATTTTGGGCTATGTATCTGGAGAGGAGATCTTCCAGGCTAGGCTTTCTTTCTTGTTGAGGTGGGGGTTGGTATAAGTTTTGTGGTTGTTGAGCTTGAGATTGAAAACCAGGAGGTTGGAAACCTAAAGAGTATGTTGGTTTAGGAGTCGAAGATTGGCTTTGGTTGTTGTTACTCCACGAGAAATTTGGGTGATTTCTCAAACCAGGATGTTAATGTGTGGGGGTAGTGCTATTTTGTTGTCGCCCGTAGTTGGACACATATTGAACTGACTCAGCGCTAATTGCACACTGATTAGTTGGGTGATTCCTAGCACATAAGTCACATGGCACAACCACACTGTGCACTGATTGCACCCCATCGAGTCCACTTTCTTAGTCAGGACATTGACTTGCGTAGACAATGCAGTCATTGCATCAACCTCATAAACCCCAGCCACTTTTCGCGATTTTTGCCTCTTAGTTGGCCATTGATAGTTATTAGCGGCCATTATTTCCAACAATTTGTAAGCTTCATCATACTTCTTCCCTATAAATGCTCCACCAAACGCGGCATCAATATTAGATCTGGTATAACCCACTACTCTGTTATAAAATGTTTTCACTTGTAGCCAATTAGGTAAGTTGTGGTGAGGACACTTTCTCAGTAGATCCTTTTACCTTTCCCACGCTTCATAAAAAGATTCGGAGTCCATTTGAGAGAAGGACATGATGCCGTGTCTGAGCTTTGCAGTTTTCATTGGCAGAAAAAACTTCACCATGAATTTCTGGGCCAAATCAGCCCATGTAGTAATGGAGCCCGAAGGGAGTGAATGCAACCAACTCCTTGCCTTATCTTGTAGGGTGAAAGGAAATAGTCTGAGTCTGATAGCATCTTTGGACACTCCGTTATATCAGAATGTATCACAGATCTCCACAAAATTGATCAAATGGTCATTTGAGTCATCATTCGACATTCCTCTGAATATCACATTATTTTGTATCATTTGAATCATGCCTGACTTAATTTTAAAGCTGTTGGCTTGAATCACGGGTCTTTGTATACTTGCTTGGATATCTTTGATATGAGGCATAACATATTCCGCAAAGACTTTTGTACTTCTTCTGCCATGGTATCTTGATTGGTATCTTGACTGAGTAAATTCTAAACTCTTTCCCTTCTTAGTCTTCGAAATATTCTCTCAACCTCGGGATCAAGAGGGGTTCAATTTGGATCATTACGAGGTCGAATACAAGATCAAGAGTACCTATAAGATTGAAACAGAAAAACATGTTTAAATTAAGATTATCTTGAATTGGTATTAATATTGAAAAATAATAGATAATAAATTCCTCGACAACAGTGCCAAAAACTTGTTGATTGATTTCACAATCAATAAAACACGTGCAAGTATATGCGGTTCACAAGTAATATAATGATAAGTTGAGTGTTGAACCCACAGGGAAATAGAATCTAAGCTATTCAAGTACTAAAATTATATCAATGCAATCTTATCTAAACAATTGATTAAAGATGGTATGTCAAGCGAATTGTAATTAACAAAGTAAATTAATGAGAAAAGATTGATATCAAATAAGACAAGCTAAGATTACAACTCCCCTAATATTTCATTTAATCTTCGAACTTTCCTTTTTGTCACACAAATCGCTAAAATGGTCAACCGAGAATTCTATGTATTCATAAGCCTCTTCCGAAGGTCAAATGAATATCCCTTATCTAAATAAATCACTATATTCCTATGGTGAAATAAGTTATTATATGAATCATTAAGCTTTAATTCTTACAAGCTACACATGTCAATAAGATATATTCCTATTCTATATGCAAGTAATGCTCACAATCCCCTTAGGAATGGTCATAGCATGTGTTGTTATATTTAGAGTTAAGTATTAAAGTCCATTTCCCAATATCAAATTAACATTCATATTAATTACTTGGATAAGCAATTAATAATTAAATCATAAAATATAACAACCCATTCAATTGTGATTCATTATGATAAGTAGGAGAGAAATTAGATTTAACTAATCATTAGGTTACATTGCAATCTTAGAAATGAAGTTAGTTCATAACTATGAAGATAAACTCCATTAATGGTGTGTTCAATATGTTAAGATTACACAAATAAATGAAAGATTTAGAGAAGGAAAACCCTTTTGAAAAAGTATTCAAACTCTAACTCTTCACTTCAAGGTGTAGAATCCAAGCTTTGTTGAAGGTAATGTTCTTCTCCTTTTTGGTTTTCAAACTCTTGCTCTCTCCCCTCTAACTTGTGTGTAAAATTCATATGTCTTAGAGAGAGGGAGGCTGGTGGGTTATAAGGATCAAATCCTTACCCATCAGGTCAACCCATTAGCCTTGCTGTCTGCCTGAGATCCGAAACTAGCGCTGCGACGCAGGGTTTTAGCCTTGGACAGGGGATGCAGCACCCGTGTGACCAAGATGAAGGAATAGTGAGCACTGCGGCGCCATTTTGCAAAGGGGAATTTGGCGCTGCGACGCTGGTTCATTGGATGACACTGTAAAGGGGCGCAGCGGCGCCAGGAATGGCTTAGAATCCGGCGATGCAGTGCCGGTAGTAGAAAAAGATATTTTTGCCCCTTTTAAACATGGAATTGACTTAAAACCTCATGCAACGCATTTTAATGCAAAATAACAACATACTATAAAAGCAATAGAAAGTATGATGGACATACAAAATCTTATGGATTACAGTATCCGATTCGCGGGTATAAATCTCACTCATCAATAGCCCCAAAAGATATACAGCCTGCAGCTCCAAAAAATATCCATAATATCCATTGTGTTTGCCTTCATTGTCTCTCATATGCAATGGGTACTTTCAGATTGTGTTCCACTGCCCTGTCTTGATTTCCTCTCCCTAGTTGCAGTCCCATTTCTAGTAGAACAATTGCCTAATTTTCTTTTCACCTATCAAGTACCAAATGTCAGTATGTACATTCCCAAATTGGAAAAAAACATATAAATGATACAAAATTAAATAACTCACACTGATTTTTGGCCTTATTTCAGTTGGTATTGCTATTGGACCAGTTTGTTGTTGGGGAGGTGTGTTCTGACAACCAAGTTTATTATGTCCATATTGTTTGCATTTGGAACACATCATTGGAGTCCCTTTCCTTGAAACTTTACTACTGCTCTTTGGATCTTCATTTGGATCTTTCCTTCTACATCTTTTTGGCCTTCCAACCAATCTTTTAGTCAACGATGTCAACAACATTGGTAAGCCAGTAGTAGGCCAATTATTGCTTCTACTCATGGGATTTAACAGATGGTTATAAGACTTTAGATAGGTTTCAATGTAGTAACAAGGGTCAACAAAATCCTCAACAGGCCTCTCTTAATGAAGTATCCTAGTAGCAGCATGATGGCAAGGTGCCCTAGATAATTGCCACAGCCCACAAGAGCAAGTATGGTTTACTATGTCTACCACATATTTACCATACTTGTCACTCACCTCATACATATGCCCCCATCCCAGGTGTGATCACAGTACTTTGTCATTTTAATAGACATATTCACTTTAGTTAGAATCCTAGAACATAATTTACCATCTCTTCTTAACATCTCATCTCTCTTGGTATGGATTCTTTCCATTAACTGAGTTTTTATGTCTTCAAACAATTGTTAAGATGGGTTTATATCTTTCCTCTAGGATCCAACTATTAAAACACTCTGACATATTGTTTCTCACTATATCACATTTGGTAGTGATATCAAAGTAAGCCTTACTCCAAAGTTTAGGAGGTGTACCTATCAAGGCAGTGTGTGCATCCTTTGACTGTGTCATGATGTCCTTCATTGCCTTTCGAAAATCACCAGGATTGTTGGCCTTTGATGCCTTCCAAAACATCACCTTTAAAGCTGCCCCAGGAAACCTTTTTCCCCAATTTTCATAGATGTGTCTTATACAACATCTATGCTCTACTTGGGGCAGTAATTCCTGAATAGCAGGCACTAAACCCTATGCAAATATGCAGGAAATTTTTGTTAGTATAATGAAATAAATGTGTAGTACACATAAAACTTTAGATATAATAAAAAGAAAATTACACCTTTTCTTGATCAATAATTAATGTCTATCCATGGCCATATTGTAATCCAACATCTTCAACCAGAAAATTTAAAAACCAGCTCCAATTGTCTTTATTTTCACTTTCCACCACAGCCCAAGCTATAAGGAACATCTGGTTGTTAGCATCTCTACCTATTGTAGATAAAAGCGCTCCTCTACAATATGTCTTTAGAAAACAACCATCAAGACCAATAATAGGCCTACATCCCTCCAACCAATTCTTCTTGACAACATCAAAACAAACATACATCCTTTGAAACCTTTTTGGAGTGCTCTATTCAGTTCTAATTTGTATAGTGCTACCTGGATTTGTATTAAGGATCTCTTGTCCATAGTCCCAAACACCTTCATAATGCTTTGCCAAAGTTTTTTCTATCTCAGATAAGGCCATTTTTTAACTTGAAAACATTGTCTAATAGAGCATTGCAGTCCAAACCTTAACTATATAGCCTGTTACAATACCCTCAACTTGATCCTTGGTTTTGTTCTAATTATCCCTCCAAACTTATCTAACAACCACCTAGATCTAATAATCTTTATCTTTGTGGCCCTAATACAGCTGTGGATCTTAGTTGGGTATGCCTTAATTTGAAACCATTTCTCTCTTAGAACATAACTTGCCCAAAGCTTCCATGGACATCATGCTGCACACTTAGCTTGAAGCCTTGTAGATTCATTAACTGGAAACCAAATTCCTTTCCCTTTCCCAACTGCATAATTTTTTATTGCTTCTCTTAGTTGCTCAACCCCAGTGAAAGTTATGTACAACTCAAAGTCAATGTCCTTCATTGCAGTGTTTGGATTATACACAGGAACAATTCTTTTTACTTTTATCCTTGGCTCTTCACCTTTCCACTCACTATCACTACTTGAGGGAGGAGTTGCAGGAACTTCAATGTCAGAATCCACATACACTTCCTTCCATGGCTTCATGCCCTTTGTACCATATTTAGTCACACCATCATCATCAGATGAAAAGGTAGGTTCAACCTCCATCTTCTTGCTTGAATCCTTCTTAGTTGCATTTTTCTATTTCTTGCCCTTGTTCTCATTTATCTCCTGATTATCTGATGCCTTTTTAGCATGTCCTGCAGTAAAAGCTTGAGTCCCTATATGTTCAATAGGTACTTCACCACATTGCACTTTCACTTCATCATCCAAATGAACTTCACAAACAACTTCCAACTCTTTGAGCTTTGATTTCTTAATCTCTTCCTTATGTAGCCTAACATTGATCAACTCCTCATTCCCATCATCATCATTAACATCAGTGGACTCAACATTTGTTTATTCATCTGTAGAATCATCATCATTATAATATCCCATTGGTGCATTAACTTGCACATCAACCACGCCAACTTCCATCTCACCTACCTGCTCAACTTCCTTCTCAAATGGTAAGACTTCATCAATGGAGTGGTCACAATATAGATCAACTTACCAGATTTAGAACCCTCCTCAATTAGTAACCTAATACTATGGTCATCACATATTAAATCTAAACCATAACGAATATTCGAATCACCTCTTCTAAAATACACTGCAGTATTCTTTTTGTATCCATACTTCTTAGGTAAGTTGTTTATTTTGTCAACATTCAGCCAGTCACCATCAACGTCATGAAGCAATTCTATCAAACCTCCTTCGTAGTGGTATATTGGTTCTTCAATGAACCTACCACCATGATTTACTTCCACAAAAATAAAACCATGCTGCAATAGGTACAAGGCACAACATTTGAGACAAACATTATAATATTAAACAATAATAATAAATTTCTTTCACCAATATATCTGACCAACATAATTTTCTTAGCACATAAAAACACTATAACTAGTACTAGCACTTAAAAACATTACTTAGATTTCTTTCACCAAGATATCAATTATGTGATAGCTAGTTTTCAATAAAATAATTATGTGATAGCTAGTTTTAAATTTTAAAATGCATAGTATGGGTGTTCATGCATCTATACCATTCAAACTGTTGCTAAATATAACTCACGAACAGAAACATATTGCACAGGATCACACATAAGTATGAAAAAAGTAGATATATTTACCAATTCAGTTTTACAAATTTATCATTTTAACATGTATAGAAAACTTGACAATTTTAGGAGAGAAAAAACAGCATTAAGAATTTTTAGTTTCTTTCAGCTATATCCAAAATCACTTATCAGTTGATGTTAATTTCTTGAGTTGAATAGAAAAGGAAAAATATTGTACATACAATAATCATTACTCACATTTCACCAAGATATCAATTATCTTTGTTGGAGATATTATGATTTTATTAGCTTAATAATATAGATATAGATGATATGCACCTTTTTCATGAAATTCATATCTATGAAGCTCCTTTCTCTTTAATTATTCCACGAGTATATAAGAGTTTATGTTGCGTCTTATGATATAGTTGTACACTTGCTAGCATATCCCTATTTCAAAGCCAAGGCTTGAGGCAAGTTTTGTATTCCCATGTACAGCGGATGAAAATTCTCTGCTTCAAAATTATACTACTATATAGTTTAAAGTTTGAGGAGAAAGAGATCACCAAAGTAAAGTAATGGGAACATATAACATATTATTGTGATACATACATATATACATGCCTATCTTTCAAACAATATTTTCATTCCAAACCTCCCCCCACTTTCTTTCAAAGGTACCGATTACAAAGCAGAGACAAAGACAGATACAGAGGGAAATCAATTACCAGAGACAAAGGGAGGGGAGAACAAGTGAGAAAAAATTTAGATTTCAAAAAAAATAGAGGTACCCATCACTGCTTTTGAAAATCCCCAAATAAATTGCATAAAACCCTAGATTTTAACAATCAATAGCTAAAACCAAACACAAAATCGTGCATATCTTGTACCAACGAAGATTTAAGCCATATATTTGTAGAAAAAACCCTAATTTTCCTGCCTTTAAGCTCGTCGGTCGTCGCTCGTCTCACAGTCGCTCACTCTCTCTCTCTTAGGCAACGAAGATCTGTTAAAATGAGAAGTAAAAGGCCAAGACAAAAATAATGAAGGTTATTTTGTTGCCACCTATTCCACGTATGATAGACCCCCTCTAAGCCACGTCTTTTTCCTTTTCTTTTACAAATCCACGTAAGAAAATATTTAACAGCCGTTCAATTAATTTAACAGAATAACCCAATTTTACTATTTTAATTAATTTAATGGGGTAATTAAAAAAATTAAAAATTCAATGGTGTATTATGTAAAACTTGCCAAGTATAATGGTGAAAAACTTAGTTTTGTCGTTAATTATCTATACTCAGTTTCTCTAATAATGTTCAAAAATCTAATAAACTAATATCCCTAGTTTCATAAAAATAGTAAATTTTAAATTTTTATAAATATTATTAATATTTTTAAATATTATTCTATAAAACTACTGAATGATTAGATAAAACTCTAGTTTAGATTAGAGTTGGAGATTGCAGCTCTTGAAGATCATTAGAGATTCAGCTTGGAAGCAAGGGAATTCAGATTTGCTTAACTCAAACCCTAAATTCTCTTATCTCTTTGTATCTTTTAATGTTTATTCAATTATGGATTATGAATTTCACTTTAATCATGAACTAATTTCTATTTTGAGATTATAATGGATCTTGTTGCGTAGTTTACTTTAATATGCTTCCTTGTTAGTTTTGTTCATTATTATTGGATTGTCTATTATGGTTTGTGATTAATTGCTTAATTTCCTAGCTAATAATTACCGTGATAATCCATATAAAATCGAGAGACAGATTATGGGTTTAGATCTGATCATAATAGCATGTGTTTGTGACTTCTATATGACGATGAAATTCATGATTCATGCTTAGAATAGAGATATACCTTGTTAGGTTTGTAAGAAATCATGACGCAATCAAATTGCAAAATAGCGGAAGCATGGTATATCAAAGTTTAAAAATTTCCACAAAACTTTTACTCGGATCATCCTTTATGCGCAGTTATTAATTAAAACGAAATAAAAGGAGATTAGATTCATACCTTAGTAGAACGAAGTTTCCACAGGTACGAGTTCAACTCCTTGTTCTTCGTGATCTCCTTGAATATTCGGGATTAATTCCTTCCTTTGATTAATGTTATCCACCCAAGTGTTTGGCCTCTAGAGGTGATCCACCAAGGAGAGGAATTGTTCAGGAAGGAGGGTGGTTGGCTAAACCCAAGTTTTCTATTCTCTGTAGAAAAGGAGTACTCTCCAACAATTAGAATTACGTTTACTGATATCTAACATAAGACTTCTCTTATATAGATATTAGGTAACCATTCTAATCCTATTAGACATAGGGTTTCATTTAATTAATTAAACTTCTTTAATTAATTTGGCTTCCCAACACATTAGATTAATTAATTAAACTCCTTTAATTAATTTACCTCCTAATTTCATTAGGAATAAATGAGAGTACTAATATTAAATTAATTCCTAAACTTCTTTAGAAATTAAAATAATAATAATTGTAATAATATTAATAAGACTCCTCTTATTAATTTATATTTAATATTTCTAAAATATTAAATAATAAATATTAAGCTATTTAATTTATTTATTCACCATAGATTAAATTAATTATACTTAACATATTATTACGATTATGTCATTACCTTCTTAAATAATTATTCTTCCTTTTATGGTGTGACTCTTTAGGTTCTCCATATTAAACCGGTTATGAATAAATCAATTAGAACAATTCTAATCTTATTTAAATAAATAAATTAAACTAATAATTCATTTAAATAAATAACATTTATTCTACAATAGGGATAAACCTCCCTAGCGATCAACGACTTCCAAATAATATAGATTTCAACATTAATCATAAAAGAACCTGTGAGTAAATAGTTACCATACAATTCAATCCTTTCACCATACAATGTCCCAATAAAATATAAGACATGAAATTACTGTCAAGTCTTATTTTATTTAATTATATGTATTTTGATTAGAAAATGCACAACTCCAAATAATATAAATTAGAAACTTCTTTCTAATTTCATTCTTCCTTGGCCAAGGACTACTGGGTTGTCATTTAACGAATCACATAGGACATATCTCTTCTTTTACTAGAAGTGGTAGATTCTTTATTGATCATACATTATCTCCATATGTAACTTATTACACCTAAGCATACCCTTTGATATACCCTTAAGGGTCTTAAGGAATAAGTCAAAGTATGATTCATTACACACAAGATACTATGATGATCTCAAGTCCAAGGATCACTTGTACTACTATTACATTAGGAATTTCTATTGACAGACGAGTAAAACTCCATTTGGTATTCCTTAGTGAGTCACGTTCAGTGTACTTATTCTCCAATAAGCACCTACATACTTGCTTTAATGTCTCCACACAAATGATAATGAGATCAATCATCCTCATCCAATGAGCAAGCAACATATGTACCAATCTATCCGGATTTACTAATCCCCTTTTTAGTAATCCAACGATTGGGAACTATTTTAGTTTTAAACTTTCTAAGAATTTAGATCTCATTAGCATGATCAACATCATGATTCTAAAAGCATTGCTTAAAACTATGGATTATTTATATATTATAAAAATAACATCATGTAGATAATTAAATACCTTTAATAAATGAATAATTTAATAAATAAATAAGATCGTTTACAAAGTATATGTTTTATCATATTACATGATTGGCTTGTATGCATACTATTTTCAATCTCCCACTTGCACTAAAGCCAATCGCCATGGTATCTCATACCCATCTTCTCTAAGTGGCGATTAAACTGCTGTTACGTTAAAGTTTTAGTAAATGAATCTGCAATGTTGTCTTGAGAGTCTACACGCTCTAAGGTGATGTCTCCTCTTTTAAGGATTTCCCTGATCAAGTGAAATCGTCGCAACACGTGTTTGGATTTCTGATGAGACCTGGGTTCCTTAGCCTGTGAAACAGCTCCAGTGTTGTCACAGTACAAGGGGACTGCTTCTCCAATGCTAGGAACCACACTAAGTTCGGTTATGAACTTCTTCATCTAAATAACCTCCTTTGCAGTTCAGTTGCAGCTATGTACTTTGTCTCTGTCACTGAATCAGCAACTGTTTGCTGTTTGAAACTCTTCCAACTCACTGCGCCTCCGTTTAAGGTAAACACATACCCCAAAATGGATTTACTGTCATCTTGGTCTGTTTGAAAACTTGAGTCTGTGAAGCCCTCGAGTTTTAATTCAGACCCACCGTAGACAAGAAATACATCCTTAGTCCTTCGTAAGTACTTTAGGATATTCTTCACTGCCTACTAGTGCTCTTCTCCTGGATTCGACTGATATGTGCTTGTTACACTAAGTGCATGAGCGACATTTGGTCTAGTACATATCATACCGTACGTGATAGATCCTATTGCTGAAGCATATAGAATTTTACTCATACTGTCTCTCTTTTTAGGTGTCTTTGGGTTAGAGATGTATTCTATGGCTCATCGACATGAGACCTCTTTTAGAATCTTCTATGATAAACCTCTTTAGCATCGAGTCAATGTACGTTCCTTGGGATAAGCCAAGCATCCTTTTAGATCTATCTATATAGATCTTTATCCCCAAAATATAGGATGCTTCTCCCAAGTCTTTCATGGAGAAGTGTTTAGATAACCAGATTTTAATCGATTGTAGCATAGGAATGTCATTCCCTATCAGTAATATATCATCAATATATAATACAAGGAATGATACAGCGCACCCACTAACCTTCTTGTACACACATGGTTCATCTTCGTTTTTAATAAAATCAAACTCTTTGATTGTCTCATCAAAACGGATGTTCCATCTACGAGAAGCTTTCTTCAATCCATAAATGGATCGTTGTAGCTTACAGACTTGATTTGTTCCAACCTTCGAAATAAATCCCTCTGGCTGTGTCATATACACATCCTCCTCAAGTTTCCCATTAAGGAAGGCCGTTTTCACGTCCATCTGCCAGATCTCATAGTCGTAATAAGGTGCAACCGAAAGCAAAATTCGAATGGACTTGAGCATTGCTACTAGTGACAAGGTTTCATCATAGTCAACTCCTTATCTGTTTGAAACCTTTTGTAACCAATCGGGCCTTATAGGTCTCTACTTTGCCGTCCGCTCCAGCCTTTCTTTTAAAGACCCATTTACACCCAATAGGCTTAATGCCTTCAGGTGGTGAAACCAAAGTCCATACTTGGTTCTTATCCATGGAGTCCATCTCGGATTTCATTGCTTCAAGCTATTTCCCTGAGTCTTTATTACTCATAGCCGGTTCATAATTCAATGGATCATCATCATTTATGACGTGTACCTCATTATCATCCTCTATGACGAATCCATACCTATCAAGTATCTTCGGTACTCTTCTAGATTTACGAATAGGGTGTTGTACAGAAGGTGTCTCTACTTGGACAAGTTCATCCAATTGATCTGTAGTGGTTTATGGTTATTGAATTTCTTCAATATCTATTTTCCTCCCATTATCCCCTTCAAGGATAAACTCATTTTCCAAGAAGGTAGTGTGTTTTGCAACGAACACCTTTTGCTCAGTAGGATTATATAAATAGTATCCCAAACTTTCTTTAGGATATCCCACAAACATGCACTTATCAGATCTTGTCCCAAGCTTATCATTTTGAAACCTTTTCACATAAGCTGGACATCCCCAAATCTTAACATGCTTAAGACCCGGTTTTCTCCCTATCCACATCTCATATGGAGTCTTAGGGATGAATTTCGAGGGGACATTATTTAGTAGATATGCAGCCGTTTCTAGGGCATAACCTCAAAAGAAAATTGGAAGATCGGTAAAACTCATCATGGAACGAACCATGTCCAACAATGTTCGATTTCTCCTTTCAGATACTCCATTTAATTGTGGTGTACCTGGTGGAGTCCATTGTGAGATTATACCATTATCTTTGAGACAATTGAGAAACTCACCGTTTAAGTATTCTCCACCTCGATCTGATCTAAGAATCTTAATACTTTTGTTAGTTTATTTCTCTACTTCAATTCTGAACTCTTTGAACTTTTCAAATGATTCAGATTTGTATTTCATTAAATACACATATCCAAATCTTGAGTGATCATCAGTGAAAGTAATAAAATAAGAATACCCTCCCCGTGCATTCGTTGTCATAGGTCCACAAACGTCTGTGTGAACCAACGCTAACAACTCTGTAACTCTTTCTCCTTTTCCACTAAAAGGAGATTTAGTCATTTTACCCATGAGACAATATTCACAAGTTGGATATGATTCATAATCAGATAGCTCTAAGAGCCCATTCTTATACAACTTGGATAATCTTGTTTCATTGATATGACCGAGTCTACAGTGCCACATATAGGTATAATTAACATCATCTCTTTTCTTTTTCTTAGTTTGTTCTATTTGAAATATATTTTCATGCAAGTCAAGTATATAAAGTCCATTTCGCAAATTACCAACACCATATAAAATATTATAATTATAAATAGAACAATTGTTCTTTATTATAATGTCAAATCCATCCATATCTAATATGAAAATAGAAATAATATTTCTAATGATATTCGGAACAAAATAATAATTATTTAAATAAATGGACTTGCTCGTAGGCAGTGCTAAACAATAAGTGCCTACAACTAATGCAACAACCTTTGCTCCATTTCCCACATGTAGGACAACCTCATCTTTGTTCAGCTTTCTACTTCTGACCAGTCCCTGCACAGTATTACATGTGTGAGAACCACAACCGGTATCCAATACCCAAGTAGAATTTTGACTTTCTGAAAAATTAATTTCAATCATGAACAAACCTTGATTGGAAGTCGAAGCTTCTCCAAGCTTCTTCTTAGCCAGAAACTTCTTACAGTTTCTCTTCCAGTGACCCGACTCGTTGCAATGGAAGCACATTCCTTTACTAGCTGGATCAGGTTTCTTTTGATCCTTTCTATTCGCCTTGCCCTTAGCCTTCTTAGATTTCTTCTTTTCAGAAGATACCTTGGGCCTCTTCCTTTTCTTAGAAGAATCATCCACCATTAATACATGGTTCTTCTTGGATGGGAATTGTCCTTATGCAGTTTTCAACATGTTAAGTAATTCAAGCAAGCTGACATCTAACTTATTCATGTAGAAATTTACAACGAACTGTGAGAAGGTCTCAGGGAGTGACTGCAAGACTAAGTCTTGACTCAACTCCCCATCCATGACGAACCCAAGCTGTCCAATAATTAAATGCCTTTAATAAATGAATACTTTAATAAATAAATAAGATCGTTTATAAAGTATATGTTTTATCATCATACATGATTGGCTTGTATACATACTACTTTCATACCTATGCACCGTATGTAGTCTATTGAGAACTTATGCTTAAACCCTCTTTAATTGTAATTCACATAGAGATATAGTGGGTTAGTTAATTAGGGTGTTCACATTCCTTCTATCATCTTTGGATTTAGTGTGATATGGGTATGGTACATTGAGAGATGGTCATATTTTACCTTCGTATACTCGACTAACAGACCGATATAATTAATTTGATTTAACAGAAAGTGTGTTGATCTAAATGAATCAATAAGTGAAATTTTATTCTCAAGTCTTCATATTCTAGTTTCATTCCAGGGAAGTTAGTATTAGTTTAATTAATTATTATTCAAAATATTGAATCAATCGTTTAAATAAGATTAATATGGTTAAGAGTTAGTGCTTGGTAATTTTTATTAAATAATTCCTCGTGCGAACGATATTCTACTTTCATTTTATTACTTGTTGACCGTGTATACTTGCACGCATATATTGATTGTGAAAATGACCAACAAGTTTTTGGCGCCGTTGCTGGGGATAATCCATCTCTCGATTTTATATGGATTATAACGGTAATTGTTAGCTAGGTAATTAAGCAATTAATCACAAACCATAATAGACAATACACTAATAATGAACAAGACTAACAAGGAAGCATTTCAAAGTAAACTACGCAACAAGATCCATTATAATCTCAAAATAGAAATTAGTTTATGATTGAAGTGAAATCCATAATCCACAATTGAATAAACATTGAAAGATATAAAGAGATAAGAAGAGAATTTAGGCTTTGAGTTAAGCAAATCTGAATTCCCTTGCTTCAAACTGGATCTCCAATGATCTTCAAGAGCTTCAATCTCCAACTCTAATCTAAATTAGGATTTTATCTAATCTAATCTAATGGAATAGAATCCCCTAATCCTTGTGAACTCTCCTCCTTTTATATGCCTCTTCGTGTGTCTTTTAGTCCTCGTTAAAGTCCTTCAAACCATTTGCCCAAACAAATCCTTTTTAGACTTAACTTCTGAAAAATCTCTTTCTTCCCAATAACCTCGCCCTGGCGCAGTTTTTACACTAGGAAACTTAGCCCCCGGTGTATGAACAGTTCCAAAAATTATAAAAATGCCATTAAGCTCCATTTTTCATGTTTTGAACCTCTGAAGCCGTTTCTTACAACACAAACATAAAAACAAGTGAAATGACACTAAAAATACTTAAAGTTAACAAAGAATTAAGCCTAAATGGTATTCAATTCGTAGGTATAAAACCCATTCATCAGTTCCCACACGAATGCAAATAGGATGGAGAGTGTGTATTGACTACAGAAAATTAAATGTTGTAACTAGAATAGTTTCCTCTTCCTTTTATTGATCAAATGTTAGAACGATTAGTTGGGCACAGTTATTATTGCTTTCTAGATGGTTTTTCAGGTTATAACCATACTGTGATCGCACCCGAGGACCAAGAAAAGACCACATTCACATGTCCTTTTGGTACTTTTGCCTATCGACGAATGTCTTTTGGATTATGTAATGCCCCATGTACTTTTCAGTGATGCATGGTAAGCATTTTTTCAGATCTTTTAGAAGAATGTATTGAGGTCTTTATGGATGATTTCACAATTCATGGTGATTCTTTTGATGAATGCCTAGATAACTTGAGTCGTATTTTAGATAGTTGAAACTAATCTTGTTCTAAATTTGTAAAAGTGTCATTTTATAGTAGAACATGGAATAGTACTTGGTCATGTTGTGTCATCTAAAGGTCTTGAAATTGATAAAGCTAAGATAGATGTTATTTCTGCTTTGCATTACCCCGTCAGCGTGCGGGAGATTCGTTCTTTTCTTGGTTATGCAGGATTCTATCGAAGGTTTATCAAGGATTTCTCGAAGATTGTATTTCCATTGTGTAAATTGCTACAAAAGGATGTGGACTTTTAGTTTGGTGATGAGTGTAAGGAGGCTTTTGACAATTTAGAGAAATTACTGACTTCAGCTCCTGTGATTCAACCACCGAATTCGAAGTTTTCATTTGAGATCATGTGTGATGCAAGAAACTATGCATTAGGGGTTGTGTTGGGACAAAGGATTGAAAAAGCTGTTCATGCCATCTACTATGCCTCTAGGACTTTGAATGAGGCTCAGATAAACTATTCCACAATTGAAAAAGAACTTTTATCTGTAGTTTTTGCTTTGGATAAATTTCGATCATATTTGCTTGGAACTAAAGTAATAGTTTATTATGACCATGCTGCTCTCAGGTACTTGTTAACTAAGAAGGACTCTAAACCTAGGATTATCAGATGGATTCTGCTTCTGCAAGAATTTGACTTGGAGATCAAGGATTAAAAAGGTGCAGACAACTTGGTAGCGGATCACTTGAGTAGACTGTTAAGAGAAGAGGATGAACTACCCTTGCGTGATTATTTCACAGATGAGAAGCTACTTTCCATCCATGCTAAAACTCCCTGGTATGCAAATATGGTGAACTATTTGGTAAGTGCATATTTTCCTAAAGAATTTTCTAAATCCCAGAAGGAAAAGCTAAAAAGTGATGTTAGACACTATATTTGGGGTGATCCATACTTATAGAAATTTTGTGTTGGCCAGATAGTTAGAAGATATGTGCCTAATAGTGAATTTCAATCTATTCTAACTTTTTTCCATTCTAATGCTTGTAGAGGACATTTTGGTTCAAAAAGAACTGCTAACAAAGTTTTGAAAAGTGGTTTTTATTGGCCTTCACTTTTTAAAGATTCCTATTTGTTTTGTAAAACATGTGTTAATTCCAAAAGGACGAGGAATATTTCTCACAGAAATCAAATGCCCCAAACCCCTATTTTAGTTGTTGAGATTTGGTGTTTGAGGTATATATTTTATGGGACCTTTTCCTTCATCCTTTGGGAATTTATATATTCTTTTGGTTGTTGATTGTGTCTCAAAATGGGTGGAAGCTAAAGCCACTAGGACTGACGATTCTAAAGTTGTTGCAGATTTTGTCAGAACTAACATATTTGTCAGGTTTGGAACAGCACGAGCCATCATTAGTGATCGCGGAACCCACTTTTGCAATAGGGTGTTAGCAGCTTTGTTCAAAAAGTACAATGTTCTACACAAGGTTTCTACATCCTACCATCCGCAGAGTAATGGTCAAGCTGAGGTCTCCAACCGGGAGATCAAATCCATTTTGGAGAAGGTAGTCAACCCGAGCAGAAAGGATTGGAGTCTGCGACTAGATGATGCACTTTGGGCCTATCGAACTGCATTCAAAACTCCTATTGGGATGTCACCATACAGGATCGTATTTGGGAAACCATGCCACCTACCTGTGGAGTTGGAGCACCGAGCTTTTTGGGTAATCAAGCAGTGCAACATGAGCTTGGAGGCAGCTGGAGGACAATGAAAGTTACAACTGCAAGAACTTGAAGAATTGAGGAATGAAGCCTATGAAAGTTCGAAGATTTACAAGTGAAAGACTAAGGCCTTTCATGATAAGCATATTGTGCGAATTTTTTTTGTTGTGGGACAAAAAGTTTTGCTCTATCATTATCGGCTTAAGTTATTTCCAGGTAAATTGAGATCTAGATGGGTTAGTCTTTTTGTTATCACTAATGTGTTTCCTCATGGTGAAGTTGAGATTTATAGTCCAACTACACGAAAGATTTTTAAGGTGAATAAACATAGATTAAAACCGTTCTATGAGGAACATCAAGTGGAAAATATTGAGATGGTGGAGCTGGATGATCCAATCTATGAAGGATGAGAAGAGAGGCATGATGTCGAGCTAAAGACAATAAACAAGGGCAGCTGATTGGGAGGCAACCCAAGAAATCAGATTTGATCTTTTTATCCCTTTACTTTAAGTTTGATAATTGCATGATTAGATAGTAGTTTCGTTCTTCTTTGCTTGATATTCTTACATTGGGGACAATGTAAGGTTTTAGTGTTGGGGGGGGGGGGGGGGGGGAAGATTTAGGTTTTTATTCTATTTAGGGATATTGGGAAATTTGAAAAATTAATACCTTTTAATTTTTTTTGAAAATTTGGGTTCCTTGATTCTATTTGTCTATGTGTTTCGAAGGTTAAAGTCAAAGATTGAAAATCAATGCTAAAATTAAAAATTTGTTTGATGCTTAATTGGTTAATGATTGATGAAAACTAAGCCATGATCCATAGTAATTAACTTGAATTGAATTTGTGATACATGAGTACTTGAATATGAGAAACATGTTTATTTGACAAAGTTATCTGTGGAGTTGTCTATGTGCACTAATCTTATAATTTAAAACTGTTGAACTGCTTATGCTGCTTACAGGACTATGTGAAAGAACAATTGGAAAATTTGAAAATCAAAGTGAGAAATTGTTGAAAAAGGAAAAAGAGGAAACGAAGCAAAAGTGAAACTATGTGGTGGGATGAGATGGAGCGTAAAACGCACTCTTCCATAAACACGTGCGAATAAGTGAGATGGAGCATAAAATATACTCACTTACAAAAGAAGGATTGAGGAAGGTGAAACGGAGCATAAAATACATTTACCGGAAATAAAGAAAAAAAAAGAGCAAAAGCAGGAAAAGTATGTTTTGAGTTTTGAGTGGTGTGCACGGTTTTAGCTCCATGGTAACTAAGTTGAGTAAGTGTGTGGATCATTTAAGAGTTACTTATGTGTATACAATTTGACTTAATGAAATTCATTGGTGAATTGTCAAGATGGTTATCTTGAGTTGATTGACGGAGCATTAATTATGTTTTTGTGGGTTTGGTGTTGATAATCATGATTTGATCTTAAAATTTTTTGACATGATGGTTGAGTAGAGTTATTCTAGAAATCAAACTTTTGGTTTACACGACGACGTGTAAAAGGCTAAGTGTGGGGGAATTTGATAAGTGTATAATATTCATGATTTTTGATTCCTTTACGTTTGGAAGCCGCCCCGGCTAGCTCCTCTCTGCCAAAGGTCGCCCCAACGGGCTCATCAAGCACAAAAACTGTCGCCCCGGCGGGGATCATTTGGATCTAAGGAAAAGGAAGCCCGCCCCGGCGGGCTTGGTCAGTTCAAAACACTTGCCCTGGCGGGTGTCAGCGGGGAGAAAGGGAATCTTTGGATTTTTGGAAACTATTTAGAGGCATATTGTGGCATACTTCTATATGGATTTGGATTGATATTTAAATTAGATTTAGGATATCTTTTAGACTAAGATTACTTTCCTTATTGGATTCTATTTCTATATGAAAACTAGTTATGATTTATAATTTCTTTTAGGATATGGATTTCTAGTTCCCATAGGATTTGGGACCTTGTCTAGCACTATAAATACATGGTATTGCTGAGATATTTTTCATTCAATCATCAGCTCTCATCTATACCATTGGAGTGCAGACTCGGAAGCATGTCAGGCTAGTTCTCTCTATTCAGTTTTAAAGAGAGGTGGAAGCTTGTGTACAAGTAATCGATTAATAAAGAAGTATTATTTATTCCTTCTTGCATGAAATTTCTTCTGATAATCTGTTTTCACTGATTGTATGCTAATTGAACTAATTGATTTTATATGGCCAATTGAGTTAATTTGATTATTATCATCTGCTAGATTAGGATAGGTATTACGTGTAATTGATATCACTTTTCATCATAAGTAGCAACTTGAGAGCTTGTTCTTGATTATATAACAGTTGAATCTGGTGAAGAGCTTATTTCATACAGTGAAAATCTAAGGAGAATTTCGGATAGCAGAGCTTTTTGTTATCTAGGGCTAATAGTTTCATTGAAGGGTAAATAATAACAACTTGATTAATTGGTTGTTGTAACTTGGTGAAGCTGAACTAAGGAACTGAAATTGTCACATATTTATTTAAACTCATTAGTTAAATTTTGTTTTCTTAGTTTCAAAATAATTTCAAAAACCCCCAATCTTTATTTTCTGTTAAAAATAGTAGAATAAATCTAAAACAAGTTACTCTCTGTGGGATCGATCCTTTCTTACTACTGTGCTAATTATTTGAATTTGAGAAAATAAAAGTGAGGTTAATTTTGGAGTGTCAACGACAGTTTCCAATCGCGCTATATACAAACCTAACAGTGGTTTCAAAGTCAAACCTTTTGTAAATTATCGATTATAATGATTATATGTATGAATTAGTCTGCGATTGGATCAATTTTCTGGGCAAAAGAAAAAAAAATTCTGGTTCTGCGATGCAGCGCAATCGCGCCGCGCCCAAACCCATAAAATTTTTTTAGGGTTGCAGCGCGCTTGCACCAGTTCCCAGTTCAATCTGGGCGCGGCCGCGCCACTGCATATTCTGAATTTTTTTATATTTTATTTATTTCAATTAAGATAAAAAGTTTATTTTGAATTAAAATATGATTAAAAATAAAATATTTATTTTACCTTAGAATAGGATTCCACGTTAACTAGAATAAAGGAGTTTATTCATATATGGAATAGAATTCCATGTTTTCTAGAATAAAGAAGTTTATTCACATATGTAATAGGATTTCATGTTTCCTAAAACTAAAGATATTTAATTTCGATAAAGAATATGATTCAACATATTTTATTTTTCCATCAATTTTAAGTTAAAATAAAGGAGTTTATTTTTTACTGGAAATTGGATTTCATGTTAATTAAAATAAAGGAGTTTATTTTGATTTGGAATCTAAATAAAATAAAGGAGTTTATTTTATTCATAATTGGATAAAATAAAATAAAGAAGTTTATTATGATTTAAATTTTGATTAAAATAAAGGATTTTATTTTGTTTCAAAACGGGATTTTTAGTAAACTTAAATTGCTCATTAAATAATATCAATACATATATGGAATATTTTTCTTTATTCGTGAGATGAATGTTATTTATTAATGCATATAGTGATATGTATAATAATAAATTGGACTGATTATGGACTATTGACCAATGTGATTGTCTTTTATTTTAGATGGATGCTTGAATGAACGAGTTTTATAAATGGGGCCTGCGTACCTCGTCTTCTCTAATTTTTCTTAATGTAATTTCTATCTCCCTCCTATGTACTTTTCATTGACTGCTGATTAAGATTTCTATTTATTGAAAATAGTTTATGTAATAGGATTAAGAAACAATTATAACGGAGCCCAGGTTTAAATGTAAAAGTTATATTTAAATTCAGTTCTTGCACCCTGAGTTTTACCTTTTGGTTTACTTGGTGGCTCTAGTGAACCAAACTAAAATAAAAATTCATAATCAATCCGGGTAGGATATAGTATTTTATATGTGCATGCTTACTATATATATATATATATTATATTATACAACATGTTTTGCATGTTAAAAATAACATGACTCGTATTATATATATATATATATATATATATATATATTGATGAGTGGGTTAAAAACCTACTCATTCAATATTTCTTAGCTTAATATATTGTTATTTCTTAAGTATTGCATGGTACTTTTTATGTTTTTGTGTTAATTTGCAGGAAAGGTGCATGGATGGGCTTACGAGATGAAAAGGGAGAAAAAGGTATAGATATGGGCATTCTAATGATGTGGCGCGGGGCACGCTACAATTGCACTAGACCAAGCGCGGACCGCGCCGGGCTAGGAAGGAAACTGCACTACTAGCGCCGGGCACGTCGATTTATTAAGGAAAGCGGCGCGGGGCGCGCCGCACGAACGGATTTGGCGAATTTTGTTTCCTTTTTGCTCAAAGTTGATTTAGAAGAGGATTTTGACTTACCTTATGTAATAGGGTTTTGTTAGGTCTATAAATACTAGTTGTTCTCTTAGTTTTAATTATCTTTTGATTGGAAATTCTTGGAGGCTATTCTTCTGGAGCGGATTGATATTACATTGGAGCTCTCGTGAGACAGATTTTGGATTAGAAGATTGAAGATCATCGATAGAATTTTTCCTTCTTCCTCTTAAATTAATTTATGTATCATGATTTCTATTAATTATTATCTTTGTGTTCCTAAGTTGATGATGAACTAAATCTCTATTAGGAGTACAACGGAACCTTTTATGAAGCTTTAATTCAATTACTATTAATTCACTTCATAATTCTTCTGAGTTGATTGATATATTCTGTGCATAATTGAATGATTGTTTGGCCAACGATTAATATTATATCTTTGATTGAATTGAAAGAGGATGTCTTAGATTAGAACTAAATATAGCAACACATGAATTTATTGATTCTTAATTAGAATAACATTACAGTGTATAAAACGACAATACTTTTATGCCATGTGCAACTCTGATACATGTATGAACATAATGAATCTATTTTAAGTATTTTACACGAAAGTAGTAAAATAGTTAAAATAGAGATTTTTGATAATAATCGAAAGGTGTTAGTAAATTGTGAAGTAAACCTAGTTGTTAATTTGGTGGAATAGATTAAGTGGAAATAAGGTAAGAGAGTTATTATGGAGTAATTGGAGAAATTGTATTCCTATGCTTTAATCATCTAATATTCATTAATTGTCAGGTAGTTGATTCTTAATCACTTTAATTTTGTTAATTCTCACAAATCAATTGGAGTGACTATTTAAATCGAATAAATTAGTAGAAATTGGATAATCGAAATAGTTGTTTAATAACTGTTCCCTGTGGGTTCAACACTTTTCTTACTACTATATTACTTGATTGACCGTGTGCACTTGCGCGTAATTGTTATTGTATAAATCGGACAACAAGTTTTTGATTATCAATTTAGTTTATTTAAACATATTTTTTCTTTTTTTATTTTATTTTTTTCTTCTTCTTTGCGAGGTACATCATGGCTAATTATAATTATCAATGGCCTTACACGAGCATGACTCAGCCAAACGCGACATGGATATATGAACTCGAGGATTTGTGATTATTGTGCTGGACCCCATCCGAGTCATCAACGCACCTTCAGTTTTGAGTCAATACAGTACGGTGGCAACTTCGGTGACTACTTCAACAATTATGCCTATCCCAAAAACTATCAACAGGATTGGGAGTATCATTCGATTTTTTCTTGCCAACAACCACACCCACAATAAGAAAAGAAATTAGATTTGGAGAAGCTTCTGATTATGTACATAAAAGAGAATGAGACGTGGAAAAACAATCATGAAGTGACTCTTAGAAATATAGAGAATCAGTGTAGGGATTTCGGCACATAAATGCAGCGGAATTTTAAAAAATTTCCAAAACCCTAAAACAGGATCCATGCGAAAACATATTAATTCAGAGGTTTAGATTTGTTTTACCTATTATCCGAGCTTGAATAGAGAGGATGAAAATTTGGGAACAACTTCGAATCTTCAACACAATCCAACGGAACTGCGCCTCTACGGTATCCACACGAACTCCCCGCGAATCGTCACACGATCTGCAGCAAAGAGAGCCGCGGTACTAGCCACCAAGGATCTGGATTTTTTGAACCATTTCTCTCTAATCTCTCTCTAAGAGCGGCTAGGGTTTTGGTTTTATGATATTATCTCTCTTTAAACGGCTGATATATCATATATATATATATAGCAGTGAAAAGGAATTAACCAAAACCTAATCCAATTAGAAAAGTAAAATCTGAATTTATATATATTATATCTTAATTAAGTCTTACTTAATTAATATACATATATACATATTATCTTATTAATTTAAATTCGTAATTTAAATACTATCAATCATATTGACATATTTAAACCCTTACAATTTACATTAATTCCCTTTTAATTACGTTCTAAGTGTGTGACCCTATAGGTTATTATTACGTTGGCAATAATTTTAAAATCATATTATAAAATTATGAACAGTGAGCGGCATCGAGTAATGCATCACTGCTACCCAAGTAATAATAAGATCGGTGATTCGATGCAACCTTTTCGTGACCAATGTTTCAATGTAATTTAATCCTTTTAACCTTGACATCCTAGATTAAACTCGAGCCATGGAATGTGTCATACTCTTTATAATTTAATCTGAGTTTTCTTAATCAATGAGTAGACTATATGAAACAAATCACTATTTGAGCATGACCATGCATTTCATAGTCCTACTCAATCAAGAGGCCTATAGATATCACCCCTAATATATAGGAGGGTTAAATTCCATTTAGATCACTCATATTCCTCACACGATTCATGATGTACTCAATAATCACTTTTATTGTCCACCCTATTAAAGGTGACCTTTGATGATATCAAAGTACATAAATTCCCGTGTAGTAATATAATGATTTCAGGTCGGAGGATCATTACATCATTGTCACTATGAGAATTGCTTATGACACTTTGCATAATGCTCCACGTAGAATTCTCATGGTGGGTCTGTCCAGTACATTGTTCGCTAACATTTACCTATGCATTGACTAAATATCTCATATATTTATGACCAATGAGATTTGGCCATCAGTCAATCCACATACTAGTCTCAATGTATCATTGTTGTCCCATTAACAATGATACTCGACTAGGGACATTTAAGAGCAATGATACTAATTATAATTATATGATCTCATATTCAAGTCATATACTTGAAGCTATATAATTTGTATCACTATTCTAAGGACTTTTATTATGCTAACATTTATATAACGCAGTAAATAAAATTAGAATAAAATAATTCATTTATTCAATCAAATATAATATCAAAAATGTTAAACAATGACATCAAAGAATTGGCCTCTATGGCCTAAACTCTAACAATCAGTTGGGGCAGTTGGTAAATGCTGTTAGCAATCGCCCTCAAGGTGAATTGCCAAGTAACATGGTTTTTGAAATTGATGGAGTACCCGAGCCAATAGTCATGGGTGCTGAAAAGGAGGATACAAGTAGGGAGAAGGAAAAAAAGGTCGGAGAAGATCCAACCTTGAGTTCCAATGCAGATGAGCCAATTTTGATAGTGCCTCATGTACCTTCTCCACTAAAGCTCAAGGATCCGAATAGTTTTGCAATCCTGTGCCCAATTGGTAGTCATGTCATCGGTAAAGCTCTATGTGACATGCGAGCTAGTATATCTTTTGAGACATGGTGGGATGAGAAGATGGATGAAAATCCAGTTGTGTTCAAGAAGCTTCAATTCAATATTTCGTTCACAAACACAACGGAGCAAACGTCTAGCTATTTGCAGTTCATAAAGAGTTTTTATCTAAGAGTAACAAGCTAGGTGAACTTTAAACGATGACCCTTACTGAAGTGAAGCCCTCAAAAGTTGCATTGCTATTAATGGATGGAAGTTTCCTCAATTTTCGAAGGGGAATTGGATAGAGAGTTGAAGAAGTCGAGCTGACGACTTTAAAACAAGCGCGTATTGGGAGGCAACCCAAGTTTAATTTTAAGTTTTAGTTTTTATTTTATTAGGCTTTATAGTATTGATAAATTTGCATTTATAAGGATTTAATAAACTTGCTCCAATTGCGTTTACAGGTTATTCAAGTCCAATCTAGTTAGCTTGCCCATGCCTCCTGTTCTTCCTGTTTATTCCCATTCGGACGATGATGGAAACTCCGGCGAGTTCTGACTTGCCACTTAGGGATGCCTCGGTCTTAAATTATTATATTTGAACGTAATGAGGACATTACTTGTTTTAAGTTTGGGGGGTTTTGTGTTTATTTTATCTATCTTTGAAGTGTTTGCATTGTTAGGTTGCATGAGTAGTTTAGGAATCATTCATCTAAATAAAAAAAATTGCATTCATTCATTCACGTAGAGTTTTTTTTTAAGTAGAAGCATACTCATATCATATTGCATGAAGATTGAGCATTGAGTCGTGGTAGCTTAAATAATGGTCAATGATGACTTTGGTTTACCCTTTTCTTGCATAAAACTGAGTATCATGAACTGATTAGACTCTATCATAGTAACCTCATAGCATTATTCTTGTTCTCTTTCACTTTCAAGCACACCAATTGACTGTCAATTGTGATAAGAAATTTATATGTGATAAGACATGAGCACTTGATCACTGATTAAAACTTAGCATTGGCTGAAACATAAGTTTGTGAGAATTTTGGTTTCATTTAGTATATATATGTAAAAAAAAGAGAAAAAAAACACATGTAAATCAAAAAGCACATGAAAAAAAAATTATTTAAAAAATAGTTACATAAGGAATAAAAACTGGCTTAGTTCGACTTCGTGGCCTTTGTTACTCGGACAAGTACGCCCAAGGGGATATCTCTACACCCAGCGCCCTAAAATCGTATGGTTTGAGAGTCGTTGGTCGAAAGTCTGTTACACGGATAACATTGAAAAGCCTAAGGGGGTTGGGCGTGGCACAAGTCAGACACGGAGAATAATTGGTGGGATGGAACATTAAAATGCACCCGCAAAGCATGAGTATTTGATGGTTTATATTTTATTACTTTACAACCTAATTCCCTTAATTTCTATGTGGATTCCATGTTTGGTTAGCTATCTGTGAGAAGGGTGAGTGATTGCTTGGAATTAATCACATAAACTGCTTTGAACTGTTGATTAGAAATTGGACACACACGCACAGAAAGAGGCTAGAGTTGTTTCAATGAGGTGAGGATGTAAGAGGCTATGACTGTACATGATGCGAGGTTGACTGTAAGCTAAGTGTTGATCTATGAGGAATATGCATGATCTGTTTACTGTGGTTCTTGCTCGATCTCGTTAGTTGCATTCATTATGTTGAGTTGTGTTAGATTAGGTTATGTCAAGTAGAGTTTGTGTTTGTTTGCTTGAGGACAAGTAATTGCTTAAGTTTGGGGGTATTTGATGAGTCTCATTCAGTATTTCTTAGCTTAATATATTGTTATTTCTTAAGTATTGCATGTTACCTTTTATGGTTTTTGTGTTAATTTGTAGGAAAGGTGCATGGATGGGCTTATGAGATGAAAAGGGAGAAAAAGGTAAAGACATGGGCATTCTGATGATGTGACGTGGGGTGCGCTACAATTGTACTAGACCAAGCGCGGACCGTGCAAGGCTAGGAAGGAAACTGCATTACTAGCACGGGGCGCGCCATTTTATTAAGGAAAGTGGCGCGGGGCGCGCCACACAGGCGAATTTGGCAGATTTTGTTTCCTTTTTGCTCAAAGTTGATTTAGAAGAGGATTTTGACTTACCTTATGTAATAGGGTTTTGTTAGGTCTATAAATAATAGTTGGTCTCTTAGTTTTAATTATTTTTTGACTAGAAATTCTTGGAGGCTTCTGGAGCAAATTGATATTACATTGGAGCTCTTGTGAGACAGATATTGGATTAGAAGATTGAAGATCATCGATAGAGTTTTTCCTTCTTCCTCTTAAATTAATTTATGTATCATGATTTCTATTAATTATTATCTTTGTGTTCCTAAGTTGATGATAAACTAAATCTCTATTAGGAGTACAATGGAGCCTTTTATGAAGCTTTAATCCAATTACTATTATTTTCACTTGATAATTCTTCTGAGTTGATTGATATATTCTGTGCATAATTGAATGATTGTTTGGCCAATGATTAATATTATATCTTTGATTGAATTGAAAGAGGATGTCTTAGATTAGAACTGAATATAGCAACACATGAATTTGTTGATTCTTAGTTAGAATAATATAACAGTGTATAAGACGACAGTACTTATATACCATGTGCAACTGTGATACATGTATGAACCTAATAAATCTATTTTTAGTATTTTATACGAAAGTTGTAAAATAGTTAAAATAGAGATTTTTGCTAATAATCGAAAGGTGTTAGTAAATTGTGAAGTAAACCTAGTTGTCAATTTGGTGGAATAGATTAAGTGAAAATAAGGTAAGAGAGTTATTGTGGAGTAATTGGGGAAATTGTATTCCTATGCTTTAATCATCTGATATTCATTAATTGTCAGTTAATTGATTCTTAATCACTTTAATTTAGTTAATTCTCACAAATCAATTGAAGTGACTTTTTAAATAGAATATATTAGTAGAAATTGGATAATCGAAATAGTTGTTCGATAACTGTTCCCTGTGGGTTCGACACTTTTTTTACTACTATATTACTTGATTGACCATGTGCACTTGCGCGTAATTGTTATTGTATAAATCGGACAACAAGTTTTTGGCGCCGTTGCCGGGTAACAGTTCTAATAATTATTTTTATTATTAGTTTTTATCAATTTAGTTTATTTAAACAATTTTTTTCTTTTTTTCTTTTAATTTTTTTTCTTCTTCTTTGCGAGGTAAATCATGGCGCATTATAATTATCAATGGCCTGACACGAGCATGACTCAGCCAAACGCAACAGGGATATATAAACTCGATGAGTTGTCGGCACAGATGGAGACACTTTCGGTGATTTGTGATTATTGTGATGGACCCCATCCAAGTCATCAATGCGCCATCAGTTTTGAGTCAATATAGTACGGTGGCAACTTCGGTGACTACTTCAACAATTATACGTATCCTAATAACTATCAACAGGATTGGGAGTATCATTTGAATTTTTCTTGCCAAAAACCACACCCACAACAGGAAAAGAAATCAGATTTGGAGAAGCTTCTGATTAATTACATAAAAGAGAATGAGACGTGGAAAAACAATCACGAAGTGACTCTTAGAAATATAGAGAATTAGTTGGGGCAATTGGTAAATGCTGTTAGCAATCGCCCTCAAGGTGAATTGCCAAGTAACATGGTTTACGAAATTGATGGAGTTCCTGAGCCAATAGTCATGGGTGCTCAAAAGGAGGATACAAGTGGGGAGCAGGAAAAGAAGGTCGGAGAAGATCCAACCTTGAGTTCCAACGCAGATGAGCCAATTTTGATAGTGCCTCATGTACCTTCTCCACTAAAGCTCAAGGATCCGAGTAGTTTTGCAATCCTGTGCCCAATTGGTAGTCATGTCATCGTCAAAGCTCTATGTGATATGCGAGCTAATATATCTTTTGAGCCATGGTGGGATGAGAAGATGGATGAAAATCCAGTTGTGTTCAAGAAGCTTCAATTCAATATTCCGTTCATAGACACAACGGAGCAAACCGCGTCTCGCTGTTTGCAGTTCATAAAGGAATTTTTATCTAAGAGTAACAAGCTAGGTGAACTTGAATAGATGACCCTTACTGAAGTGAAGCCCTCAAAAGTTCCATTGCTACTGATGGATGGATGGTTCCTAAATTTTCGAAGGGGAATTGCATAGAGAGTTGAAGAAGTCGGGCTAACGACTTTTAAAAAAACGCTTATTGGGAGGCAACCCAAGTTTTATTTTTAGTTTTTATTTTATTAGGATTTATAGTATTGATAAATTTGTAGTTATTAAGATTTAATAAACTTTCTCCTATTGTGTTTACAGGTTATTCAAGTCCAATCCAGTTCGATTGCCCATGCATCTTGTTCTTCCTGTTTATTCCCATTCGGACGATGATGGAAACTCCAGCGAGTTCTGACTTGCCACTCAAGGAAACCTCGGTCTTAAATTCTTATATTTCAATGTAATGAGGAAATTACTTATTTTAAGTTTGGGTGGGTTTTGTGTTTATTTTATCTATCTGTGAAGTGTTTGCATTGTTAGGTTGCATGAGTAGTTTAGGAATCATTCATCTTTATAATTTTTTTTTGCATTCATTCATTCACGTAGAGTTTTTTTTAGTAGAAGCATACTCATATCATATTGCATGAAGATTGAGCATTGAGTCGTGGTAGCTTAAATAATGGTCGATGATGACTTTGGTTTACCCTTTTCTTGCAAAACATTGAGTATCATGAACTGATTAGACTCGATCATAGTAACCTCATAACATTATTCTTGTTCTCTTTCACTTTCAAGCACACCAATTGACTGTCAGTTGTGATTAGAAATTTATGTGTGATAAGACATGAGCACTTACTTGATCACTGATTAAAACTGAGCATTGGCCGAAACATAAGTTTGTGGGAATTTTGGTTTCATTTAGTATATATATGTAAAGAAAAAAAAGAGAAAAACAAACACATGAAAAATCCAAAAACACATTGATAAGTGCATATTATTTATTTATTTTAATTCCATTATATTTAGTTTATTACATATTTTGTGATGTACATGAGCTTATTAGTGTGTGTATTGATTTTAGGATTATTTGGAGTTAGAATATTGAAACGGGACCAATTGGGCTGACCCAGTTAGGCATCCAGGATCCTTGCAATACAGTAGGTCAGCGACACGAAGGGGACAGATCCATATATTATAACAAGTGGGTCACGGATTTTGTTAGTGGAATTGGAGCAGCACTTCTCCTATTCCTATATCGATTTAACAAATTCAATTGAAATTAAAGGATTCCTAGCATTCCAAGAGGGGACCCACAGATTTCACCAAATTGCTAGCAGGTCACGAATTGAAGGATATCACTTGTGGGCCATGAATCAAGCAGCTCAAATTCCTAGCATCTTGAAAAAGGAGAGATTGAGCTTTATTATTTTATGTGGGCCACGAATTTCCAAGGCATGAATGGGATGGATATTTAATGGATATATATATTATATCATGGGGCGGGGCAGTTGGCTTGAAGATCCCTGCTAGGGCGGGGAGGCGGGTCGGCAGCAGTACTTCTTTTGCAACTCAGATTTGGTGAAATAACATAGGGATTAGGGCTGCGTTTTAAGGATATAAAAAAGGGATCCATTCTCTTGTATTTTGACATTATTATTCATCTTTTATTTTAGATCTGAAAACTTGGAGCATGTCAGGCTAGTTTCTTTATTCAGTTTTAAAGGGAGGTGGAACTTTGTTACAAGTAATTGATTAATTAAGTATTATTATTTATTCCTTTTTGTATGAAATTTCTTCTGATAATCTGTTTTCATTGATTGCATGCTAATTGATCTAATTAATTTGATATGGCCAATTGAGTTAATTTAATCATTATCATATGCTAGATTAAGATTGGTATTACGTGTAATTGATATCTGTCTTCATTACAAGTAGCAAATTAGTGATACTAATTGTGGACAAACTTTTGTGTATTGCTAAGATTATCAAAAAACAAGTTAAACAAATCGAACTTATGAGTTTGTTGCTTGGATTAGCCTAATTCTATATTTCTTAATGCTTCTATCATATTAAATCTAGAGAGCTTGTTCTAGGTTATATGCTAGTTGAATCTGGTGAAGAGCTTGTTTCATACAATGACGATCTAAGAAGAATTTCGGGTAGCAGAGCTTATTGTTATCTAGCGCTAATAGTTTCATTGAAGGGTAAATAATAATAACGTGTTTAATTGAATGTTGTACTCGGCGAAACAGAACTGCAGAACTGAAGTTTTTACATATTTGGTTAATCTTATTATTTAATTCTATTTTTTCTTAGTTTCAAACAAATTCAAAAACCCCCTATCTTTATTTTTTGTTAAAATAGTAGAATAAATCTGAAACAAACTTACTCTTTGTGAGATCGATCCTTGCTTACTACTGTGCTAATTATTTAAATTTGTGAAGTGAAAGTGAGGTTAATTTAGGAGTGTAAACGACAGCTCCCACACATGAAAAAAAATATTAAAACAATAGTTACATAAGGAATAAAAACTGGCTTAGTTCGACTTCGTGGCCTTTGTTACTCGGACAAGTACGCCCAAGGGGACGTCTCTACACCCAGCGCCCTTAAATCGTATGGTTTGGGAGTCGTTGGTCGAAAGTCCATTACATGGGTAACATTGAAAGCCTAAGGGGGTTGGGCATTGCACAAGTCAGACACGGAGAATAATTGGTGGGATGGAGCATTAAAATGCACCCGCAAAGTATGAGTATTTGATGGTTTATATTTTATTGCTTTACAACCTAATTCTTTTAATTTTTATGTGGATGCCATGTTTGGTTAGCTATCTATGAGAAGGGTGAGTGTTTGCTTGGAATTAATCACATAAACTGCTTTGAACTGCTAATAAGAAATTGAAGACACACGCACAGAAAGAGGCTAGAGTTGTTTCAATGAGGTGAGGATGTAAGAGGCTATGACTGTACATGATGCAAGGTTGACTGTAAACTAAGTGTTGATCTATAAGGAATATGCATGATCTGTTTACTGTGGTTCTTGCTCGATCTCGTTAGTTGCATTCATTATGTTGAGTTGTGTTAGATTAGGTTATGTCAAGTAGAGTTTGTGTTTGTTTACTTGAGGACAAGTAATTGCTTAAGTTTGGGGGTATTTGATGAGTGGGTTAAAAACCTACTCATTCAGTATTTCTTAGCTTAATAATTGTTATTTCTTAAGTATTGCATGTTACCTTTTATGGTTTTTGTGTTAATTTGCAAGAAAGGTGCATGGATGGGCTAACGAGATGAAAAGGGAGAAAAAGGTAAAGATATGGGCATTTTGATGATGTGATGCGGGGCGCGCTACAATTGCACTAGACCAAGCGCGGACCGCGCCAGGCTAGGAAGGAAACTACATTACTAGCGCGGGGCGCACCGTTTTATTAAAGAAAGTGGCACAGGCGGATTTGGCAGATTTTGTTTCCTTTTTGCTCAAAGTTGATTTAGAAGAGGATTTTGACTTACCTTATGTAATAGGGTTTTGTTAGGTCTATAAATAATAGTTGTTCTCTTAGTTTTAATTATCTTTTGACTGGAAATTCTTGGAGGCTATTCTTCTGGAGCAAATTGATATTACATTGGAGCTCTTGTGAGATAGATTTTGGATTAGAAGATTGAAGATCATCGATAGAGTTTTTCCTTCTTCCTCTTAAATTAATTTAAGTATCATGATTTCTATTAATTATTATCTTTGTGTTCCTAAGTTGATGATGAACTAAATCTCTATTAGGAGTACAATGGAGCCTTTTATGAAGCTTTAATCCAATTACTATTATTTTCACTTGATAATTCTTCTGAGTTAATTGATATATTCTGTGCATAATTGAATGATTGTTTGGCCAACGATTAATATTATATCTTTGATTGAATTAAAAGAGGATGTCTTAGATTAGAACTGAATATAGCAACACATGAATTTGTTGATTCTTAATTAGAATAACATAACAGTGTATAAGACAACAGTACTTATATGTCATGTGCAACTGTGATACAGGTATGAACTTAATGAATCTATTTTAAGTATTTTACACGAAAGTAGTAAAATAGTTAAAATAGATATTTTTGCTAATAATTGAAAGGTGTTAGTAAATTGTGAAGTAAATCTAGTTGTCAATTTGGTGGAATAGATTAAGCGGAAATAACGTAAGAGAGTTATTGTGGAGTAATTAGGGATATTGTATTCCTATGCTTTAATCATCTGGTATTCATTAATTGTCAGTTAATTGATTCTTAATCACTTTAATTTAGTTAATTCTTATAAATCAATTGGAGTGACTATTTAAATCAAATGAATTAGTAGAAATTGGATAATCAAAATAGTTGTTTGATAACTGTTCCCTGTGGGTTCGACACTTTTCTTACTACTATATTACTTGATTGACCGTGTGCACTTGCGCGTAATTGTTTTTGTATAAATCAGACAACAAGTTTTTGGCACCGTTGCTGGGGAACGGATCTAATAATTATTTTTATTATTAGTTTTTATCAATTTAGTTTATTTAAATAATTTTTTTCTTTTTTTCTTTTAATTTTTTTTTCTTCTTCTTTGCGAGGTAAATCATGGCTTATTATAATTATCAATGGCCTTACACGAGCATGACTCAGCTAAACGCAACAACTATATATGAACTCGATGAGTTGTTGGCACAGATGGAGACATTTTCGGTGATTTGTGATTATTGTGCTAGACCCCATCCAAGTCATCAATGCGCCATCAGTTTCGAGTCAATATAGTACGGTGGCAACTTCGGTGAGTACTTCAATAATTATGCCTATCCCAACAACTATCAACAGGATTGGGAGTATCATTCGAATTTTTCTTGCCAACAACCACACCCACAACAGGAAAAGAAATCAGATTTGGAGAAGCTTCTGATTAAGTACATAAAAGAGAATGAGACGTGGAAAAACAATCACGAAGTGACTCTTAGAAATATAGAGAATCAGTTGGGGCAGTTGATAAATGCTGTTAGCAATCGCCCTCAAGTTGAATTGCCAAGTAACATGGTTTTTGAAATTCATGGAGCACCCGAGCCAATAGTCATGGGTGCTGAAAATAAGGATACAAGTGGGGAGCAGGAAAAGAAGGTCGGAGAAGATCCAACCTTGAGTTCCAATGCAGATGAGCCAATTTTGATAGTGCCTCATGTACCTTCTCCACTAAAGCTCAAGGATCCGGGTAGTTTTGCAATCCTGTGCCCAATTGGTAGTCATGTCATCGACAAAGCTCTATGTGACATGTGAGCTAGTATATCTTTTGAGCCATGGTGGGATGAGAAGATGGATGAAAATCCAGTTGTGTTCAAGAAGCTTCAATTCAATATTCCGTTCACAGACACAACGGAGCAAACGTCTAGCTATTTGTAGTTCATAAAGGAGTTTTTATCTAAGAGTAACAAGCTAGGTGAACTTGAAACGATGACCCTTACTGAAGTGAAGCCCTCAAAAGTTCCATTGCTACTGATGGATGGAGGGTTCCTCAATTTTTGAAGGGGAATTGGATAGAGAGTTGAAGAAGTCGGGCTGACGACTTTAAAACAAGCGCTTATTGGGAGGCAACCCAAGTTTAATTTTTAGTTTTATATTTTATTTTTTTAGGCTTTATAGTATTGATAAATTTGAAGTTATTAGGATTTAATAAACTTGCTCCTATTGCGTTTACAGGTTATTCAAGTCCAATCCAGTTTGATTGCCCATGCCTCCTGTTCTTCCTGTTTATTCCCATTCGGACGATGATGGAAACTCCGGCGCGTTCTGACTTGCCACTCAAGGAAGCCTTGGTTTTAAATTCTTATATTTGAACGTAATGAGGACATTACTTTTTTTAAGTTTGGGGGGAGGGGGGGGTTTGTGTTTATTTTATCTATCTGTGAAGTGTTTGCTTTGTTAGGTTGCATAAGTAGTTTAGGAATCATTCATCTTTATAAAAAAATTCCATTTATTCATCCACCTAGAGTTTTTTATTTTATTTTTATTTTTTTTAGTAGAAGCATACTCATATCATATTGCATGAAGATTGAGCATTGAGTCGTGGTAGCTTAAATAATGGTCGATGATGACTTTGGTTTACCCTTTTCTTGCATAAAATTGAGTATCATGAACTGATTAGACTCGATCATAGTAACCTCATAACATTATTCTTGTTCTCTTTCACTTTCAAGCACACCAATTGACTGTCATTTGTGATAAGAAATTTATGTGTGATAAGACATATGCACTTACTTGATCACTGATTAAAACTGAGCATTGGTTGAAACATAAGTTTGTGGGAATTTTGGTTTCATTTAGTATATATATGTAAAGAAAAAAAAGAGAAAAAACCACATGAAAAAAAATTATTTTAAAAAAAGTTACATAAGGAATAAAAACTGGCTTAGTTCGACTTCGTGGCCTTTGTTACTCGGACAAGTACGCCCAAGGTGATGTCTCTACACCCAGCGCCCTAAAATCGTATGGTTTGGGAGTCGTTGGTCGAAAGTTCGTTACACGGGTAACATTGAAAAGCCTAAAGGGGTTGGGCATTGCACAAGTCAGACACGGAGAATAATTGGTGGGATGGAGCATTAAAATGCACCCGTAAAGCATGAGTATTTGATGGTTTATATTTTATTGCTTTATAACCTAATTCCCTTAATTTCTATGTGGATGCCATGTTTAGTTAGCTATCTGTGAGAAGGGTGAGTGTTTGCTTGGAATTAATCACATAAACTGCTTTGAACTGTTGATAAGAAATTGGACACACATGCACAGAAAGAGGCTAGAGTTATTTCAGTGAGGTGAGGATGTAAGAGGTTATGACTGTACATAATGTGAGGTTGACTATAAGCTAAGTGTTGATCTATGAGGAATATTGATGTAGGACAGCTAGCCCTAGAGTTCGAGGAAGAATTAGATAGGAAACGGGAAAAGAGAACCGACCCGAAGAGACGGTCGTAATTAGAGTTTTTCCCGAAGAGTTGGCTTCGGCATATGGCTTTGGGTTCGGGAATAACGTCATGGCTTCGGGGCTCGGAAGTTCTTCGTAGAGGTCGATATAACTTCGGGAGCGCTGGTTGATTATGATAATAATATTTTAGGAAGTAAATATTTTATGATTTAGTTAGTTATTTAATTAGATTTTATTTCCGTAAATTTAGGAATCTGTCAGAAAGTTTGTTAGAGTTTTTCCTTATTTCTAGGTAGATTTATTTCTCTTTTCAAGAAGATTCTAGGGTGACTTGGCCCTGAAGTTTGTGAGCTATATATACTCGACTTATGGGTATAGAGACATATACAATTTTTGATAAACCTCTTTTCTTACAATTGATTTGTAATTTTCTGTGGATTCCAGTGATCTTTCAAAGAATTTACGTTGGTAAATTCTTTTATCAATCTTCCGTTCTGCGTCAATTGGTATCAAAGCTAAGGATTTTACCTTGATAATGGCCAACAACGAAGGAGGGAGGAATATCCTTGACGACGCTGTTCGTAGGGATGTCGAGCTATGGGCAGCGATCGATGAATAACGACAGTCAATGACGAGGATGGAAGCCATGATGCAACAACTGTTGGTTCAACGACCCGGTCCCAACGGCAACAGAGACGGAGGCGAAGGATTTGCCTTTGGCCGCCACGGAGGTGGACGTCAACAACGGGAGGCCCAACGAGTTCTGATCGAAGGAGTCAGTGATGAAGATTCTGATGAAGATGGTGCAGGTGAGCAAAGGAATCATCAACCCCCTTCAGACTATCGAATTCGGGCAAATATACCATTGTTTTATGGTAAGCTACAGATTGAAGAGTTTCTGGATTGGATCTTAGAGGTAGAGAGGTTCTTCGAGTTAACGGAGGTCACACCAGATCGACATGTCACCCTGGTAACATACAAGTTAAGGAGCGGAGCTGCTGTATGGTGGGAGAAGTTACAAGGGGATTGATGGAGACAAGGTAAAATCCCTATCCGATCTTGGAGGCGGATGAAGAAAATGATGATGAGCAGATTTTTACCCCCAAATTATGAACAATTCATTTTTCAGAGCTATCAAAATTGTTCACAAGGTAACCAGACTGTGACAGAATACACAGAAGAATGGTCTAGATTGTCAGTTCGTAACAACCTGAATGAGACTGAGGCACAATAAGTCTCTAGGTACTTGGAGGGATTAAAGCCATCCATCCGAGACAAGTTTGGATTACAAGTCGTGTGGACAGTGGATGAAGCACACAACATGGCTTTGAAGGCAGAGTTAATGGAGAAAACATCTAACCGATTTACCTATTACAAGAAGGACTCAACAGAAGCGTCCAACGTAGTTGCCAACAGAAATAGGTTTTCGGTGAACGATGGGAAGAACCTGTTTACAGCTACTGGCATTCAACCACCAAGAGGTTCGGGTAATACGACTCCCAGCAATACACAACCTACGACATCGGCTACTAAAGACACACCATGAGCATCGAACCCCTATGCTAAATCAGGCGGGTTTAAGTGTTACAGATGTGGTTAACCAGGTCATCTTTCCAATGAGTGTTCGATGCGAAAGACAGTAAATCTCATGGAGGCTGCTGGTGAAGGAGATGAAGACGAATAGTATGCCGAAGAGGAGACAGATATGGGTGAATTCTGGGAAGGGGCAGAAATAGCCGAAGAACATGAAGAGCATGTCAATTGTGTGATTCAACGAGTCATGTGCTCAACAAAGGTAGAAGACCCCTCTCAACGAAATAATATTTTTAAAGCATGCTGCAGTGTTCAAGGAAAGGTCTGCGACCTAATTATAGACAATGGAAGCTACGATTTTTTTTTCCAAAGAAGTTGGTAGAGCACCTAAGACTACGGGTAGAGAAACATCTGAAGCCCTACGTAATTGGGTGGATTCAGAAGGGTCCCAAGGTGAATGTAACCGTAGTGTGCAGAGTACCTATCTCGATCAGATAGCACTACCGAGCTGAAGTGGTCTATGACGTAGTAGATATGGATGCTAGCCATGTGTTATTGGGCCGACCCTGGCAGTTTGATGTGGATGTTACTTACAAAGGGAGCGATAATGTTTTTGTATTCAATTGGGAAGGCAAGAAGATTGCATTAGTCCCTAAACAGACTTCGGGAAATGGCGTAACAAGTAGGCAAAAGGAAGGACAACCCTTATTAACAATCATCACATCGGCAGACAACTTAGAGGCTAAAATTAGAGAGGCACAAGAAGTACATATTGTGTTGGTGCTAGCTTTAGTGTTAGAAGGGAAGGAAGAATAGAAGATAGTACTACCCGATAAGATACAGTCCCTGTTAGGCGAATTCCATGAGTTTGAGTCGGAAGATTTACCAAATAAACTTCCACCACTAAGGGATATCCAGCATCGCATCGATCTAATTCCAGGGGCGAGCTTGCCTAATTTACCACACTATCGAATGAGTCCTAAGGAAAATCATATCTTACAGGAAAAGGTGGAGGAATTACTGGAGAAAGGATTCATTCAGGAAAGCATGAGTCCGTGTGCAGTTCCCGCACTGCTAGTACCGAAGAAAGATGGCAGTTGGAGAATGTGTGTTGATAGCCGAGAAATCACAAGATAACTATCAGGTACAGTTTCCCGATCCCAAGGCTGGATGACATATTAGATATGTTGGAAGGATCCAAACTGTTCTCAAAGATAGATCTCCGAAGCGGATATCATCAGATTCTGATCAAACTTGGGGATGAATGGAAAATCGCATTCAAGATAAAGGATGGACTCTTCAAGTGGGTAGTCATGCCCTTCGGATTATTAAACGCACCCAGTACTTTTATGAGAGTCACGAATCAGGTATTACGGCCTTTCATTGGAAAATATGTTGTTGTTTATTTTGATGATATACTGATTTATAATCAAAACGAGGAAGAACATATGAAACACCTTCGGACTGTATTGGAAGTTTTGGCCGAAAACAAACTCTTCATTAATTTTAAGAAGGGTAGTTGGTTGGCCGAACGCCTATTATTCCTTGGATATGTGGTCAGTTCAGAGGGTATCATGGTTGACGAAGAGAAGGTAAGAGCTATACGTGAATGGCCTACTCTTAAGAATGTAGGAGAAGTGAGAAGCTTTCATGGGTTGGCTACATTCTATCGATGTTTCACTAGAGACTTCAGCAGTATTGTACCACCCATTACCGAATGTTTAAAGAAAGGAAAATTCTTATGGGGAGAAGAAGCAGAGACTGCATTTGTAGTAATTAAAGAGAAACTGTGCACTACGCCCGTTCTCACTTTACCTAGTTTTGAGAAACTGTTTGAGGTAGAGTGTGATGCTAGCGAAATTGGGATCGGGGCAGTTTTGTCACAAGAAAAGAAGCCAGTAGCCTTTTTCAATAAAAAGCTTAACGATGCTAGGCGGAAGTGGAGCACGTATGAATAAGAATTTTATGCCATCGTCCGAGCCTAAAAACATTGGGAGCATTATCTGATTCAACGTGAGTTCATCCTCTACACAGATCATCAGGCGCTAAAGGACCTGAACAGCCAAAGAAACTTGAGTAATATGCACGCCCAATGAACAACCTTTTTTGCAGAAATTTCCTTTTGTTCTGAAGCATAAGTCAGGTGTTCTGAATAAGATAGCAGACGTGTTGAGTCGGCGCGCGAGTCTGTTGGTCACTATGCAACAAGAAGTCATTGGGTTTGAATTTTTGAAAAAGCTGTATTCAGATGATGAAGACTTCAGCGAAATATGGGAGAAGTATGCTCAAAGACAGATGGATGGAGAGTTTCATGTGGTGGATGTCTATTTATTTGGAGGAAATCAGTTATGTATACCTTGGGGATCGTTGAGGGAGAGGTTGGTTAGGGAAATACATGGAGGAGGTTATTTGGGACGTGACAAGACCATCAGTGGAGTAGCCGAACAATATTACTGGCCACAGCTGAAGCAAGATATAGGAAACATGATTCAAAAATGCAATGTGTGTCAGACTGCAAAGGGGCAATCTCAAAATACAGGCCTCTACATGTCTTTACCAGTACCAAGTGCTATCTGGGAGGACTTGTCAATGAATTTTGTTTTGGGTCTTCCCCGAACTCAATGAGGAGTGGATTCTGTATTTGTTGTGGTTGATAGGTTCTCAAAGATGGGACACTTCATTCTTTGTCGGAAGACTTCAGAAGCATCCCACGTGGCTCAATTGTTCTTTTGGGAAATAGTCCGTATACATGGGGTACCTCAGTCTATCACTTCGGATAGGGATTCAAAGTTCCTTAGTCATTTTTGGATCACTCTTTAGCGATGGATGGATACCAATTTGAAGTTTAGCAGCACTGCACACCCACAGACTGACGGACAGACTGAAAATCTTAATCGAACACTGGGAAATTTGGTTCGGATTATATGTGGTGACAAACCAAAGCTGTGGGATGTAGCATTGGCACAAGCTGAGTTCGCATATAATAATGTTGTTCACACTGCTATGGGCCAATCTCCTTTCGCCTTAGTGTATCGACAGTCTCCTAGACATACACTGGATCTTGCCCGTCTTCCCAAAGTTAATAAAAACAATGATGCTGCTGAAAACCCGGCTGAGCAAGTTCGAGATGTGCAGGCCGAAGTGAAAGCTAGGTTAGAAGAGACGAATAAGAAGTATAAAATCGCAGCCGATGCCAAGAGACGTTTAAAGCTGTTTAACGAGGGTGATCAGGTTATGATATTTTTGCGCAAGGAAAGGTTTCCTATTGGTTCCTATAATAAGCTGAAGCCACGAAAGTATGGTCCGTACAAGGTAATCAAGAAGATAAATGATAATGCCTACGTGATCGACTTGCCTGCTGAAATGAACATCTCCCGTACTTTTAATGTATCCGAACTTTATGAGTTTTGAGAAGATGTTCCACTTTATCCAGATTATAACTCAAGGTCAAGTTCTTCACAGGTGGGAAGGACTGATGTAGGATAGCTAGCCCTAGAGTTCGAGGAAGAATTGGATAGGAAACGGGAAAAGAGAACCGACCCGAAGAGACGGTCGTAATTGGAGTTTTTTTCGAAGAGTTGGCTTCGGCATATGGTTTCGGGTTCGGGAATAGCGGCATGGCTTCGGGGTTCAGAAGTTCTTCGTAGAGGTCGATATGACTTCGGGAGCACTAGTTGATTATGATAATAATATTTTAGGAAGCAAATTTTTTATAATTTAGTTAATTAGATTTTATTTCCGTAAATTTAGGAATCTGTCAGAAAGTTTATTAGGGTTTTCCCTTATTTCTAGGTAGATTTATTTCTCTTTCCAAGAAGATTCTAGGGTGACTTGGCCCTAAAGTTTGTGAGCTATATATACCCGGCTTGTGGGTATAGAGACATATACAATTTTTGATAAACTTCTTCTCTTACAATTGATTTGTAATTTTTTGGTGGATTCCAGTGATCTTACAAAGAATTTACGTTGGTAAATTCTTTTATCAATCTTCCGTTCTGCGTCAAATATGCATGATCTATTTACTGTGGTTCTTGCTCGATCTCGTTAGTTGCATTCATTATGTTGAGTTGTGTTAGATTAGGTTATGTCAAGTAGAGTTTGTGTTTGTTTGCTTGAGGGCAAACAATTGCTTAAGTTTGGGGGTATTTGATGAGTGGGTTAAAAACTTACTCATTCAGTATTTCTTAGCTCAATATATAGTTATTTATTAAGTATTGCATGTTACTTTTTATGATTTTTGGGTTAATTTGCAGAAAAGGTGCATGGATGGGCTTACGAGATGAAAAGGGAGAAAAATGTAAAGATATGGGCATTCTGATGATGTGACGCGGGGTGCGCTACAATTGCACTAGAGCAAGCGCGGGCCACGCCAGGCTAGGAAGAAAACTGCACTACTAGCTCGGGGCACGCCGGTTTATTAAGGAAAGTGGCGTGGGGCGCGCCGCACGGATGAATTTGGCAGATTTTGTTTCCTTTTTGCTCAAAGTTGATTTAGATGAGGATTTTGACTTACCTTATGTAATAGGGTTTTGTTAGGTCTATAAATACTAGTTGTTCTCTTAGTTTTAATTATCTTTTGACTGGAAATTCTTGGAGGCTATTCTTCTGGAGTGGATTGATATTACATTGGAGCTCTAGTGTGACAGATTTTGGATTAGAAGATTAAAGATCATCGATAGAGTTTTTCCTTCTTCCTCTTAAATTAATTTCTGTATCATGATTTCTATTAATTATTATCTTTGTGTTCCTAAGTTGATGATGAACTAAATCTCTATTAGGAGTACAATGGAACCTTTTATGAAGCTTTAATTCGATTACTATTATTTTCACTTGATAATTCTTCTGAGTAGATTAATATATTCTGTGCATAATTGAATGATTGTTTGGCTAACGATTAATATTATATCTTTGATTGAATTGAAAGAGGATGTCTTAGATTAGAACTGAATATAGCAACACATGAATTTGTTGATTCTTAATTAGAATAACATAATAGTGTATAAGACGACAGTACTTATATGCCATGTGAAACTGTGATACAGGTATGAACTTAATGAATCAATTTTAAGTATTTTACACAAAAGTAGTAAAATAGTTAAAATATATATTTTTTTGCTAATAATTGAAAGGTGTTAGTAAATTGTGAAGTAAACCTAGTTGTCAATTTGGTGGAATAGATTAAGTGGAAATAAGGTAAGAGAGTTATTGTGGAGTAATTGGAAAAATTGTATTCCTATGCTTTAATCATCTGGTATTCATTAATTGTCAGTTAATTGATTCTTAATCACTTTAATTTAGTTAATTCTCACAAATCAATTTGAGTGACTGTTTAAATAGAATAAATTAGTAGAAATTGGATAATAAAAATAATTGTTTGATAACTGTTCCCTGTGGGTTCGACACTTTTCTTACTACTATATTACTTGATTGACCGTGTGCACTTGCGCGTAATTGTTATTGTATAAATTGGACAACAAGTTTTTGGCGTCGTTGCCGGGGATCGAACCCGGGTCACCCGCGTTACAAGCGGGAGTACTTATATATATATATATATATATGTGTGTGTGTGTGTGTGTGTGTGTGTGTGTGTGTGTGTGTGTGTGAATGCACACTAAACAAGATGAAACAATTATTAACAAACCCCTCAAAGAAATTATATTAAGTTGTAACGTTCAAAGATATTTGGAATATCGAATGTCGCCTTCTAGCATGATAAAATAATAGAGTATTAAATATTTAATATGAGTTTGTTGTGCACACATAAGGCAAGTGTTAAATATTTAAGATGTTATTTTATTACATTAAATGTTTATAAGGAATTGAACATTATCGCTTTGTTATGCACACACAAGGGCTGTAGTTTTCTCTTCACTTATATGGAAATGCTGGGTCTGACTTAACTTCGATAATTTTAGTTCGGATGTGCACACATTTGACCATTATGATCTAAGAGGTAAAATACATGGAGTTACATGATGATGTAATTGATAAAAGTTTTCTACCTATTTATTTATATATAGTTGTTATGTACACACAAGGATATATACATTTGAAATGAGATCCTTATTCTCACTAGAAATCTTTAATTAGATTTGCCGAATTATATATGGAGGGTAATATAGTTTGATGAAAATAGTGGGAGAAATCAATTTAAATAAAGACCTAATTTATTTTGTTAATTAATAAAATGAATGTATGCTAAAATGTTGTTAAATTACAAATTCATTTATAGAATTTTACAATGTCTAATTTATTATCACTGTGTAGCATATTAGATGCTAATTAACCGGACCGAATTAAACGAATTAGTTAAGGAATTTGAGAATATATGTTCTTAATACGCCTATCCTGCAATGGTTGCAGACAATACCTCTGAGGAAGATATTTCTACTTTTAGAATGTGGCAAAATGATGCATAATTGACTCAATGCATCATGCTCGCATCAATGAGTAACGAGCTTATGTGTCAACATGAAACTATGGATGCTCCAACTATATTCCTGCACTTCAAAGTGTTAAATGGTGAGGAAAGTAGGATCGCTAGATATCAGATATCTAAAGAGCTCTTCCGATCTAGAATAACCGATGACACTACAATACAGACACATGTCCTTAAAATGATCAATTTGATTGAACAATTAGGACAACAGGGTTTTGTTATGGATGGAGAGTTGAGCCAAGATTTGATCTTGTAGTAACTCTCGGACTCCTTCTCATAATTTATTGTGAATTTTCACATGAACAAGCTAGATGTTAGCCTCGCTCATTTGCTTAACATGTTGAAAACTGTTGAGAGTTACTTTCCAACCAAGAAAGACCAAGTCTTACTGATAGGGGCCAAAGAATCTTCTTAAAAGAAAAAAAATTCAAAGAATGTATAAAGAAAGGCAAAAACAAAGGATAATAAGAACAAAAATGATACGGATAACAAATGAGTTTGCTTCCACTGCAATAAGCTTGAACACTGTAAAAGCAACTACGAGAAGTATCATGCAAAGGCTAACTAGAAGAAGCTTAATGAAGCTTCGGTTACAGATACAAGTTTATTCATGATTGAAATAAATCTTTCTGTAAGTCAAGTTTTTACTTGGGTATTGGATACCGGCTGTGGTTCTCATAAATACAGATTTATGAAAGGGCCAAGCAGAAGTAGAAAGCTAAACAAGGGATAAGTAATCTTACGTGTGGGGAATGAAGCAAAGGTTGTTGCATTAATCGTAAGAACTTATAGTTTAGCATTTTCTACGGGCAAGTTTATTAAGTTAATAAGTTGTTATTATGTTCCAGTTCTAATAAGAAACATTATTTCCATTCCTTGTTGGACAAAGAAAGTGTTGGTATTATATTTAAGAACAATGGTTGTTCTATTTATAATAATAATATTTTGTATAGAACTAGAAAATTACTTGATGGACTTCGTATACTTGACTTACAAGAAAATAATTTTGCAAATTGAAAAAACTAGTAAAAGAAAAGAAGATGATCATTCAAAGAGTTGAATATGAGTATTTGATGAAATACAACTTTGAATCATTTGAAAGGTTCAAAGAATTCAGAAGTGAAACAAATTGGCAAAGTATTAAGATTCTTTGATCAGATCGAGGAACATATACTTGTGCAATAAGTTTCTAGATCATCTTAAATGGTTTTCTCACAATGGACGTTTCTTGATACACAATAATTGGTGCACCTAAAAGGAAAAATCGTACCATGATGGAAATGGTGCAGTCCATAATGATTTTTACTGATATTCCAGTATCCCTCTAGGGTAATGCCCTAGAAATGGTTGCATATCTACAAAATAAGGTAACCTCAATAATTCGGCCTTAAGACTCCATAAGAGTTATGGACAGGTAGGATTCCTAATCTTAAATATGTTAAGATAAGGGGTTGTCCATCTTATGTGAAAAGGTTTCAAAAGGATAAGCTTAGGATAAGAACTGACAAGTGCAGATTTGTGGGACTTCCTAAAGTAAGTTTAGGATAAGAGTTCTACATATAGTCCTATTGAGCAAAAGGTGTTTGTTGCAAAAACATGCTGCCTTCTAAGATAAAGATGTTTATCATTGAAGGGGCTAGTGGGAGGATAATAGATGAGTTCAAGAACTACAAAGCACTATATGTCAAAAGAGAAACCTGTAGATAGACCTATTGTACCACAGTCGAATTGTAAATTTGGAATAGTACCGAAGATACCTGGGAGGTATGGATTCATCATAGATGATGATAATGAGATACGCATCATAGAAGATGATGATCCAATTACATACAATAAGGCTAAGAGTTGTAAGACACTCAGAGAAATGGCAGATGATCATAAAATCCGAAATGGATCTTAGAGCAAATGGCAAGGTGGAGACCTATAAGGCCAGATTGGTTTGAAAAAGGTTTTAAATAAAGTCAAAGAGTTGACTGTGATAAAACCTTATTACCGATAGTAATGCTCAAATCCATTTGGATTTTACTTGTGATTACAACATATTATTACTAAATCTGGCAATTGGACGTGGAGACGCCCTTCCTCAATAAATATATTAGAGGAAAATGTATGTATATGAGCTACAACAATCTTTTTATGGATTGAAGCAAGTTTCTCAAAGATGGAACATTCATTTTGATGACACAATCAAAAGAGTTTGATTTTATCAAGAACGGGAATGAACTTAGTGTGTACAAAAGGGTCAGTGGGAGTGTTGTGACATTCCTAGTATTATATGTTGATACACTACTGATAAGGAATGACATACCAGTACTGCAATCAGTAAAATAAAGTTTTTAAAACATTTCTCCATGAATGACTTGGGTGGAGCATCCTATATTTTGGGGATAAAGATCTATATTGATATATTTAAAAGGATGCTTGGCTTGGCCCAAGGAACGTATATTCATTCGATTCTAAAGGCGTTTAGCATGGCAAACTCTAAGAGATGTCTTATGTTGATGAGCCATGGAGTGTATCTCTCTTAATAGCACCCATAAACTCCTTAAAAGAAAGATCGCATGAGTAACTATCATGTATGCAATGAAATATATGAGACCTGATGTTGATCAGTCATATTCTAGAGAAGATCACTGTAAGCCAGTGAAAAACATCCTAAAATACTTAATCGACACTAAGGATGTGATCAAAATTCCTTGTGGGTCTTAATAAAAACTAGAGGGCTAAATAGACTCAAGTTTTTCAGATTGACCAAGATGATAACAAATCCACTTTAGGATAAATCATTACCTTGAATGGTGGTGCGGTGAATTAGAAAAGTTTCAAACAGCAAAGAGTTGCTGGTTTAATAATAAAGACAAAGTATATAGTTGTAATTGAAGTTGCAAGTTAATTGTTTGGATGAAAAGTTCATTACTGAAATAGGAATAGTTCCTAAGACTCATCTTGGATTCAAATATGTGTTGCGGCACTTTCATTTGAGTAGAGAAAATATTGAAAGAGGAGAAGTCACTAGAGAGAGAGAGTGGACTCTCAAGAACAACATTGCATATCCATTTACCGAAGCTTATCCAACAGCAGGATAATCGTCACTTAGAGAAGTAGGGTATGAGATACCATGACGATTGCTTTAGTGCAAGTGGGAGATTGAAAGTAGTATGCACGCAAGCCAATCATATTTGATATGATGTAGCATATACTTTGTAATCTTTTTCACTTATTAATTAAAGAATTAATTTATTAAAGGCATTTTAATTTATCTACATGGTGCTGTTATATTAAATGTGATAAGCCCATAGTTTTGAGCAATGTTATTAGAATCGTGATTATGATCATGTTAATGAGATCTAAATTCTAGATAGCTCACAAACTAAAATCGTCCCTAATCGTTAGATTACTAAAAAGGGGATTAGTGAATTCGGATAGATTGGTACATGCGTTGCTTACTCTTAGGAAGAGGATAATTGATTTCATAATCATTTGTGTGGAGACACTAAAGCAAGTATATAGGTGCTAGAGAATAAGTTCACTGAACGTGGCTCACTAAAAGAATACATAATGGAGTTTTACTCGCCTGTCAATAGAAATTCCTATAGTAATAGTAGTACAAGTGATCATTGGACTTGAGATCATCATAGTATCTTGTATATGATGAGTTATACTTTGATATGTCTCTTAAGAACCTTAGGGTATATCAAAGGATATGCTTGGGTATAATAAGTTGTATATGGAGATAATGATTGATCAACAAAGAATCTACCACTTCTAGTAAAAGGAGAGAATGTCCTATGTGATTCGATAAATGACAACTCAGTAGTCTTTGGCCAAAACAAAATGAAATTAGAAAGGTGTTTCTAATTTACATTATCTAGAGTTGTGCATTTGAGAATCAAAATACATATAATTAAATAAAATAAGACTTGACAGTAATTTTATGTCTTATATTTAATTAAGACATTGTATGGTAGAAAGATTGAATTGTACGGTAACTATTCACTAAAAGATTCTTTTGTGATTAATGTTGAAATCTATATTATCTGAAAAGTCATTGATCGCTAAGGGGACTTACCCTTATTGTAGAATAAATATTATTTATTTAAATGAATTAAATATTTTAATTTATTTATTTAAATATGATTAGAATTGTTCTAATTAATTTATTCACAACCGATTTAATATGGAGAACCTAAAGGGTCACACCACAAAAGAAAAATATTTATTTAAGAAGAAAATGGTATAATCGTAATAATATGTTAAGTATATTTAATTTATGCTATGGTGATAAAATAAATTAAATAGCTTAATATTTATTATTTAATATTTTAGAAATATTAAATATAAATTAATAAGAGGAGTCTTATTAATATTATTACTATTGTTAATCGTAATAATATGTTAAGTATATTTAATTTATGCTATGATGATAGAATAAATTAAATAGCTTAATATTTATTATTTAATATTTTGAAAATATTAAGTATAAATTAATAAGAGGAGTCTTATTAATATTAATATTAATATTATTTAATTTCTAAATGGTTTAGGGATTAATTAATAAGAGTACTCTAATAAATTCCTAATTGAATTAGGAGTTTAATTAATTAAAAAAATTTAATTAAATAAAAATTTATTTCTAAATAGTTTAGGAGGGTTGCCTACATCTACAAATAAGAGGGTCTTATTATAGGTAATGGTTGATATTTTCACAACATATTTTCTCAATGGTTGGGAGAGTACTCACATGTTCTTTGGAGAGAGAAAACTAGGGTTTTGCCAAACACTCAACTTCTTGAATAGATATTATTCCTTGGTGGAACACTTCTAGAGGTCAAACACTTGGGTGGCTCTCACTTCACCTGCTCGTATTGAAGGATATATGTTATGAAGGATGAAATTGGTTCTATGGGAAAGAACCAGGTTTGGGACTTGGTTGATCTACCGCCTAGTCGTAATGCCATTATAAATAAATGGGTTTTCATAATTAAATGCAAGGCAGATGGATCAATCGACAAGTATAAGGCTCATCTTGTGGCGAAAGGGTTCACCCAAAAGGAGGGTGTTAACTACGATGAGACATTCTCACCAGTTATGAGAATTGGCTCCATTTGCCTAATTTTAGCTATTGTCGCACGTTTAGATTTGGAGCTTTATCAAATAGATGTTAAAACTGCATTTTTATATGTAGAACTAGATGAAGAGATTTACATGAATCAAACAGTTGACTTTGAGGCTAAGGGACAACATCGCAAAGTGTGCAAGCTCAAACGTTCCATTTAGCTTAAAGCAATCATCTAGACAATGGTTCTGTGACGCCCCCAAATTCAGATACCTGTACCTCAAATTCGGTGCATCACGATCTAATTATAATAACATACTACAATCTCATGCAACGGAATAATAGAATAATTTATATTGATTTAATATAATTATTCACGTCCCACTCGCAACCATAACTAACTTAAACATACCATAACATAACTTAATACATAATATGAAATAAGTCTTATTACAACATCATAATAATCCTAAAGAAGAACAAAGCTACGCCGTAGCCTTGCCTTTGCCCTTGTCCATGCGAGAGGGTCCGCACTGTTCTGCCTTAACTGAAATATTTAAGAAAAGCAAGAATGAGCAACAAATTTGCTCAACAAGCAATATAGCAATAAGGGTAAGCATAATTATAAAGCTTAATAATATCCAAGGTATGATGTCAAAGGATTACTTAAGAGTTTAAGGAATAATGTTGTAAATAAAGAAATATCAATAGTCCAAAACTGTCCTTTGAATTGTAAACAAAAGGTCATTATAGACCGAAGCATTATCAGAAAAGATTCAAAGGTTTCAATGTTTTCCAAAAGATAAGGTTTAATACTGAGCAGTCACTAAGGACTAAGAACTCTTGCTAAAATTAACAGTGTTTAACTGATAATCCGATATAAACAAGTACAACAGGTGATCAGCCTCTACATTATGCATAATATTCACATGCTATTTGTGCCCACGTCGGTCTCCCGACGGATATATATAGTTTCCCCTTCAATGAGGGTTGTTCATCTCAGTCAATTTATAAGATTCCACACCAAGCAATTGGTTTGGATCGCTTTCAAATTCATAACATAGGCCTAGCCGAATCAAATGGCGTAGAAAACTTTTACAATGTATATGAGAATAATTTATAAGGTCAATACTCAAAACATAGTTCGAAGAATATAAGCAGGCTTTAAATCAAGCTATGAAGTATTAATTTATAAAACAAGAATCATACTATCAATTAGTTACTCGTATAATCAATAATAATACAAGCTTAAGTAGTGCTCAATAACGAGTAAGGTTCGAATACTTGCACAATATCCAAAGTTGTATAAGATAGGGAACTTGCATTTAATATAAAATCAAATGAAGTTAGGAAACTTGCTCGATAAAAAGTAGGGTTAAGAACTTGCCTGAGTCGTTGCTTAAATCCGACCTCGACTTCTTATCCATTGATTAACCTATTGTTATCGTAACGTTTAATCTCTATCAACACATATACATATAAACCTAAATCGATATAACAAACTAGCCTTAGGTATCTAAGACTTCTCAAAATAATTATATATTATTTCTCTATTCGTTATCTCTATCACTCTATCATTAATATAGTACTTCATTATTATTTGGGTAATTCCCTTAATCTTAATTAGGGATATTCATATTAATGTCTCATTGGTTTACAATTAAATAACCCTTGAAAGTATTTAATTATTTAATAATTATTATTCACAATTAAAATATTTATTAATGTCACTTTAATTGTTCATACTTATACAATTAGAAAAAGTATTCACTATTACCAATTGGTCTAAGTCTTGTTGTTTTATAATTAAGTATTATCTTAATTGTTTATTCGTTTCACAATTAAAATCTTATTATTCAATTAATTATTATTTTATTTTATCTTGTTATTAATCTTATTTTATCTAAAAAAACAAGGTTTGGTCAGTTTGACTCGGACCCGACCCGACCCGACCAATTCAAAAAATGGCCTAGCGCCTAGGCTCTTGAAATAAGCCTGGGTGGAGCGCCTAGGCGCTCCCCAACAGAATCCAAAAATATGAGTTTTTAACATTTTGATTTTTGACCCTTTTTGATTCAATCTTCCATAACTTGTTCATTTTATATCCAAATGAGTTCAAACTACTTCCATTATCTCATAAACTTACATATCTTCAATATTTGATATCTTGCACAATTTTCTAAAATGTTTATTTAATTATATTCATTACTTTTCCAAGCCAGGGTTTGCATATTGACATATTTTACGGAAAGTTCTACTACGGATTAGTTTTATATCCGATTACTATGATTCCACTTGGGTTATGTCTGTATTTCATAAAGGTTCAACATAACATTATTGGATCATATGTAAGGCTTATACATTTTATGACTCTTAACAACATATCTCATGCTTACAAGTGTTATAATTAAGTTTCAAGCTTAACATGCATTTTTACTTAACTAACATACACTAACTCATCTAAGATAAGTATATAATGAACTTAGTTAGTGATCCTACCTCTTGATGGATTTCTTTCTCTTAGCTAAGAATCTTGAGTAGGCCTCCACTTTGTTTCCTTGAACCACCAACTTGCAAGAGCTCTTTTAGGTTTCTTCCTTTTTCCTCTCAACTCTCTCTAGCTCTCTATATCTCTTACTTAGCAAATGAAATAGCAACCTTACACAAACACTTGGGGCTATCTATTTATAGACAATCTATTATCCCCTATGGTCATTACACAAAGGGCAAAGAAAAGAGTTGGTAACTAACTCGACCAACTACTACTATTCATTGTACCCTTAGCCATTGGCTACACCATCATTGCTATCACATGGGCTAACTTGTGAGCTCTTCTTAGCTAGAAACTCAGCATTCTAAAGGGTCATGGAAGGGGTCTATTGTACCATGTCATAATTTTAATTCCCACCTTGTACACAATGCTAGCCTACATGTCCCTTATATACACACACAAACACACATATATATATATATATATATATAAATACCTCTATTATACACCCATATACATATATACCTATATATATGTATACATATATCCATCATCATATAATACTCATTGGGCCATTCCAAGCTAAGTTAAATTGGGCTAGGCACATTACTAATGTACATGGACTCTAATATTTAATCTAACACATATCATTTTGATTGGGCTGCATCTCCTAACTCCTACAAGCATGTCATATTAATGTAATTGGGCTTGAATATAGCCTAAGTCCAATACATTATTAAATCATGACTTAACTAATCCAATTAGGAAATTAATTATGTCACACAAGGCTTAACACTTAAGCTTAATTAAGCTTATCATTATTATCAACATACTTCTTAATTATTTCATACTTGATTCAATTATTAGCCACATGACACACACACACACACACACACACACACACATATATATATATATATATATATATACGGTTTCTTTCTTAAACGGACTGAAAAAACGAACCCACAACGGACCAAAGCAAAAAAAGCAGAGCAAGCTGAAAGCAAAAAAATACGCGGGTCAAAACGGAACCGGGTCAAAAACCCATTTGAAACTCCAGTAAACCATTCGCTCCTTTCCCGATTCTCTCTCAAAGCCCCTTTCTCCCTCTAACTCTTCTCCTCTCTCTCACTACGAACCAGAGCAAACGGAAGGGAAAAGCTTCGCACGCGACCAAGGAAACATAGCAAATGGAAGGGTTTCACTATTTCAGACCAAAAAGTTAGATCTCGACTTCGATTCGATTTCAGACCAGATTTCCTTGATTTCGACTTTGATTCGATAAAGGTTTCACTATTTTCCTACATTACAACTGTATTGGTTGAAGATTTGTTGCAATTTGGGTTTTTTTCATTGGGTTTGTTTTGAAGATAGCTAATAAGAAAGAAATTTTATGATATCCCCTTAGTTTACCAAGGCTTTGTTGAATCCAGTCGAGCTATATATATATATATATATAGAGGATATCATCAAATTTTTTTCTTATTAGCTATCTTCAAAACAAACCCAATGAAAAAAACCCAAATAGCAAAAAGACTCAAGGGTTCAAATAAAACCTAGAAATCAGACCAAAACAAAACCCAAATTGCAGCAAATCCTCAACCAATACAGTTGTAATGTAGGAAAATAGTGAAACCCTTATCGAATCAAAGTCGAAATCAAGGAAATCTGGTCTGAAATCGAATCGAAGTCGAGATCTAACTTTTTGGTCTGAAATAGTGAAACCCTTCTGTTTGCTTTGTTTCCTTGGTCGCGTACGAAGCTTTTCCCTTCCGTTTGCTCTGGTTCGTAGTGAGAGAGAGGGGAAGAGTTAGAGGGAGAAAGGGGCTTTAAGAGAGAATAGAGGAAAGGAACGAACGGTTTACTGGAGTTTCAAATGGGTTTTTGACCCGGTTTTGTTTTGACCAACGTGTTTTTTTGCTTTCAGCTTGCTCTGGTTTTTTTGCTTTGGTCCGTTGTGGGTTCGTTTTTTTCAGTCCGTTTAAGAAAGAAACCGTATATATATATATATATATATATATATATATATATATATATATATATATATATATATATATATATATATATATGCACACAAATAATTACAATAACCTTTGTTTTAAATTCTAAAAGTATTCACAAAATTCTCGAGTATTACATCCTCCTCCCCTTATAAAAATTTCATCCTCGGAATTGATACAAGGTTACACAAATAGATGGGGATAGTCCCTCCTCATCTTATCCTCTAATTCCCACGTAGCCTCCTCGACATTGTGGTTTCGCCAAACTACTTTTACAGAAGATATAACTTTATTCCTCAAAGTCTGTTCTTTCCTATCTATTATTTGGACAGGAATCTCTTCGTAAGTTAGATTCTTCTCTACTTGAATCGGCTAGTAGGATATCACATAATTATAGTCGGGCTTGTACGGACGTGACGTAACACAGAAATGTGAAATAAGTTGTGGATGTGTTCCAGCTCGGGTGGTAGAGCTACTTTGTACACCACTTCGCCCACTCATTTCAATATCTCAAATGGTCCTATGAACCTCAGACTCAATTTCCCTTTCTTGTAGAATCGTATCTTTCCTTTCTAGGGAGATACTTTCAAAAATACAAAACTGCCGACTTCAAAGTCTCGGTTCTGACGATGCAAATCCGCGTACTTCTTCTGGCGATCTTGAGCTGCTACCAATCTGGCTCTTATCATTGTTACTACATCGGCTGTTTGTTGGACTAATTCTGGTCCCAAAATTCGTTATTCTGCGACTTCGTCCCAACACAACGGTGTTATGCACTTTCCCCCGTAAAGAGCTTCGTACGGTGGCATACCAATATTCGCATGATAACTATTATTGTAAGCAAATTCTACTAAGGGTAGATGGTCGTCCCAATTCCCTTTAAAGTCCATCACGCAAGCTCTAAGCATGTCTTCTAGCATTTTTATAGTCCGCTCACTCTTTCTGTTTGTCTGAGGATGATAAGCATTACTTAACCTTAACTGGGTTCCCATCCTTTCTTGCAAGCTTTTCCAGAAATTTGACGTGAAGCGCGAATCTCGATCGGAGACAATTGACATCGGCACTCCATGTCGTGAAATAATTTCCTTTACGTATAAACTTGCTAATTGATTTAAACTGAATCGAATCTTGATCGGTAAAAAATGAGCTATCTTTATTAGTCAATCCATGATAACCTAGATGGCATCATAACCTTTATGCGTTACTGGAAGTCCCTCCACGAAGTCCATCATAATGTGCTCCCATTTCCACTCTGGTATTTCTAAAGGTTGAAGTAAACCGCTCGGCCTCTGGTGTTCTGCTTTGACTCGTTGACAAGTAAGACATCTACTGACACATTCTGCCGCCTCTCGTTTCAGATTGGGCCACCAAAAATGTTGTCTAAGATCTCGGTACATTTTTGTGCCTCCTGGATGAACAGAATACGTCGTATAGTGCGCTTCATGCAAGATTTCCTCTCTCATTTCGGTTACCGCTGGTACCCACACTCGTCCCTCAAACCTCAATATGCCGTCTCTATCCATCTTGAACTTCTCTTCTTCATTTTCTACTATTCTCTTTCTTATCTTCTCACATTCTTCATCCTTCTCTTGTGATTCCTTTACTCTATCCAATAATGTTGGACAAGCTTCCATTACAAATACTTTTTCTTCAGACCATCCAGGTCCCTTCACTTCTATTTCCAATTTCTCCATTTCTCTTATTTACTCATCCTGAGTTGTCAACTTGAACAATTTCTCCCTTCCCTTTCTACTCAGTGCGTCGGCAACTATGTTTGCCTTTCCCAGGTGATAAAGAATCTCGCAGTCATAATCTTTGATCAATTCCAACCACCTTCTCTGTCGTATGTTCAACTCTTTCTGTGTGAAGATATATTTTAGACTTTTGTGGTCTGTGTATGTCTCACATTTTTCTCCGTACAGATAATGTCTCCAAATTTTTAATGCAAAAACTACTACCGCTAACTCTAAGTTATGAGTAGGGTATAGTTTTTTGTAATCTTTCAATTGTCGTGATGACCTTGCCATGTTACATTAGCACACAACCAAGTCCCATGTGCGATGCATCACTATATACCATGAAACCTCCCGCATCGTCCGGTAATGATAATACAGGCGCCTCGCTTAATCTCTTCTTCAACTCCTAGAAACTTTCCTCGCATTTATCTGTCCATACAAACTTTACCGTCTTCCTTGTTAGATTGGTCAATGTTGTTGCTATCTTAGAAAAATCTTGGATTAATATTCGATAGTACTCAGCTAACCCTAAGAAACTTCTTACCTCTGTTGGTATCTTTGGTTGTTCCCAATTACTCACTGCCTCCACCTTCGCTGGGTCAACTGAAATTTCATCCTTGTCAATTACGTGCCCTAGAAACTGGACTTTTTCCATCCAAAATTCACACTTTGAAAATTTTGCATACATTTTCTCTTTCCTTAGCGCTTCCAAAAGCATCTTTAGATGTTCAGCGTGGTCTTCCTTGGTCTTTGAGTAAATCAAGATGTCGTCGATGAAAACTACAACGAAATTATCCAAGTATGGCTTGAAAACTCGGTTCATCAAGTCCATGAATGCTGCCGGAGCATTAATCAATTCGAATGACATTACCCAAAACTCGTTGTGCCCATAACGGGTTCGAAACTCTGTCTTTGGTATGTCCTACTTTCGTACCATAAACTGGTGATAACCCGTTCGTAGGTCTATTTTCGAGAAACACTTCGCTCCCTTCAATTGGTCAAAAAGGTCGTCTATTCTCGGTAGCGGATGCCTATTCTTGATCGTTTCTCTGTTTAATTCTCCATAATTGATACAGAGCCTTATTGACCCGTCCTTCTTCTTAACAAACAACACTGGTGCTCCCCAAGGAGACACACTCGGCTGTATGTAACCCTTATCTAGCAATTCTTATAATTGTATCATCAATTCCTTTATTTTTACTGGTGCCATATGATATGGAGCTTTTAAAATCGGTGCAGTTCCCGGTGCTAAGTCTATTACGAGTTTAATTTCTCTGTTTGGCGAAAGACCATGCAGATCATCAGGAAATACGTCTTAAAATTCTCTCACTACGTATATATCCTTCATTTCTACTTTCTTTTTTTGAGTATCTATAATGTAAGCTAAGTAACCTACACATCATTTTCTTAACAATTTCTTGGTTTGCATCATCGTAAGGAAACATGATTGCTTAAGCGATGAGCTACCATAAAAGACCACCTTAGACCGATTCGGAGTCTGAAGGTTCACACTTTTGTTCTGACAGTCAATTATTGCCGCATGGTTATACAACCAATCCATTCCCAGTACTACGTCAAATTCTCCCAATCTAATTGGAATCAAGTCTACACTTAGTTAGTGATGTCTAATATTTGCGCGATAATTTTGGTATACGAACTCTACGAGGATTACTTCCTTATTCGCAACTTCTATGTTCAAAGGATTCCCTAATTGTTCTCGGGGTAAGTTTAATCGACTAGCAAATTCTTCAGACACAAATGAACAGGTAGCACCCAAATCAAATAATACATATGCATTTATATTATTGATTGGGATAATACCTGACACCATGTCCTTTGCAACCACTGCGTCCTGACAGTCATGTTAAAGGTTCTGGCAGTTGGTCGATTGGATCGCGCTGGTCCGCCAATCATCATCTTGCTGTCTCCTTCTTGTTGGCCATTTCCTCCGCTGTTTTTCTTTGGGCAGTCCTTGAATTGATGCTCAATTGAACCACAAGTAAAGCAACCTTTGATCTTCTTCAGTTTTGGGTAGTTGGGTGAAATGTGCCCCTACTGGCCGCAGTTGTAACAGACACTGCGTTCTTTCCAGCATTCTCCCTGGTGGTTCTTTCTACACCTCGAGCATCCCTCAATTTTCTTTTTAAACCCTCCATAAAAACTTCTCGACTAATTGTTGTTTCTGTTGTTGTTGTTATCCCACTTCCTCTTTCCCAGATTGCTTCCTCCACTGTTACTTCCTTCACGGCTTTCTCCTCCTGTATTCTTGCTCTTCTTCTCCTTGTTATACTTACTCAAGGCCTCACTACCTCCCTCCTCAATAATAGCCTTATCCAACCGTGTGGAGAACGAGTCGATCTAGAGAACCGACACCTTGTTGAACAACCAAGGTTTCAGTCCTTTATTTGAAGAGTCTAGCTGCTTTCCTTTCTTCATCCCCTACCTGATGTGTTGCAAATCGGGCGAGCTCATTTAACTTAGCCGCATATTGTGCCATCGTCATCTCACCTTGTTTTAGTTTTAGGAACTTCACCTCCATTCTATTCTTCATGCTCTTCGGGAAGTAATTCTCGAAGAACAAGGTCTTAAACCTATCCCAGGCTATGATACCTTCTCCCTCTCTCTGTTGATTGGCCTCCCACTAATAATTTGCTTCACCCCTCATCATATATGTAGCGAACACAGTCTTCTAATTTTCACCCACACGAGCAATGGTGAAGGCTTTCTCTATCTCCTTGATCCACGTCTGCGCCTCAATAGGGTTGGTAGTACCCGCAAATTTTGGATGTCCTTCGCTCCTAAAGTCTTTGAAGTTAGTTATAGGTACCGCTTGGGGATTGGGGTGAATGGGTTCGTTATTCCTTCTTCGAAGGGCTTCTCCTAACAAGTCGACTAGTCGTTGAATAGGGTCTACTTGCTCTCTCTCGTTATTGACCGACTCATCTGGTGCAGTTAGTCTACGACTGGGGCGCCATTATCTGCATCACAAAATTTCATTCTTATTATCTAATTATATTACTTAAGTATTTCTTTAATGCAAAAAGGAATATAATTTTATAACACATTTTCTGAAATAAGGACATTTATATTCATAGGCCAAATTATTTCATCGATATGATTATTCCTAGCATACTTCTATAAATGTCAACATCTATCCCCTAATATCACAAAAGATGGGGAAAAATACTAACATACTCCCCCTCCAACATAAGCCTACTCGGGGTTTACATAACTATCTCATATCTTATACAAAAGATTAGGATTACATCACCATATATACATCACATAAAAATAACTACTACTACTAGACTAATAGATCTCAACCTAACATACTGCGCTCCACTGCGCTCTGGTATTCTACCTGAGTCATGTGAGCCATCATGTCTCTACTCAAGGTATAACGGGTCTGTCCCTGCTCCGCTGGATAATGGTACATACCATCGAGTAACCTCTCCATAGTCGTGTGAAAAGCATAGCCCATTCGGTTCATCTTCCTCTTCTTACATCTCATCTCATCCTCTAAGTCCTTAGCCCTATCGTTGGCTTCCTCCCACTTCTCCTCGAAGTAAATCCTCTCCATAACTTCTAGCTCAAGCCGAGTGCGAAGAGCCTCCTGCTCGACTTTTTCACTCAACTCCTTCTGCTCGAACTCTTTCAGCTTACCCACCAAATCCACATTCCTAGCTATCGAACGGTGAAAAAGGGTTCCCATCTGAATTCCCGCTTCCCTGCAGTAGGCAATCTCGACCTCCATATCTTGCATCACCAACTTTCTCTGATGGTATTCATCCCTCAATTTCTGTAACTCAGTCTCTCTCTCATGAGCCTCAACCTCTAGCTCCTGAACTCAACAGTCTATTTCCAAGATCTGCTCCTCATACTCTCCTAACATCCTATCCTCGAACATAGCCTCGTCAGAATCTTCCATGAGCTCGTCCTCCATAGGTTTCTCCTCGGGATCCGACTCCACCTCTATCTCATCCTGCTACTGCCTGAATGGGTTCGGCTACCAAAGGTGCCTCATACACTACGTGTATATCCCGTGGCTCCTCTTTTACTACTCTACTGGGTCCTCCCAAGTCTGTCATTCTACAACCATAAACATAAGACAAAAAAATAACAAACTCCATTAAAATATTAAATAAAACATAAGTTCATTGTATAGAATGAAACTATATTTCATAACACACTAAGTCTCTAAGAAAACTCTACATGAGTTTTATCTCCTTCTATCTACTAAGTTCTTCTAAGGTTATAGTCTAAGGATTTTTGCTCCTAAGGATTATATTATAACCTAATGCTTTGATACCAACCTGTGACGCCCCCAAATTCAGATACTTGTACCTCGAATTCGGTGCATCACGATCTAATTCTAATAACATACTACAATCTCATGCAACAGAATAATAGAATAATTTATATTGATTTAATATAATTATTCGCGTCCCACGATCTCGCAACCATGACTAACTTAAACATACCATAACATAACTTAATACATAATATAAAATATGACTTATTACAACATCATAATAATCCTAAAGAAGAACAAAGCTACGCTGTAGCCTTACCTTTGCCCTTGTCCGTGCTAGAGGGTCCGCACTGTTCTGCCTTAACTGAAATGTTTAAGAAAAGCAAGAATGAGTAACAAATTTGCTCAGCAAGTAATATAGCAATAAGGGTAAGCATAATTATAAAGCTTAATAATATCCAAGGTATGATGTCAAAGGATAACTCAAGAGTTTAAGGAATAATGTTGTAAATAAAGAAATATCAATAGTCCAAAACTGTCCTTTGAATTGTAAACAGAAGGTCATTATAGAACGAAGCATTATCAGAAAGGATTCAAAGGTTTCAACGTTTTTCAAAAGATAAGGTTTAATACTGAGCAGTCACTAAGTACTAAGAACTCTTGCTAGAATTAATAGTGTTTAACTTACAATCCGATATAAACAAGTACAACAGGTGATCAACCTCAAGTACCCTACATTATGCATAATATTCACATGTTATTTGTGCGCACGTCGGTCTCCCGACGGATATATATAGTGTGACACCCCCAAATCCAGGTACTTCAATTTCCCACGGGATTTGGTGTTCACTGTACAAATATCACATATCTATCTACCCATAATAAATATGAACCATGAAATAAATAGAAATCCTCCCCTTAAGGGTCTGAATACATAAATAAATCCCAGGTTGAACTAACCTTAAATCTCAAATGCGGAAACATAATCAAATACATAAGTCTTAACACATCAAAGTCTTAAACATAACATTCTCAAATTAAATAACAAGTCTTCAACACTTGTTAACCTTGCCCTTGCCTTTGCTAGTGGAAGGCTCGTCAGACCTTTCGTTCTTAACTGCAATGTTATTATGCAAGAGTGAGCATGATTGCCCACAAGTATAACAATATAACAGTAATAATAATATGCGAGTAAATCAAAGGGTTCTGAATAATAGAAAATTCGGCTTTTGAGTTAAGAATGAATAGCAAGAATCAAAGTATATCTGAGGGTCATAAGACCATAAACTATATCCTAGGTTGTTAAGTATTTCTACTTTAAACCTTTAATAGTCGTAAGACTATATGGACTCTACTACTCGTACTTAGGGGGATCAACCCTTAGTACCATGACTATGCACAACATCTCAACGCTAACCCGTAAATAATCCCCTATAAAAGGGTTGTTCATCTCAGTTTAACATCAGAGTCCGCACCAAAGGAAGTTTGGTTTGGATAAGCTCAATAATAGTTCTAGAATTTAGAACGTTCATCAACTATGGACTAGTCGAATCAATAAGGGCTCGCTAGCCTTACAAGGTTCAACAACAATTAATAATCAGATTGAAATAATGAATCTCGAGAGTATACAATTGAATAAATATTGTATACTGAAGTAATGCTTTACAACGATTATAATATCTCATACGAAATCTTAACTTGAATAAACAAGAATAAGAACTTGATTTATATAGAACATAAGTTTAGAACTTGCTCAATGAATAACTTTGAATTTAGAAAACTTGCTCAATTAAAGGAGTATAGTTAGAAAACTTGCTCAATAAAAGGTTTGAGTTTAGAACACTTGCCTCGTGCACAAGCTACAGTTATAATTATAATTCACTTCCTCAACGTCCTACACATTACATTAAGTTTATAATATCGATTAGTTCCATTACCACTACGTTTAACTGTTGAACTTTTCACTTAAGTTCAACTTAACAACTTGGTTCATAGTCTTAACTTGTTGACTAACCACATAACATGAATCTGAATCCACAACATGCCTACCACACAAGTATAAACTCTTAAACAGTCAAAATCAAACCTTACAACAATAAAATCCAAGTTCACACATAACTTGTTAATATGCAACTTAAAATCGTCTTATACATGTCAAAAAAATGTTATAGTATTTTGTTACAGGCTCAACACATTCTCAGGTTCATTAGGTTAAGTTAACTCATCATGTTATGGATTAAAAACACAAAAAAAACCCAAAACAACTTCAACTCTGTGATCCCCGCCGGGGCAAGGGTTTGTGCTACAAGATGCCCGCCTGGGCGGCATGTTCACCGGGGCAGGGGGTCCTACACTAAAAAGCCCGCCGGGGCGGGGGTCCTCAGCATGATGAACTGCAGTTTGCGACTGCACTGTTCATCAGCCCAAATAACCCACGAAAATGCAAAAATTAAGTTCAAACAACACATTTAATGTTACCCATAGTTTGTAAACTTAACATAAACATCATACAACGCTTCTAGCATATTTTTAACACTTTAGATCACGTAATTACTCGAATTAGAACACCTAAATTTACTATTTTTTGGTATTTTTCAAAGTTTCGAGAGAAATCATGAAATTCGACATTACAGATTTGCTATAACTCTGAATCTGTCCGTTTGAATTTTGTTTTGTTCGTTTAAACATGCATAATCATAATCAACTATCAATTTAAAGTTTAATAAACAATTAAAGCATGCAAATTTGTACATAAAGGCCATATACATGTGTTCATACTCTGTAACTTTCAAATTTCTAATTATAACATGATTTAATGGTTTTGATTATGCTAAAACATACATAAATGATAGAAAACATGTTATGAACATATATTAACACATATATAATCATATAATCAACGATCATCAAAATTTTTATTCACAAAGAACTTAAAAATGGTTTTCATGGAGAAAACATAACAACGTGAAATTAAAAGCTTGGGTTGAAGCCCTTGCTACTTGTTAAGATGATGATATAATCTTCCACTCTTCTTCAACTCACAATTTCTCTCTCAATTTTCTCTGTAAGTTCTCTCTAAGTTCTCTGAAGTTTCTACAGATATGAATATGATATGAGTATAGAATAAGTATATAAGTTAACGTATAATATAACTGACGATATAATGGGTGTTAGTTAATACCCACAATGGATTAACTACCTCCACTCCCTTAAGGCATTGTTTGGTTGGTCATTTATTAACTCTTTTTCCATTAATTTAATTAAAGTGTTATTACATAGTTTATTTGTCACACTTTAATTAATCAAATACTCTTATTTAAATCAGTTAAATAAAATATAATATTACCCATTAAATCACATCATCACATAATTAAAATTCTTATTTATTAATTATGTCAAATCATGAAATCTCTAATTAATTATTAAATTAATTAGAATAACATTATGCTTATTAAATACTTTATTTAATTAAATAAACTCAAATAAATACATACTTTAAACTATAAAAATTATCCACATTAATTTAATCAATGTAACACATATAATTAAATTATTCTACCATAATTTCATCAAATAATTATTTAACTTAATAAATAAATTATCAAAAATATTTATTTAATTCAATAAATATTTAAATTAAATTACAAAATTCTCGTTTGTCACATATAATATTCCTTTAATGAGGGTTGTTCATCTCAGTCAATTTATAAGATTCCTCACTAAGCAATTGTTTGGATCGCTTTCAAATTCATGACATGGGTCTAGCCGAATCAAATGGCGTAGACAACTTTTACAATGTATATGAGAATAATTTATAAATTCAATACTCGCAATATAGTTCGAAGAATATAAACAGGCTTTAAATCAAGCTATGAAGTATTAATTTATAAGAAAAGAATCATACAATCAATTAGTTACTCGTACGATCAATAATAGTACAAGCATAAGTAGTGCTCAATAACGAGTAAGGTTCGAATACTTGCACAATATCCAAAGTTGTATAAGATAGGGAACTTGTATTCAATATAAAATCAAATGAAGTTAGGAAACTTGCTCGATAAAAAGTAGGGTTAAGAACTTGCCTGAGTCGTTGCTTAAATCTGACCTCGACTTCTTATCCCTTGATTAACCTATTGTTATCGTAACAGTTAATCTTTATCAACGCATATACATATAAACTTAAATCGGTCTAACACACTTACCTTAGGTATCTAAGACTTCTCAAAACAATAATATATTGTTTCTCTATTTGTTATCTCTATCACTCTATCATTAATATAGTACTTCATTATTATTTGGGTAATTCCCTTAATCTTAATTAGGGATATTCATATTAATGTCTCATTGGTTTACAATTAAATAACTCTTGAAAGTATTTAATTGTTTAATAATTATTATTCACAATTAAAATATTTATTAATGTCACTTTAATTGTTCATACTTATACAATTAAAAATAGTCTTCACTATTACCAATTGGTCCAAGTCTTGTTGTTTTACAATTAAGTATTACCTTAATTGTTTATTCATTTCACAATTAAAATCTTATTTAGTTTTAATTGCTTATAATTTAGAAACTTTAAAGAAATTCCTAAATATTAGAATAATTATCACTTATTGATTTACAATTAAAATTATTTTAATTGTTTAATATTCTTTAAGTCAAATAAGTCTTAAACTTTTAAATTCCAAAGTGTATTTAATTAACTCACAATTAAATTACTTTAATTGTTTAATTATCTTTGATTAATAAAATCTCTTAATATTAATCAAATTAAGTATTATTATAATTTAATTAATTATTATTTTATTTTATCATGTTATTAATCTTATTTTATCTAAAAAAGCAAGCTTTGACCAGTTTGACCCGACCCGACCCAGACTGACCCAACTCAGAAAATGGCCTAGTGCCTAGGCGCTTGAAATAAGCCTGGGTTAAGCGCCTAGGCGCTCCCCAGCAAAATCCAAAAATCTGATTTTTCAACATTTTGATTTTTGACCACTTCTATTATCTCATAAACTTATATATATATATTCAATATTTGATATCTTGCACAATTTTCTAAAATGTTTATTTAATTAAATTCATTATTTTTCCAAGCTAGGGTTTGCATATCGACATGTTTTACGGAAAGTTTAGCTACAGGTTCGTTTTATGTCTGATTACTATGATTCCACTTGGGTTATGTTCGTATTTCATAAAGGTTCAACATAACATTATTCGATCATATGTAAGGCTTATACATTTTATGACTCTTAACAACATATCTCATGCTTACAAGTGTTATAATTAAGTGTCAAGCTTAACATGCATTTTTACTTAACTAACATACACTAACTCATCTAAGACAAGTATATAATGAACTTAGTTAGTGATCCTACCTCTTGATGGCTATCTTCCTCTTAGCTAAGAATCTTGAGTAGGCCTCCACTTTGTTTCCTTGAACCACCAACTTGAAAGAGCTCCTCTAGGTTTCTTCCTTTTTCCTCTCACCTCTCTCTAGCTCTTTATATCTCTTACTTAGCAAATGAAATAGCAACCTTACACTAACACTTGGGGCTCTCTATTTATAGACAATATATTATCCCCCTATCATCATTACACAAAGGGCAAAGAAAAGAATTGGTAACTAACTCCACCAACTACTACTATTCATTGTACCCTTAGTCATTGGCTACACCATCATTGCTATCACATGGGCTAACTTGTGAACTCTTCTTAGCTAGAAAATCAGCATTCTAAAGGGTCATGGAAGGGGCCTATTGCACCATGTCACAATTTTAATTCCCACCTTGTACACAATGCTAGCCTACATGTCCCTTATACACACACACACACACACACACACACACACACATATATATATATATATATATATATATATATATATATAAATACCTCTATTATACACCTATATACATATATACCTATATATATATAAATGTATACATATATCCATCATCATATAATACTCATTGGGCCATTCTAAGCTAAGTCAAACTTGGCTAGGCACATTACTAATGCAGATGGAGTCTAATATTTAATCTAGCACATATCATTTTGATTGGGCTACATCTCCTAACTCCTACAAGAATGTCACATTAATGTTGTTGGGCTTGGATATAACCTAAGTCGAATACATTATTAAATCATGACCCAACTAGTCCAATTAGGGAATTAATTATGCCACACAAGGCTTAACACTTAAGCTTAATTAAGCTTATCATTATTATCAACATATTTCTTAATCATTTCATACTTGATTCAATTATTAATCACATGACACACACACACACACACACACACACACACACACACACACACACACACACACACACATATATATATATATATATATATATATATGCACATAAATAATTGCAATAACCTTTGTTTTAAATTCTAAAATTATTTATAAAATTCTCGGCTATTACAGGTACTTTAGATTTCATCGAGCCATCATTGCTGATGGGTTTACGATGATTGAGGAAAATCATTGTGTGTATGTTAAACGGGTCGACAAAAACTTCATGATCTTGTGTTTGTACGTTAATGACATCTTGATAGTTAGAAATGATATGGGATTGATTGTCGCCACTAAAACGTTGTTGCCATTTGCTTTTGAGATGAAAGACATGGGTGAGGCAGAATTTGTACTCGGAATTAAGATCCAAAGGGATCGCTCTAAATGATTTGTAGGTTTAAGTCAAGAGGCTTATATAAGATCTATTTTAGAGCATTTTTCGTATACATATATAATTCTAAACTCATTGACAAAGGGTCATAAACTAAGCTAGGATCTTTGCCCTAAGAATGATCAAGAAAAAGAGCAAATGACTCATATTCCTTATGCAAATGCAGTCGATAAGTTAATATATGCAATGATGTGTACACGCCCCGACATAAGTTTTGCAGTGGGGATGGTTAGTCAGTTTCAAAGCAATCTTGAATTTGCTCATTGGGTGGCAGTTAATAGGATACTTCGATACTTGAGAGGCACCATGGACTATATATTGTGTTATCAGGGTGGTGAGCTATGCTTACAGGGGTACAATGATGCCGATTGGGCTAGCAACTTGGATGAGCGTAAGTTTACCACTAGGTATAACTTCTTGCTTTGTGGTGGAGCAATTAGCTAGTTGAGCAAGAAACAACCATGCGTTACTTTATCCACAATGGAGTCAGAGTATATTGCATGTTGCTTTGCAGTACAAGAGGCAGTATGGTTACAGAGATTCTTCAAGCGCCTGAATATTGGATATCATTCTAGTGACCCTGTCACTATTCAATGTGACAATACGGCTAATTTGTCTTACGTTAAGGATCCCAAGTATCATGGAAAGGCCAAGCATATTGAGACTAAATTTCACTACATTAGGGATATTGTGGCACGAAAGAAGCTGGTCCTCAAACATATCTCTATGAGCTACATGGTTGTCGATCCCTTGACTAAGCACATTCCTAGGGATGTTTTTCGAGCTCAAGTTAGGAGCTTGGGACTTCGTAGGCCTTTATATATTTTAGGTTTGATAATGGACATCTTTTGGATATTGTTTACTATATTTTTTATGCAATAAGGGTTATTACGTAATGTTGATTTCTATTCAGTTCTATGCTTTAACTTATCGTATATATAAGTACACATATAAAATGTCACAAGGAAAAAAAGTTGATCTACTCACAAGGATAACCTACCTCGACGCTTGTAATAGCAAGTGAGATGAGACTATTTTGCGGTGTTCTAAATGGTCGGGCACCATTTTTGAGACACTATGATTTAGTCGCCTTGGCCGGGTCCAAGAAGAGGTATCATTATATACCAAACACTTGTAAAAGGTGTAGACTTGTTTTTTGGTTTGTCGAACATTAGATTTATACTAGATACTATCTAAAATAGCTAGGGATGTTTTCTAAGGTTAAACACTAGAGAGCGATTAACTAATGTTCATATGGTGTTATTTTAGCTAAAGCGACATTTTTTTAGCTCCACCATAGCATGAGAATTGTACCTCGTGTGCAAAGTAAGTGACATAGTACCGAAGAGTGATGTGGTGGATCCCTATCCAATCACTATGTCAGCCCTATACATTAATGATTGTCCTTAGTAACTTGAACCTATGTCATGAAACAAAGACTTTTTGTTACTACTATAGTTTGTATTCCTAAGTTCACATAATGAGGTTCCATGGGTACTTGTCTGGGAAAGCAACAAAGTTAATGAAGATTGACATAAGAGTTTAGGGAAGACATTTGTCTGGCATCACATCCAGATGTTGGTTATGCAATGCGCGCGCAACTAGTTTAAACTGTATATATATATATATATATATATATATATATATATATATATATATATATATATATTGTTAGGTTTGTAAGATTCATGAACACAATTAAATTGCATAAAAATAGCGGAAGCATGGTAAATCAGAGTTTTAAAATTTTACAAACCTTATACCTGGATCATCCTTTATGCACAGTTATTAATTAAACAAAAAAGAATAAGAATAAGATTCATACCATTGAAGATTCCAGCTTCCTCAGGTATGAGTTCAACTCCAAATCCTTTTAGCGTTCTACTTGAATTCACCAGGTTGATTCCTTCCTTTGATCAACGTTAGTCACCCAAGTGTTTGACCTCTAGAGGTGATCCACCAAGAAAAAACAAGTATTCAATAAGAATGGTGTTTGGCAAAACCCTAATTTTTATCTATATAGAAAAGGTGTACCCTCCCAACTCTTGGAACAAAGTGTGTAACCCTGTTCCATAATAAGACTTTCTTATTTATAAATGTAGTCAACCCTCCTAAACTATTTAGGATTAGGGTTTCATATTAATTAATTAAACTCTTTTAATTAATTAGGCTTCCCAATCCTATTAGGAATACTTAAACTCTTTTAATTAATTAGCATCGTAATCTTATTAGGAATATATATATATATATATATATATATATATATATATATATATATATATATATATATATATATATGAGAGTATCTTATTAATTAATTCTCAAACTCCCTTAGGAATTAAATAATAATAGTAATAATAATAATAAGACCCCTCTTATTAATTTATATTTAATATTTCTAAAATATTAAATAATAAATATTAAGTTATTTAATTTATTCTATCACCAAAGATTAAATTAAATACACTTAACTTATTATTACGATTATGCCATTAGCTTATTTATTCTATCACCAAAGATTAAATTAAATACACTTAACTTATTATTACGATTATGCCATTAGCTTCTTCAATAAATATTCTTTCTTTTATGGTGTGACCCTTTATGGTTCTTCATATTAAACCGGTTGTGAATAAATTAATTAGAACAATTCTAATCTTATATTAAATAAATAAATTAAACTAATAATTCATTTAAATAAATAACATTTATTCTACAATAAGGGTAAGCCCCCTTTGCGATCAACGACTTTTCAGATAATATAGATTTCAACATTAATCATAAAAGAACCTTTGAGTAAATAGTTACTGAACAATTCAATCCTTCCACCATACAATGTCCCAATTAAATATAAGACATGGAATTACTGTCAAGTCTTATTTTATTTAACTATATGTATTTCGATCCTTAAATGCACAACTCCAAATAAAGTAAATTAGAAACTCCTTTCTAATTTCATTCCACCTTGGCCAAGGATTCCTGGATTGTCATTTATCGAATCACATAGAACATATCTCTTCTTTTACTAGAATCGGTAGATTCTTTATTGATCATTCATTACCACTATATATAACTTATTACACCCAAACATACCCTTTGATATACCCTAAGGGTCTTAATGGTCTTGTCAAAATATAACTCATCATACACAAGATACTAAGATGATCTCAAGTCTAAGGATTACTTATACTACTATCACTTCAGGAATTCCTATTAACAAGCAAGTAAAACTCCATTAGGTATTCCTTAGCGAGCCATGTTTAGAGAACTTATTCTTGAATATGTACCTATATACTTGCTTTAGTGTTTCCACACAAATGATCATGAGATCAATCATCCTCATCCAATGAGCAAGTAACATATGTACCAATCTATCAGGATTCACTAATCCCCTCTGTTGACGTCGAACAAAATCTTCTCTTTGGACAGATATTCCTCTCCCTAAATTTTGTTGTTTTCTACCCTTGTTTGTCTTATCTGTTTTATAAAGGGTGAAATTTTTAGAAAAAGGCCAACATGTATCTTGTCAATGATTTTGAAAGGTTTATAGAGTCGCCAGTTAGTATATTTTGAAATGGTTGTACCAACTCAATCGAGTTTTGTTTATTTTTGCAAGTAGGCCCAATTACTGGATGTTGTCAAAACTTGGCCTTGGAAACCGAGATTCTTTAAGATTCGGGGGCTTGGTTAAGCGGGGGGAAGGTGTTAGGCACCCCCCCGACTTCCGTAAAACACGGTTACCGCATCTTTTTAATATTTCTCTTTTTTTATTGGCAATGTGTGTCTGTATGCTGGAAGTAATTGAGCCTACATTTGTTTGATTTGAAAGTAGTGCCATGCTTCGTTGGACCTATATACGAAATGTTTGATTTGTGTGAAAAGTCTATTTTTAGACAAGATATAAAAATGACGTTTTGAAAGGTGATTTTCAAACCCTTTCGCTCGCATAGAAATTGAAGCATGTTGATACTTCCATTTTATTCTATTCAGCCTTTGGCTCGATTTGGATGTTTATTGTCAGGATGCGAAGCATCCTCGACCACAGAATGTATATACAAGTGCTGGTCTTTTTATGGGCATGAAAGTCATCCAAGTGACTCTAGCACTACAAAACATATTTCACTATGTTTAAGACTTTAAATCCGGATAACCGTTTTAAGGTCCCTCGGATGTACATTTTAAAGAAAAACTGGCAGAATATGTTTACAATATGGAGTTTTCCATCGTGGAAATCAGATTTAGATCAGTGCATTTGATCATTAATCCCACGATTTCTAGGATCATAGAAAATAGCCAAGAAAACCTACACAACACAGATATTCATAGAAAATGCAAACTGTACTCTGGACGTCGCAAAACAAAGGATTCTTCAGTTAAATCCTTGCTTGCGCGTAGCCAAAGCTTACCGTTTCCACTAGATATGGATCTAGGGTCACGTAGTCGTTTTAATATTTATAAAGCTAGAAAAAGAACTAGATTTAAATAAATCTTAGCCATTCTAGCTTCCCGGTTCCGGTTTGGCCGATTTTGAACCGTTTGAAAGTTAGAAAGGGCTAGATTGAGATAAACCTAATCCACAATATTTACATTAGTGCAGATTCATATCAAATGAATATTTAAAAAAAATATTTAATCATATTGAATAAAGAATATATATATATATATACACTTATATATAAAAGCTGTAAAGGGCCACAGATTTCTAATCTAGGCCCGACGAAGAAATATATATATATATATATATATATATATATATATATATATATATATAAATATAAATATAAAAGCGATAAAGGGCCAAGGATTTCTAATCCAAGCCCGACGAAGAAATGTAAATATATATATATATATATATATATGTATAAAAGCTGTAAAGAGCCACGAATTTCTAATCCAGGCTCAACTAAAATGTAAATATATATATATATATATATATATATATATATATATATATATATATATATTTATAAAAGCTGTAAAGAGCCACGAATTTGCAATTCAAGCTCGACTGAAATGAATATATATATATATATATATATATATTTATAAAAGTTATAAAAAGGCCACGAATTTGCAATCGAGGCCAAGCGAAGTCAGAAAAATTCTATATATATAGTTATATATATATAAGCAATAAAAGGGCCACGCATTAGTAATCCAGGCCCGACTGAATTGAAAGTTAGTATATATATAGTCAGTTATATATATAATAAAGCTGAAAAAGGCCACGAATTAGCGATCCAGGCCAAGCAAAATAGTACAACTATATATATATAGGTATATATATATATAAAAGCGATAAAAAGCCTCGAATTAGCAATCCAGGCTGTGCACACAAAGAAAAACGTATATATATATATACTTATATATATACTAAAAAGTAAGTTAGAAAGGTCACGGATTTGAAATTCGGGCAAAACCAGAAGATAAAACTTTATATGCACGTTCACATATACATAATAAAGTAGGAAAAAGTTTCTGATCGTAAAAAAACTTACAATGGACTGAACCACGGGCTTTTTGCCACTCAAAGGGCTTCAAATCTTCGTTTCCATCGGTTAATTGTTGATATGTTGTAGAATATACGTATACAAACGTATTTGAAGAATAAAATTGAAGTTTGGAGTACTACAAGTAGGGCTAAAGGTCAAAATGGGCGGAGTATCCCTTGTGTTTTTCTATTTTTTTTCTTTTTTCTTTTGGCTAATAGGGGGTCTTATTTATAGACCAGATGGTAGTGTGTCTACCCGCGGCAATCGCGGGTCTACTTGCGGCTATTTGTGGTGGGCCCCACCTAGTGGGTCCCGCTGTCTCGAAGTATGTGCAGTTTAACCAACGCGCAGTCTGCTTGAACCTTCATACCTTTTGATCCGGGAGTCCGGTTGAGGCGTGCTATACCTTTCCAAAAAGCCCTTTTCGAGAGCTACACAATAACATGGGATTTAACCTCTTCTGAATCTTGGAAGATGGGTCCATGACCAGATCTTTGAATCTTCACAGTCCGTCCATTGAGCTGTTTTGTGCTGTTTTTACTCGGGAATGATGTCATGGTTCTTTCTGATCCTCGTTCCATTGGTTTGGCTTGATTTTGCTTGATTTGATGTCAAATTGGTAAAATGACCATTTTGCCCTTCCAGGGGTTATCTCCAGGATTGACACAATTTTTGACTATTTCTCGAGGCTGTCTCCGAGGTTTTGATCCCAGCTGACTCTGTTTTTTAGAGTTATCTCTGAAGTTGGCAAGATGATTTCCCGAGGCTATCTCCGGAGTTCTAGTTTGATGTTGTAATCCTCCGAGGTTGTTCTCCAGAGTGGGAAAAGATGCTTTTGCCATCCTGTATGGTTAGTAACAGGAAATTAAAATTTCTAGTGTCTACAGATGCCCCTCTTTGTCATGTTTATGCAATGTAATGAAATGAACATGACAAAGATTAATAAACACTTGAAATATGACAAGATATATATTTAATGACGCAAATCGCAATGCAATGAATGTTAAAATATTTTCGTAAATCACTTTTCGCACTTCGCAAATCGCATATCTTAATGCAAATTGCATTACAAATCGCATCGCAATCGCATATCGCATCGTAAATTGCTTACCCTTACCGGTTATAGATGATGCCTATGTTGGGGTTGATTTTAATGGTTGACTTTCATCAGTGCTGCTGATGTCTATGCTGGTGTTGACTCCAACGGTTTGATTTCCATCGGTGTTGTCGATGCTTGCTTGATGAAGAAAAACTGAAATGTTTTCTACATTTTTGTTGGGGATGATGTTCCAAAAATCATCGGATCTTCCTGATGTTTACACTGGCAGTTGGCAACGGTGCCTACCCTGCTGGTAGTTGACAACGGTGCCTACCCAGATGGTAGTTAACAACGGTGCCTACCCTGATGGTAGTTAACAACGGTTGATCACCGGGCTATCTCGATGCCTACTCGAACGGTAGTTTACAAAGCTTTATCTCACCGAACTATCTCGATGCTTACTTGAACAATAGATTTTAACAGCAGAATTTTTACTCGAGTTTGGGTATTTAATGCGTATGCATATTTAACTCTACTGGGTATGCATGCTTAACTTTTTAATGGAGATATGCACTGATATAGCGCTTGTTGCACATGTGCAGACCAGGCATGATGTGATGATCTTAATTTATCCTAGGATGATGCATATGCTAAATTAAATTGATGTAGAACCATACCTCACCCTTTCTGAGGCGATTTGGATTTTCTTTTCAGGCATGGATTTTGATAGTCCTATCAGCTTCAACTCCCGTAAGGCTCCTCTTGTCATTCGCAGAGCAGATTCGAATGGTCCCCTTTCATATGTCGTCTGTGGTGGGGATCTCACAGAGGCTGCTATTTTTCTTTATGAATCTAGATCTGGTACTGGTACCTCTGGCGATTCAGACACTAATGGCTTTACTAGGAGATATCCCAATATATTCGCTGAAGTAGTGTTCAATGGCTTACATCACCGGATCTTTCCCCGATTCTACACTGGATTAACGCCAACGGTTTGATTATTGATTATGAAAAGGGGCAAGCTCTTTACTTACGACCCTACTGGATTAGATACTGGCTTAGCTGATGACCTGGGTGTTGCTAACGTCCTAGAGGATGCAGCCCGTGCTCTCATTGCCCAGATTTGAACTTTGTTGTAAAGGCCTCGACTTGTGAGGACTTGGCACAGGTTAACATATATGATGATGTAAATTTCATTTGCCAGACCTTTTGTCATCGAGCATTTTTTTTTTTCGAGTTAAGGACTCTCTTGAGAATTTTTCCTTTTTTTGTCGGGGCAAGCTTATGTTGCCGTGATTTCAATTAGGAGTTCTCCCTTTTCTTTTGATGAGGAGCTTGGTCTTGCCGTAGACTCCTTCCATTTTATTGAATGGCGAAATGCCCCAGCCCTTTCCCATGTTGTTACTAAGGTTCATAGAAAAAACTCAATTTGTTAACCACATCCAGAGTAATCAATATCCTGCACATTAGAGAAATAACAAAATACGCCAAAAGCTTGATGGCTCGGGCCGTCGGGATCAGTGTGATCTTGTGAATGAGGCATTTAAAGTTTATAAAATTGAATGCTTGTATTCACTGAGCTTTTATCTTATCACTAAAGATCTTGAAATTGAGTATGAAAATGAATTTTTCCTAAGAAAATCAAAATTTTCATTTGACAAGTTATGAAATTGCAAGAAAACTTTTAAGCATCCATGATCATTTTTCATGGGTAGGATCAGATTCAAAAGACTTATCTCCTTTTATCAGAGACACCTCATCTTCGCTCTAGACACCGCTCTTCACAAAATTAACATCATATGACATGTGCACTATGAGTGACGCAACCATTAGCAGGGGTTTCTCTTCTATGACTTTAGATGATCTCATTTTTATCTTGCAAAATTTTTTTCGCTTTCCTCGCTTAACTTTGTCTCATTTTCTTAGGCTATTCACAGTTACCCATGTAACGATTTTTTGACCAATGACTCCTAAACCAGACAGCTTTAGGGCACTAGGTGTTAAGACAACCCTTCAGGTTTACTGGCTCGAGTAACAAAGGCCACACTTCGAGACAAGTCAAGCGGTCTACTCTATTTGATCCTTGCCTGAGCTTGTACAAGAGTCATTTTTAGGCTCTAAATTACCCGTGTAGCGAGTGTTAGGACGGTGACTCCCAAACTAGACGGCTTTAGGGCACCAGGTGTAGAGACACCCCTCGGGCTTAATTACTCGAGTAACCTAGGCCACGATTCAGATTTGCTCAGGTTTTTCCTTCTTCTTGTGATGCTCGTTTTCTTAGGCACTGAGTTACCCATGTAACGGGTGTTGGGCCGGTGACTCTGAAACTAGATGGCTTTAGGACACCAGGTGTAAAGACACCCCTCAGGTTTAATAACTCGAGTAACCCAGGCCACGATTCGAGATATTAGGTTGGCTACTAATTGTCATCTCTGTCATCATAGTTTCATACCCCATAACTAAGAGTTAGGGCAATCGCAAAGGGCAGACATGCATATGAGGTCAAGTCTGCTCTAAAAAGTGCTTTGAACTAGGATGCCATGCCTAATCAAAAAGTTGAATAGTCTTAATTCTTTAATCGTTCTCATGATTCTTGCTCCACGGACACTTATCATAATTAATCCAATTCACAACAAGTTAAAAAAAACTTCTCTTTTTTATTTTAAAAAAAAACTTTTTCTAAGAATGCTTAACATGTAAATTATCGCTAATGCATGTAAATGGAGACTGAAAGCACATAGAGTGATGAAAGAGTCATACCTCACATGTGGGTCACTATATTTTGAGAAAAATATAATTGGAAAAGAGACCCATTAATCTTACCAGATCGCCATGGAAATGTCATGATGGAAGCTCTGATGATGACGGACCATGCTGATAGTGCTGACTGGCACATTCTCCTTTTTAGGATGGCCAATAAATGCCCCAGTGTTGAGTTCTTGCTGTTTTTGAAATTGCCCCAGTCTTGTTGTAAGGGTCCTAATATTAGGTTGCCATTGATTCTAAAATTGCCCCAGTCTTGCTTATCATGTAGGGCAATTGCTTTGTTGTATATTTGACAGATGGGCTGATAAGATACCGAGATTGCAAGAGTCTTTTATCGCATAACCCCCATGGTGAACAGGTAGTGGATTTTGGCTTTAATACTTGGATGCCCCGGTCATAATTTTTTGATTTGTAGGAGCAATTGGCTTTGATGACCTTTTTTTTTGATTTGATGAAGGTTTTAGATTGAGGGTGTCAGCTTTTCGAAGGTCCTTGCTAATAATCATGCTTGATATATAGCTGTGTTGTTGTTTTAACTTTGATGATTGATGTCGAGAGGCCTTCGGACTCCACTGAATGGGATTTAAGAGCTCACGTTGCTTGGTGATGTAATGGCTTCAACCGGATTTGGTTTGATCTATGAGGTTTAATTTGTGGGCTTTTTTTCCTTAAGGAACAGGTCATCGGGTATGATATGAATTTTCTATGACGGTATCTCATCTGTTTCTGTGGGTCAAAAAAGATCAAGTCTTCTCGCACTTCAGGAAGAATGAGTTGCTGACAGGTTACATCTTATGATGATTGCCATTTCATCCTCGTGACTGGTCGTCTTGATGTATCACTGTCTTTTCCTTTCTGGGACTTGTGCCAGATTTAATGGAATGACATTTGAGGTGCCGTTGGGTCTTCTCATTATGGATCGCCAATCTTGATGGTTTTTCTTGGGTGTAGGCTTTTTAGGTTTGATTTTATTGTCTTGAGACTGGTCTTTGGATTTACATTTAAGGTTGGATTTTGGGCTTAAATATTTCTTTTGAGGGTTAGACCACACCATAGATGGCTACCTATGCACTCCTAAGTTGAAGGAGATCAGATAATTCGTAGTTCATACTCGACCTGAAAGGTTTGATAAGTGTTTATTTTGGGTTCGAGCTTGGTTTGATGAGGTTTTTGAATTTTTTGTTTATTTTGACCGCATCGTAAATGGCTGCCTACGTACTCCTGGGTTGAGGGAGATCGGGTCATTCATAGTTCGGGCTTGGCCTGAATGGTTGAAAAGGGTTTATCTGATTTTGAGATTGGTTTGAGGGGTTTTTGGATTTTATTTTTGGTTTGACCGCACCAAAGATGGCTCCCTACGTACTCCCATAGATTGAGGAGATCAGGTCATTCGTAGTTCAAGCTTGGCCTAGCCTGATTGGTTTGATTTTTTAATTGATTTTGATTTTTGATTTTTGATTTTTTTTTCAATATTTACATGCATGGAAAATAAAAGGCAAAATGCTAAGAAACTGATAACGTCCCAACATCTCCTAGAACTCGCAACTTTCCTCTGGATCTACGTCTTCTTGGCTAGCTGAGGCCTGATAGTCCTGTTGTCAGTAGTTATGTTACCTTCGAGGCTCGTGATAGAGGTTACCTCCTGGTCATGAATATCTTCAATCATGGCCATAACTTGATCGCCTCCTAAATCTGCATATCCCTTAAGGAGTCTCAAACTGGATTCATCGCAAAGAGGGATGAACTCTAGATTCCTTGATGGGTTGGCTTCCCCGATAACCTCACCACCTTTTTCTTCATTTGTTCCATCATCTTTTTCATAGGCTTGAGAGGATTTAACTATGAAATCACTCTCGAACTTTTATTGTATTTCTAGCAAGGAACTTTCCTTTTTGGCTTTTTCCACACTAGGAAGGATCAGTATTTCCTCCTCATCATCCAGAAGGGTAAAGTCAGAAATGTGGTTGTTAACTTTTGGCAACAAGATTTTAGATGATGGTGGATGAATTTCCTTGAGGGATTCTCTTGTCTTCTGTGTCACTCTCAGCATTAAGATTGCTCCACCTTGGGTTCTACCTGGATTGGTGCTCATATCCGTCACCTCCTTTAAACGGCCTGTTTCGAGTGGACATCTTAAGCTCTTTATTTCTCTTTCGCCTTTTTTAGTCATGGGGACTTCTATCTTCAGTTCTCTATTTTCAATGAGATCTTGGATTTTGTGTTTTAGAGACCAGCATTCCTCAGTTGCATGTCCAGGTGAGTTAGAATGGTAGAGACATATCTTGGTGGAATCATAACTTTTCATCTCGGGATTTACAGGAGGCAGCAACTTAGTAATCTTTCTTTGTGCAACCAACAGTGCTAACAGATTTTCCAATGAGTCTCCCAAAGGCGTGAATACCCATCTCCGCCTATTCTCCCCGACTCTCGGTGCTGTAGGACTTCGAGGGTTTGCCAGTGTTTGGAATGTTGCTTGATATTTCCTATTTGGGAATTCGCATTCCTCCGGATAATTTTTTTCTTTGGCAAGATTTTCTAGTAATTTTATCATTCCACCTTTCTCATCCATTCAGCATGCTTTGATCTTCTTCATTTAGCTGACTGATCTTGGAGGGAGATAGGCTTATATTCTGAATAACCTCCTTTTTCTCTTGGCTTTCTGATAGTTGAGTGAAAAGCTACCTTGTATCCTGATGTTGGCACACTATCAGATTAGCCAATAGAGTTACTTGATGCTGGATTGTATCCAATTTTTGAATCACCGTCATACCCTTCTCTGAATTTTCCAACTCTAGGACATTTGTTCTGTTCCTTTGGGGGTATTCCTCCATCCTTCGTATGTATTTACGATTTGGACACATTTCAATGCTTCCTGACCCGATCATGTTCACTTCCTCTGTATCATACTATAACAGAAGGTTGGTGTTGACATTTGGATGGTCAAGTTGTTGGGCCACAACTTCGCCGCTGTCGATCAAGTTTTGGATTTTATGCTTTAAGGACCAACAATCTTGGTATCGCGTCCCGAAGACCCTAAATGGTAAGCACATCTCTGGCTTGGATTGTATCTTTTGCTTATTGGATCCAAAGGTGGAGCCAGTTCGATAATTTTCTTCTGCTTGATTAATAACTCCAATACAATTTCTTGGGAATCGCCTAGTGGAGTGAACACCCGATTTTTTGTTCTATCAAATTTTCTCTTTTTGTCTTGGTATTAGTTGAATGCAGTTTGTTGTTGTAATGACAGATTGCCTTCCCTCTTCCAAATGGGGGGACTATGGTTGGGTCTCCTAGCTTGCCCCTGTAAAATAAGAGATACTTCTTCATCGCCTTTCTTGGGTACCCTATTGGGAGCGTTCGCATAGTTGCCAGACTGTATATGCTCGACGACTACTTCCAAGGCAGTGAAATCTTTAATCTTGCCTGCTTTCAGGCCCATCTCTGTCATTTCGCCGTGTTTGATCATCTTTGAGAATGGTTTTCCTATTCTAGCTAGGATCCTCTCATAGTAAGGCGCCTCTTGGATGTCTATGAAGTCATCACCATTTCAGTTTTTGTTATAGGCGGGCTGACCTGTGCTGCCATACGCCTCCACCTTTGGGCATATTCACGGAAAGACTCAGTACTTTGCTTTTTGACTTTAGTCACTTGGTATCGATCCAGTGCTATTTGTGAATGAAAACTGTACTGATTTTGGAAGGTGTGGGCTAACTCTTCCCAGCTGTGAATTTTTGCATTATCAAGTCGGACATACCATGCCCTAGCCTCTCCAGTGAGACTTTTTTGAAAAAGCTGCATTCTGAGGCTTTCATCTTCAGCATAAGACCCTAGCTTGCCAATGTATACTTTCAAGTGCGTATAGGGATCGCCTGCCCCATTGTACTTTTCAAACTTTGGGACTTGGAATTTGTCAGGATATCTAGCCCCTGGGAATATGCAGAGATCTGAATAGGTGACACTTCCAAGATTTCTAATCCCTTTGATTGCCCGGATGGTTTCTTCCATTTGTTGGACTTTCCTTCGGATATCGCCAATTTTTCGATCTTCCCTGAGATTTGTGATTTCAAGGGTTTTGTTAGTTCTTTTACTGGATCGAGGTTCAGGTATCTGTACTCCCCCCTTTTGTCAGCACTTTGATTGCCACCTTGTGAGGAGGGCTCTGTTTGATTAGGCGTTGTCTGGCCCTGAGTGCTTTTACTTTGTTCTCTTAGGAGGGTAGCCAATTCTGCTATTTGATTCTTAAGTTCCTCAAACTTTTTTCGAGATACGGAACATGATTCGTGTTGGGCACTTTTAGCCATATCGGTGGATAGGCTTTGTGACTTTTTAGATTATGATCTAGTAATGGGACCACTCTTACCTACAAGACGAGTAGGTAGTTTAGTCTTGATAGACACTAACCATATACATACTATGCAATGTGTCAGGTTTAGGGGTTTTTAAATCTTTTCCTGAAAACTAGTTATTAGTTATTTTGCTGACAGGATAGCATGACCGGATTTACAATGAAATATATATTTACATTTATTTGAAATTTACATTGAATTGAAAGGGGAACGCATGAAGAGGCTTCCCTTCGGATTTGGTTAATCAGAGGCTGACCTATCTTAGGCTACTCTAGCGGCTTTTTGGCATGAAGGTCCCCAGATCATCGCAATCTACTAGAGGAAAAATTAATCTGGTCTTTTAATTGGAGCGTATTTGAGTGGTGCCTTTCCTGAGCCTCGCATAATTATCCTCCTTTGAGTCCATTAATCAAACACAGACGGGTTCGCCTCCTGGTGGAGGAATCACGCAGCATACATTCACATACATCGTGTCTCACAGTATGAAATGACGACATTGTGCGAAGCACTAATATAAAGCAATAAAGCATTTATTTACATCCATTTAATGTAAAACACAGCATCCACACACACACAGATAAAAAGGGAAGTTTTAAAAAGTTTTGAAGTGCGGCTTAAGCCCTCTACTGTCCCTAGCAGAGTCGCTACCCGTCGTCGTCGAAAAAAATCTTCTCTTTGGACAGATCTTTCACTCCCTAAATTTTGTTGTTTTCTACCCTTGTTTGTCTTATCTGTTTTGTGAAGGGTGAAATTTTTAGGAAAAGGCCAAACATGTATCATGTCGACGATTTTGAAAGGTTTACAGAGTCGCCAGTTGGTATATTTTGAAATTGTTGTACCAACTCAATTGAGTTTTGTTTGATTTTTACAAGTAGGCCCAATTATTGGACGCTGTCAAAACTTGGCCTTGGAAACCAAGATTCTTTAAAGTTCGGGGGCTTGGTTAAGCGGGGGAAGGTGTTAGGCACCCCCCGACTTTCGTAAAACACGGTTACCGCATCTTTTTAATATATCCATTTTTTATTTGCAATGTGTGTTGTATGCTGGAAGTAATTGAGCCTACATTTGTTTGATTTGAAAGTAGTGTCATGCTTCGTTGGACATATATACGAAGGATTTGATTTGTGTGAAAAGTCCATTTTTAGACAAGATATGAAAATGACATTTTGAAAGGTGGTTTTCAAACCCTTTCGCTTACATAGGAATTGAAGCATGTTTGTAAGACCCCAACTTTTTATGAATAAAATTGAATCTCCTCTATATATTATTTTGAAATAGTAAGGGGTTGATTTGATAAATGTGGCAAGTTATGGGTAATATGCTCAAAGTTTACAAAATAAGCAAGTGGTTATAAAATATTCATTTTTATTGGAGAATATTCGTTTGGTCGTGGAATATTCTTGTTGTCGGGGAATATTCGTACGACGGCGCAGCCATTTGTGGGGCCCATAACGAAAAACTATAGGATAAAGAAAACGACAAGAATAAGTTTTCTAAAAAATGGCATAACTTTTACCGTTAAAACTGTTGAAATACCCGGTGATAAAAGAACAGTAATACGCGTTGTTGCACAATAGCACACGGTATTGCACAGTATTTTTTTAATTATTGATTCTTACGTAAGAAGTCACTTACTCAATAATTGTTACAGTAATTACTGTTCAATATTTTATATTATTGATTCAATAATTGTACATTGATAATTACTGTTCAATATTTTATATTATTGATTCAATAATTACTACATTGATATTTTATATTATTGATGCAATAATTGTCACAGTAACCACTGCACAGTATTTCACATTATTAAATCAATAATTGTCACACATATTATTGAAATGATATTATTAGATAACATTATTGATAATGTCTAAGAAGTTCTGTCGAGAAAATGGGTTAGGTTATATAATTGTACGCCAATAAGGAGAAATTTTTATCGGAAAGCCCCCTCTTTCCTAGGAACGACCTAGTTGTCAATATTATAATTCTATAACATTAATTATGAATAATAATTGATTGTCGATAAATTTGATAAGTAAATATTTATTCAAGTATAATATAAAGGGAAGAATTTTTAGTATGAGACATTTGTTGAAAGTTGGCATTTTATCTTCTCCGATAAAATATTTGTTCAAATATATTATTATAATATTACATTATAATAGTATAATGTGATAATATAATAGTATAATTTTATATTTTAGATGATGACGTTATTTTTATGGTATAAAAATAAAATGAGGTGGATGAGAAAAAAAATAGAATTGGAATTTTTTTAATAATTATAAATATTTTAATATATATATATATATATATATATATATTATATAAGCATGTGATTTAATTTATTATTTCAAAGGTGGTGGGCTGGTTAGTTTTTCAAAGAATGGTGTGCTGAGAAAGCCATCGAGGGTATGTAAATCAACATTGGTGTTATGACATTTTTCTATAAATAGTGTACTTAATTAAGAAATGAAAATCACACCAGAATCAAAAAAATTTCTCTCTATAGTATCAAGCGTATTTCTTGTGAGTATAAATATAGTTTGAGTGTGAATAATGGTGCAAGAATTCCTCAACATAATATCCGATATTTCAGTCAAAACTACTCTTCTGTTAAGGTAAGGGATATTAATTTTTTGAGTAAATGATGTTATTTCCTTTCAATATTCATAAAGAATATTATTGTCTTTAATATTCTATATTATGAAACTAATAATATTTCATTCTATATTCCTAAATTCAAACTTATTACGGTAAGAATTGCTTCTATAATTCCTGAAATGATCAGAAATTCTTCGAAGTCTGCGTTTCATCTAGTATCATTTCATTGGAATGTTGGTATGAATTTTATTATGAAATTTTTATCTTTTTCATGTCAGAGTTACTATTCACGTATACATCACTATTCATGTATAAGACACTGTTCACGAATACGGCACTATTCACAAAAAACTTAAATTTTCTTTTATTTGTCCAAGTTGTCTGTTATGGTTCATATCTTTGATTGGATCCATGTTTAATCTTCATTTTTGAATTTTACTCCACAATTGATTATTATGGAGTATTCTTGAACTTGGATAAACTAAATTACGAATCTCTAATCTTTGTCCTTTATCTCACTGGATTCATTTTTTATATTATTTTTCATCATCCTCAGTCCTAAATGGTAATATAACTGAATATCTTTGGCCTGTAGTGCAAAGATGAATGATTACTTGATGAATATCTTTAGCCTGTATTGCAAAGATGAATGATTACTTGATGAATATCTTTGGCCTATAGTGCAAAGTTGAATGATTAGCTGATGAATATCTTTGGCCCGTAGTGCAAAGATGGATAGGTGTTGAGATGAACATGACCACTGGTGATACAAATGAATATCTTTGGCCCGTAGTGCAAAGATGAATATTTGATTGGAGATATATATTGATTGATGTTACATGGATAAAATATTGATGATGGACTTTTAGATCATAGAAGATAGTAGACATCATTCTCTACGTAACTCTTCTAATGAATTGTTATTTCCGCTGCAGTTGTTGATCTAAAACTTGTTGTGCATAATATTTTATCTGATTTGTTGAAGACTAACGATAATTTATTTTTTATTATCTTAGTATTAATATTCTTTATTGGGCTAGTTGAGTTCACCCTTTTCTTCCATTGTTCTCTTCAGAAAATGAGAATGTTACAGGAACTAGTCAGGGGACAGAGTGATGGTCCGAGTTAAGAGCAGTAGTAGTCCTCACTATTTTTATAAAATAGTGTGATATTAATTATAATAAGGACGTAGTTTGAGTGTTTATATTTTTTACATGTTTGTATTGACACTCACAGTTGTGTGGTCGTATTTTACACGACCGTATGATATAAAATATTGTAGTTGGATTCTGTACCATGTATTTGGCGACTCAGAATGGGTTGAGTATTGGACCTATTTTGGGGGTGTCACAGTTGGTATCAGAGCTTAGGGATATGATCTCTGGCGGAGATCGGGGGAGAGACAAGTAAATCCTTCGCTATTGTGTCCTACCTAAGCTTATTTGGAATTTAATTGGTCGGTCGGAACATGGGGTTAATATGTGATATGTTAATTTGTTTAATTAACCCTTGTTTTATGGTAGTATTTGAGAATGGCAGCTGAAAATCTAAACATGGAGTATCTGTTGACTCGGCGAAGATTGAAGCAATACAAAGTTGGGAGCAACCTAAGTCGATGACCAAATTACGTAGCTTTCTGGGCTTAGCTGGTTATTATCGGAGATTCGTGGAAGGATTTTCTCGAATCTCTACTCCATTAACTCAGCTGACTCAGAAAGATACAAAATTCGTATGGAATGAGGAATGCGAGAAAAGCTTCCAAGAGCTCAAGAAGAGACTCATTTCAGCACCTGTTCTGACAATACCATCTGGTTCGGATGGATTTGTCATCTACGGCGATGCTTCGGGCAAACGGTTAGGATGTGTTCTCATGCAATATGGGAAAGTCATAGCCTATGCTTCGCGACAACTCAAAGAATATGAGAGAAATTATCCTACTCATGATCTAGAGTTGGCAGCTGTCGTGTTCGCGTTGAAGATCTGGAGACACTACTTGTATGCGGATAAAGTGGAGATCTATACGAATCATAAGAGCCTTAAATATTTCTTTACTCAAAAGGAACTTAACATGCAGCAACGACATTGGCTTGAGCTGTTGAAAGATTACGACCATACCATCCAATACCATCCTGAAAAAGCGAACGTAGTTGCTGACGCATTAAGCAGAAGATCATATACGGGAACGAGTGCGATGATGTCAACACAAAGGCCCATTTTGTATAACTTACAAAGGATGGAGATAGAGTTCAAGACTCCAGGTACCCACGTGATGATGTCAAATATATGCGTAGAACCAGCTTTAATTGATAAAGTTAAAGCTGCTCAAGCTAAAGACCCGTAGCTGATGAAGATGAAGAAGAAAGTGCAAGAAGGTGCTATTCCAGATGCAAGAATCGATGAAGAAGGAATACTTCGAGTCAACTCCAGACTTTGTGTTCCTAACGATTCTGATTTGAAGTATAGAATCATGATGGAGGCACACAACACACCGTTTGCAATCCATCCTGGGAGTACCAAAATGTATCGTGATCTTCGACATACATTTTGGTGGAGCAATATGAAGAGAGAGATCGCGAAGTTTATCTCGAGTTGTTTTACGTGTCAACGTGTCAAGGCGGAGCATCAAATGCCAAAAGGTCCATTGCAATCACTTGAGATTCCAAAATAGAAGTGGGAACACATTACCATGGATTTCATTATGGGTCTTCCTAAGGTTTCTCAATGCATAGATGCGATTTAGGTTATTGTCGATAGATTAACCAAGTCTGCTCATTTCTTGACTATATAAGAGACTTATTCACTAGAACGTCTTTCTCGTATGTACGTAAATGAGATTGTGAGATTGCATGGCATGCCAGTATCCATAGTTTCGGATCGTGACCCAAGATTCACTTCACGATTTTGGGTCAGTTTGCAGAAAGCTATAGGCACAGATTTACGATTCAGTTCGGCATATCATCCTCAAACGGATGGGAAATCGGAAAGGTCTATTCAAACTCTTAAAGATCTATTGAGACTATGTGTTCTAGACTTCAAAGGGAGTTGGGATAAGTACTTACCATTGGTGGAATTCTCCTACAACAACAGTTATCAGGAAAGTATAGGCATGGATCCATTCGAGGCATTGTATGGACGAAAGTGTTGTTCTCCAGTATGCTCGGACGAGGTAGGTGAAGCAACATTGTTGGGACCAGAGTTAGTACGTATGACTACGAAAAAGATTCAAATGATCCCACAACGTATACAAACAGCACAAGATCGACAAAAGAGTTATGCTGATCTTCATCGAAGGGACGTGGAATTTAATGTTGAAGATCATGTATTATTACGTGTTTCTCCATGGAAAAGAGTTACGAGATTCGGAAAGAGAGGAAAGCTCTACCCACGATTCATTGGTCCATTTAAAATCCTTGACCGAGTAGGAACTGTGGCCTATAGACTCGCCTTACCTCCAAGCATGTCTCATGTTCATTACGTTTTTCACATATCCGTGCTACGTAAATATGTGAAAGACCCAAATCACATTATTGAGTTAGAACCAGACGAGATAGCCGAAGATTTAACGTACGAGGAGGTACCTGTCAAGATCTTGGATAAGAAGGAATATGTCATATGCTCAAAGATTATACCATAAGTCAAAGTTTTGTGGAGAAACCATGCTATTGAGGAAATGACCTGGGAGTTAGAATCGAAAATGAAAGCGAGGTATTCTCACCTTTTAGAAAAATCAGGTACGCACGTCAATTTCAAGGACGAAATTTCATAAGGAGGGGAGGTTGTAAGACCCCAACTTTTTATAAATAAAATTGAATTTCCTCTATATATTATTTTGAAATAGTAAGGGGTTGATTTGATAAATGTGGTAAGTTATAGGTAATATGCGTAAAGTTTACAAAATAAGCAAGTGATTATAAAATATTAATTGTTGTCGGAGAATATTCGTTTGGTCGTAGAATATTCTTGTTGTCGGAAAATATTCGTACGACGGTGCAGTTATTTGTGGGCCCCATAACGAAAAACTGTCGAATGAAAAAAATGACAAGGATAAGTTTTCTAAAAATAACGGCAAAACTTTTACCGTTAAAACTGTTGAAATACCCAGTGATAAAAGAACAGTAATACGCGTTGTTGCACAGTAGCACACAATATTGCACAGTATTTTTTTAATTATTGATTCTTACGTAAAAAGTCACTTACTCAATAATTGTTACAGTAATTACTGTTCAATATTTTATATTATTGATTCAATAATTGATACATTAATAATTACTGTTCAATATTTTATATTGTTGATTCAATAATTGTTACATTGATATTTTATATTATTGATGCAATAATTGTCCAAATAACCACTGCACAGTATTTCACATTATTAAATCAATAATTGTCACACATATTATTGAAATGATATTATTAGATAATATTATTGATAATGTCTAGGAAGTTCTATAGAGGAAAGGAGTTAGGTTATATAATTGCGCGCCAATAAGGAAAAATCTTTATCGGAAAGCCCCCTCTTTTCTGGGAACGACCTAGTTGTTAATATTATAATTCTATAATATTAATTGTGAATAATAATTGATTGTCAATAAATTTGATTAGTAAATATTTATTCAAGTATGATATAAAGGGAAGAATTTTTAGTTATGAGATATTTGTTAAAAGTTGACATTTTATTTTCTCCGATAAAATATTTGTTCAAATATATTATTATAATAATATAATGTGATAATATAATAGTATAATTTTATATTTTAGATGATAACATTATTTTTATGGTATAAAAATAAAATGAGGTGGAAGAGAAAAAAAATAGAATTGGAATTCTTTTAATAATTATAAATATTTTAATATATATATATATATATATATATATATATATATATATATATATATTATAAGCATGTGATTGAATTTATTATTTCAAAGGTGGTGGGCTGGTTAATTTATCAAAGAATGGTGTGCTGAGAAAGCCACCGAGGGTATGTCAGCCAACATTGGTGTTATGACATTTTTCTATAAATAGGGTGCTTAGTTAAGAAATAAAAATCACACCAGAATCAGAAAATTTTCTCTCTATAGTATCAAGTGTATTTCTTGTGAGTATAAATATATTTTGAGTGTGGATAACGGTGCAAGAATTTCTCAACATAATATTCGATATTTCAGTCAAAACTACTCTCCTGTTAAGGTAAGGGATATTATTTTTTTTGGGTAAATGATGTTATTTCCTTTCAATATTCATAAAGAATATTATTGTCTTTAATATTATATATTATGAAAGTAATAATATTTCATTCCATATTCCTAAATTCAAACTTATTACGGTAAGAATTGCTTTTATAATTCATGAAATGATCAGAAATTCTTTGAATTTGCGTTTCATCTAGTATCATTTCATTGGAATGTTGGTATGAATTTAATTATAAAATTTTTAGCTTTTTCATGTAAGGGTTACTATTCACATATACGGCACTATTCACGTATACGGCACTATTCATAGAAAAATTAAATTTTATTTTCTTTGTCCAAGTTGTCTGTTATGGTTCCTATCTTTGATTGGATCCATGTTTTGATCTTCATTCTTGAATTTTGCTCCACAATTGATTATTATAGAGTAGTCTTGAACTTGGATAAACTAAATTACGAATCCCTAATCTTTGTCCTTTATCTCACTGAATTCGTTATTTATATTGTTTTTCATCATCCTCAGTCTTAAATGTTGATATAATTGAATATCTTTGGCCTGTAGTGCAAAGATGAATGATTACTTGATGAATATTTTTGGCCTGTAGTGCAAAGATGAATGATTACTTGATGAATATCTTTGGCCTGTAGTGCAAAGATGAATGATTACCTGATGAATATCTTTGGTCCGTAGTGCAAAGATAGATAGGTGTTGAGATGAACATGACCACTAGTGATACAACTAAATATCTTTGGCCCGTAGTGCAAAGATGAATATTTGATTTGAGATATATATTGATTGATGTTACAGGGATAAAATATTGATGATGGACTTTTAAATCATAGAAGATAGTAGACATCATTCTCTGCGTAACTCTTCTAATGAATTGTTATTTCCGCTGCAGTTGTTGATCTAAAACTTGTTATCCATAATATTTTATCTTATTTTTTGAAGACTAACGATAATTTATTCTTTATTATCTTAGTCATAACATTCTTTATTGGGCTAGTTGAGCTCACTCTTTTCTTCCATTGTTCTCTTCAGGAAATGAGAATGTCGTAGGGACTAGTCGGGGGACAGAGTGATGGTCCGAGTTAAGAGCAGTAGTAGTTCTCACTATTTTTATAAAATAGTGTGATAATAATTGTAATGAGGGCTTAGTTTAAGCGTTTATATTTTTTACATGTTTGTATTGACACTCACAGTTATGTGGTCGTATTTTGCACGACCGTATGATGTAAAAGATTGTATTGAGATTCTGTACCATGTATTTGGCGACTCAGAATGGGTTGAGTATTGGTCCTATTTTGGGGGCATCACAATTATCACAGCTTAGGGATATGAACTCTGGCTGAGATCGGGGAATAGAACTAGGAGGTGAGAGACGAGTAAATCCTTCGCTAGTGTGTCCTACCTAAGCTTATTTGGTATTTAATTGGTCGGTCGGAACATGGGGTTAATATGTGATATGTTAATTTGTTTAATTAACCCTTGTTTTATGGTAGTATTTGAGAATGGCAGCTAAAAATCTAAACATGGAGTATCTGTTAACCCAACGAAGATTGAAGCAATACAAAATTGGGAGCAACCTAAGTCGATGACCAAAGTACATAGCTTTTTGGGCTTAGCTGGTTATTATCTGTAATATCCGTAAAAATAAAATAAAATATAATAAATGAATAAATAAATAAATGACTTTTTAAAATTTTGTTTTAAATATTTTAATTGGGCTTTTCTTGTGTTTGGGTCAAATTATATTTAAATATGTGGACTACACTAATTGGGCTTAATTTGTATGTGGGTAATAATAAATCCTATTAAGATTAGGAGAATCAATAAAATCTGTTAATAAATAAACTTATTACTAAACCTAATTTTATTTTTTTTACTTTCGTTATACCGACTGAAAAAAAAAGAAAGAAAGAGAAACGCAGCCGCTGCTATAAAGAGAAGGAGCGGAGGAAATCAGGAGGCTAAAGAAGAAGAAGAAAAGTGTAAGACTTTTTTTTTTCCTTTGTTATTATCCAGTATTAAAATAACTAAGTTATGTTTGCATGCCAATGATATGAATGGCCTCACTTGTGATTTTCGTATGCTGGAAAAAAAAAATTGAATCAGTCTGCAACTTGACATATATATATATATATATATATATATATATAAGAAAAGAAAACGGAAGGCTATGTTAATATATATATAATTGATTATATTAATAATAGTTTTAAAAAAATAAGTAAATTTGTAATTTGTAATTAGTATTTAGTAATTTAATTTACAGTTAGTAATTTACATTTCGTTTGTTAAATTATGTAATTAGTTAGGACGAAAGGAGTTTAACGAATATTTTTTGGAATATAATTTCGGGTATTTCATTGCTTAATCCAGGTACGGATTCCGTACTCTTTCAGCGTTACTCTTGTTAAATTTGATTTATTCGTTTTGTTCCTTATTTCGAAATTCGTTATTATTTCACATAATTGTTTCTTGTGAAATTCAGATAGTAGTTTTATTTTGGAGTTGATTCATATGACTCGAATTTGTACTCTTGAATTAAGTTTCATATTTAGTATTTGTTTTTGGTAATTGTAGAGCGGTACATGTTGTTACGTTTTTTTTTTTGAGACCTTGAGATTATGATTTGATTTGGTTCAACATGTACGTATAGAACCCCTTTGTGTTGATCTTATGTCGCATGTGTTGTGACATGATATTTTTGTTAGAATTTACCTTAGGGTATACCTGAGCTATAACCACCTGTGGGGGTACCACAGGCATGTCGTCTTGGCACGAGAGGCATGACACTTTCCGTGGCGGTGTGATCAGTCCACGGTGTCTCCGTTTTGTGCTCCGGTGGGAGTTGGCCATTTGGTGTTTTGTTGTGGGAGGCGTATGGGTCGACCCTAGTTTTCTGTTCTGTTCTGTTCTGCGTAGTGGCGATGTTTGTGCCAAATACGCCTTCCGATTTTACATACATTTGGGTTCGCGGTCCAATGTGTGTGACTTGCCTGTGTGGCATTATTTGACCTTGCCTATGTGGCAAGGTATATTTCTGTTTTATTTTGAGCTCGGTATGAAATAACACCCAGCCATTTGATTCAGCCTATTATTTTATTGTGTTAGTTTTGTTTGTTTCAGTTCAGTTCAGTTCATTTATTGAGTTAGTTATTTCGTTTCATCATTCTTGTATTCTATATCCGTACTGGGCGTTTGGCTCATGCTGTGTTTTTCTTCCGGCAGGTAATCAGGGGGATCAAGGGCAAGTGTGATGAGAGCTCCATTCGATCCAATGATTTAGATATTCTGTTTAGGCTTGATAGATCGATTTTATTTTGAGTTGTAATAAATACTCTAGATTTGAGTTTGAGTCTGTTGGTATTTATTTTGGTTTGACCTTTTGATATTTATTGGTGAAATATTATTCTTTCGTGGCATAGAGTTTTCGTTCGATTTTGTTGTGTTTTGAGTAACCTCCCTTTCTATTTCGGGAAGGGGGTGTTACAGAGTTGGTATCAAAGCTTAGGTTCTTTCTTGTAGAAAACCTATTTAGGTTTGACCTGTGAGTTATGGGTAGAATTCTGGGTTAGGTTTTGTTCAGTTTGATTTTCTGTTCAGCTATATTCAAATCTGTCTCTAATCTATTTTGCTGATATTCGTTGATCTCTTTTTTAGATGGCTCGTAGATCCGCTAGGGTTGCTGGGAGGCGAGGTAACAATAGGGGAAGAGGTGATGGTCAGCCCGATGAGCAACCTAATGACCAGATTAATGCTCAATTGGCTAACTTGGTGAATCAGGCGGTTAATCAGGCTTTACCACAGTTGGTGGCACAGGTGGTACAGGCAATGCAGCAGCCGCCAGAAATTCCTGAGCAGGGGAACTCGGGAAATAATGGTTCGCAGGCAAACGAAGAGGAAGGGAATGCGGATGGTCTTGATCAACAGGTGGTTCCAATGTACGTATGGTTGGAGAGGTTTCAGAAGCAGAAGCCACAGTCTTTCAGTTCGGCTCCAACTCCAATCGATGCGGAGAATTGGATTGCACACCTAGAGAAGATTTTTGATGTGTTAGGCTGCTCAGATAATCAGAGAGTGTTGCTTGCTGCTTATAAGCTAGAGGGGGATGCACAGAGGTGGTGGAAAGCGCTGAAAACAACCAAGGGTGATGGGTACGTGGAAACACTTCGATGGGCAGAGTTTTGTGAGGTCTTTTATCAGCAGTACTTTCCAGCTGCTGATAAAGAGGCCTATGCTAGAGAGTATCTGTCTATTCGGCAGAAAGATGATGAGTCCATCACAGATTTTATGACGAGGTTCACCAGGTTGGCAGGTTTTGAGGGAACCTCTGCAGGGACCGCAGCGGAACAGGCGGAGAAGTTCAAGTGGCGGATTCATTATAGGTATCGACAACATATCATTAACACCAAGTTTGTAGATGTATCGGCGGTGGCTAATGCGGCCAAGAACATTGAGATGGAGCGGCAGGATTTTCGGTCTTCTAAACCGGAAGGGAATCGGAAGAGGGATAGAGATGACCAGTAGGGTCAAGCTTCGGGTCAGCATGGGAGAAATCAAGGTGGTCAGTGGAACAGAAATCGTGGTGTCCAGCAGGGACAGTGGCGTGGCCAGAATCAGAACAGGGGTAATCAGCAGATGCCTCAGCAGGGGCAGAATCGTCAGCTTCAGCTACCTTGGTATGGTCAGAATCGGCAGCAAGGGCAGAATCGTCAGCAGGGGCAGAATCAGGGTCGTTATCCGGGACCAGCTGGTGGGGGTAACCCAAATCTTATTCCGATAGTTCCTTGTGCTATGTGTGGGGCTAATCATCCGGGGAGACAGTGTCATAGAGTTACCGGTGCATGTTTCTTGTGTGGACAGATGGGTCACATGGCTAGAGATTGTACCGGGCCACGTGGTAATGGTGGAGGCGGTGATCATGGTGGCAATGGTGGTCAGCGTCAAGGTGGTCGAGTGTTTGCCTTGACACATAATCAGGCGGCAGGTGCTCCAGGTACTATTTCTGGTACTCCTTTAGTTGGTAGTCGTGAGGCTTCTATTTTATTTGATACCGGTTCTACTCATTCTGTTGTGGCTCAGTCTTTTGTTCGGCACCTGGGGGTGCCATCTCTGTCTTTAGATTCTGTTATGTCTATTGCTACCCCGATGGGGACTTCTGTTATTATTTTTGATTTATATCGAGGGTGTTCGATCAGTTTTGGGGATAAGATTCGTAGTGCTAATCTTCTTCCAATGTGGATGCACGATTTTGATGTTATTCTCGGGATGGACTGGTTGGATAAGCACCAGGCCACTATCGATTGTCAGGCGAAGAAGGTTATATTTGGAGATGTGAAGTCTCCGGAATTCGTGTTTCAGGGTTCACAGCCGAGTAGAGTGATGAAATTAATTTCAGCCTTGAAGGCTGGGAAGTTAGTGGCAAAGGGTTGTGAGGGGTATTTGGCATTTGTGAAGGATACCTCTAAGGGCGAGTCTCGTATTGAGGATATTTCAGTGGTTCGTGACTTTCCCGATGTGTTTCCTGAGGAGTTGTCAGGGTTACCACCGCAACGGGAAGTTGAGTTTACTATTGAGCTCGTTCCTGGGGCGGGACCTATTTCTAAAGCGCCGTATCGGATGGCACCATTGGAGTTGCAGGAGTTGAAGGAGCAGTTGCAAGAGCTGTTAGATCGTGGTGTGATTCGGCCGAGTGTTTCGCCATGGGGTGCTCCGGTTTTATTTGTGAAAAAGAAAGATGGGTCTATGAGGTTGTGCATAGACTACAGGGAGTTGAACAAGATTACTATCAGGAATCGGTATCCACTGCCGAGGATTGAAGACTTGTTTGACCAACTTCAGGGGGTGAAGTATTTTTCAAAGATAGACTTGAGGTCGGGTTACCATCAGTTGAGGGTGAGAGATGAGGATGTCTCTAAGACAGCTTTTCGTACTCGCTATGGGCATTACGAGTTTCTGGTGATGCCATTTGGGTTGACTAACGCTCCAGCAGTGTTTATGGATTTGATGAATCGGGTGTTCAAGAAGTACTTAGACCAATTTGTTATTGTCTTTATTGATGACATTTTGGTTTACTCCAAGTCTAGGGAGGAGCATGAGGAGCATCTTCGAAAAGTGTTGGGAATTTTGCAGAAAGAGAAATTGTATGCTAAATTCTCTAAATGCGAGTTTTGGTTGGAGCAGATTGCATTTTTGGGCCACGTTGTTTCTGCTGAAGGCATTAAGGTGGATCCTGCGAAGGTTGAGGCTATCACTAAGTGGCCGAGACCTACTACTGTGACAGAGATTAGGAGTTTCTTGGGTTTAGCAGGGTATTATAGGAGATTTGTGGAAGGATTCTCTTTGCTTGCTTTGCCATTAACTCAGTTGATGAAAAAGGGCATGAAGTTTGTGTGGAATGAGGAGCGCGAGAAGAGTTTCGAGAAGTTGAAGAAACGACTTGTGACAGCTCCTATACTTACATTGCCTTCGGGAATAGGAGGTTATCAGATTTATAGTGATGCTTCTAAGAAGGGTTTGGGGTGTGTTTTGATGCAACACGGTAAGGTGATTGCTTACGCTTCTAGGCAACTTAAACCATATGAGGTGAATTACCCCACACATGATCTGGAGTTGGCAGCAGTGATCTTTGCTCTAAAGATTTGGAGGCACTATTTGTATAGAGAGACTTGTGATATCTTCACCGATCACAAAAGTCTTAAATACATTTTCACTCAAAAGGAGCTTAACATGAGGCAGAGGCGTTGGTTGGAACTTCTAAAAGATTATGATGCGAGGATTCAGTATCACCCGGGGAAGGCAAATGTGGTTGCAGATGCTCTTAGTCGAAAAAGTTCAGGAAGTGTAGCAGCTCTTATTTCACAACCTCATCTTATTTCGGATATGGAGCGACTAGAGTTGGAGTTGCATGTCCAAGGTTCAGATGGGCATTTGGCAGATATGAGAGTGGAGCCCTCTCTTATCTCGCGGGTTAAAGAAGCTCAAAAGGAAGATGGGGAATTATGGAGTATGACACAGAATATGGAGGAGGGCAAGCAGCCCGACTTTCGTATTGATGATCATGGCGTGATTTGGTTGGGTGAGCGGTTGTGTGTACCGTCGGATCCAATCATTCGGGAGGCGATTTTGGCGGAGGCTCATAGTTCGCCATTTTCTATTCATCCAGGTTCTACAAAGATGTACAGGGATTTGAAGGAAAATTTTTGGTGGAATGGGATGAAGCGAGATGTGGCTGAATATGTTGGGAAGTGCCTCACTTGTCAACAAGTGAAGATAGAACATCAACGAGCGAGTGGGTTGCTGCAACAGTTAGACATTCCAGTGTGGAAATGGGAAGATATCACGATGGATTTTGTGACTGGTTTGCCGAAGACTTTCAGGAAGAATGATGCCATTTGGGTTGTGGTGGACCGGTTGACTAAATCGGCACACTTTTTGGCCATCCACGAGGGCTACTCGGTGGATAGGTTGGCACAGATATTTCAACAGGAGATTGCTAGACTTCATGGTACTCCGGTGTCTATTATTTCGGATCGGGACCCACGATTCACTTCACGGTTCTGGAAAGGGTTTCAACGAGCTTGGGGTACTCGGCTCAACTTTAGTACTGCTTTCCATCCGCAGACTGATGGGCAATCCGAACGGACCATTCAAACGTTGGAGGACATGTTGAGGTCTTGTGCACTTGAGTGGTCGGGTAACTGGGATGATTACTTGAGCCTAGTTGAGTTTGCTTATAACAACAGTTGGCATGCGAGTATTGAGATGGCTCCGTTTGAGGCACTGTCTGGTAGAAAGTGTCGGGCACCAACTTGTTGGGATGAGGTTGGCGAGAGAGCCATAGAAGGGCCTGAGTTAGTTCAAATCACTACAGAAAAGGTAGCAGTGGCTAAGGAAAAATTGAAGTCGGCTCGATCACGGCAGAAGAGTTATGCTGATAAGCATAGGAGGACCTTAGAGTTTGAACCTGGTGAGCATGTGTTCCTAAAAGTTTCTCCTTGGAAGGGTATTCGGCGATTTGGTCTAAAAGGGAAGCTTAGTCCGCGTTATATTGGCCCATTCGAGATTCTGGAAAGGGTTGAGGTTGCATATCGGTTAGCTTTGCCTCCACAGCTAGCTGTGCACAATGTGTTTCATGTGTCGGTGTTGAGGAGTTATAAATATCACCCGTTGCATGTGGTGCAATATCCATTCGATAAGATTCGTGATTGTCTTACTTGTGTGGAGCAAGCCAAGGCGATTTTGGATCGTCAAGAGCGAGTTATGAGGAGGAAGACAATTCCATTTGTTAAGGTTTTGTGGAGAAACCATTCGGAGCGAGAAGCTACATGGGAGATGGAGGAGTCTATTCGAGCGGAGTATCCACATCTTTTTGATAATTAGGTTCGTTCTTTTCTTTTGATTCCGGGGACGGAATCCTTTTTAAGGAGTAGGTGATGTAATACCCGTAAAAATAAAATAAAATATAATAAATGAATAAATAAATAAATGACTTTTTAAAATTTTGTTTTAAATATTTTAATTGGGCTTTTCTTGTGTTTGGGTCAAATTGTATTTAAATATGTGGACTACACTAATTGGGCTTAATTTGTATGTGGGTAATAATAAATCCTATTAAGATTAGGAGAATCAATAAAATCTGTTAATAAATAAACTTATTACTAAAGCTAATTTTATTTTTTTTACTTTCGTTATACCGACTGAAAAAAAAAAGAAAGAAAGAGAAACGCAGCCGCTGCTATAAAGAGAAGGAGCGGAGGAAATCAGGAGGCTAAAGAAGAAGAAGAAAAGTGTAAGACTTTTTTTTTTCCTTTGTTATTATCCAGTATTAAAATAACTAAGTTATGTTTGCATGCCAATGATATGAATGGCCTCACTTGTGATTTTCGTATGCTGGAAAAAAAAATTGAATCAGTCTGCAACTTGACATATATATATATATATATATATATATATATATATATATATATATATATAAGAAAAGAAAACGGAAGGCTATGTTAATATATATATAATTGATTATATTAATAATAGTTTTAAAAAAATAAGTAAATTTGTAATTTGTAATTAGTATTTAGTAATTTAATTTACAGTTAGTAATTTACATTTCGTTTGTTAAATTATGTAATTAGTTTGGACGAAAGGAGTTTAACGAATAATTTTTGGAATATAATTTCGGGTATTTCATTGCTTAATCCAGGTACGGATTCCGTACTCTTTCAGCGTTACTCTTGTTAAATTTGATTTATTCGTTTTGTTCCTTATTTCGAAATTCGTTATTATTTCACATAATTGTTTCTTGTGAAATTCAGATAGTAGTTTTATTTTGGAGTTGATTCATATGACTCGAATTTGTACTCTTGAATTAAGTTTCATATTTAGTATTTGTTTTTGGTAATTGTAGAGCGGTACATGTTGTTACGTTTTTTTTTGAGACCTTGAGATTATGATTTGATTTGGTTCAACATGTACGTATAGAACCCCTTTGTGTTGATCTTATGTCGCATGTGTTGTGACATGATATTTTTGTTAGAATTTACCTTAGGGTATACCTGAGCTATAACCACCTGTGGGGGTACCACAGGCATGTCGTCTTGGCACGAGAGGCATGACACTTTCCGTGGCGGTGTGATCAGTCCACGGCGTCTCCGTTTTGTGCTCCGGTGGGAGTTGGCCATTTGGTGTTTTGTTGTGGGAGGCGTATGGGTCGACCCTAGTTTTCTGTTCTGTTCTGTTCTGCGGAGTGGCGATGTTTGTGCCAAATACGCCTTCCGATTTTACATACATTTGGGTTCGCGGTCCAATGTGTGTGACTTGCCTGTGTGGCATTATTTGACCTTGCCTGTGTGGCAAGGTATATTTCTGTTTTATTTTGAGCTCGGTATGAAATAACACCCAGCCATTTGATTCAGCCTATTATTTTATTGTGTTAGTTTTGTTTGTTTCAGTTCAGTTCAGTTCATTTATTGAGTTAGTTATTTCGTTTCATCATTCTTGTATTCTATATCCGTACTGGGCGTTTGGCTCATGCTGTGTTTTTCTTCCGGCAGGTAATCAGGGGGATCAAGGGCAAGTGTGATGAGAGCTCCATTCGATCCAATAATTTAGATATTCTGTTTAGGCTTGATAGATCGATTTTATTTTGAGTTGTAATAAATACTCTAGATTTGAGTTTGAGTCTGTTGGTATTTATTTTGGTTTGACCTTTTGATATTTATTGGTGAAATATTATTCTTTCGTGGCATAGAGTTTTCGTTCGATTTTGTTGTGTTTTGAGTAACCTCCCTTTCTATTTCGGGAAGGGGGTGTTACATTATCAGAGATTCGTGAAAGGATTTTCTCAAATCGCTACTCCATTAACTCAGCTGACTAGGAAAGATACAAAATTTGTATGGAATGAGGAATGCGAGAAAAGCTTCTAAGAGCTCAAGAAGAGACTCATTTCAGCACCTGTTCTGACAATACCATCTGGTTCAGATGGATTTGTCATCAACAGTGATGCTTCGGGCAAAGGGCTAGGATGTGTTCTCATGCAATATGGGAAAATCATACCCTATGCCTCGCGACAACTCAAAGAATATGAGAGGAATTATCCTACTCATGATCTAGAGTTGGCAGATCTCGTGTTCGCGTTGAAGATCTGGAGACACTACCTGTATGGGGATAAAGTGGAGATCTATACGGATTATAAGAGCATTAAATATTTATTCACTCAAAAGGAACTTAACATGCGGTAACGACGTTGGCTTGAGCTGTTGAAAGATTACGACCATACCATCCAATACCATCCTGGAAAAGCGAACGTAGTAGCTGACGCGTTGAGTAGAAGATCATATGCGGGAACGAGTGCGATGATGTTAACACAAAGGCCCATTTTATATGACTTACAAAGGATGGAGATAGAGTTCAAGACTCCAGGGACCCATGTGATAATGTTAAATATACGCATAGAACCAGCTTTAATTGATAAAGTTAAAGCTGCTCAAGCTACAGACCCGTAGCTGATGAAGATGAAGAAGAAAGTGCAAGAAGGTGCTATTCCAGAAGTAATAATCAATGAAGAAGGAATATTTTGAGTCAACTCCAGACTTTATGTTCCTAACAATTCTGATTTGAAGTATAGAATTATGATGGAGGCACACAACACACCATTTGTAATCCATCTTGGGAGTACCAAAATGTATCATGATCTTCGACATACATTTTGCTGGAGCAATATGAAGAGAGAGATCGTAGAGTTTATCTCGAGGTGTTTAACGTGTAAACGTGTCAAGGTGAAGCATCAAGTGCCAAAGGGTCCATTGCAACCACTTGAGATTCCAAAATGGAAGTGGGAACACATTACCATAGATTTCGTTACGGGTCTTCCCAAGGTTTCTCAAGGCATAGATGCGATTTGGGTTATTGTGGATAGATTAACCAAGTCTTCTCATTTCTTGCCTATACGAGAGACTTATTCACTGGAACGTCTTGCTCGTATATACGTAAATGAGATTGTGAGGTTACATGGCATGCCAGTATCCATAGTTTTGGATCGTGACCCAAGATTCACTTTGCGATTTTGGGTCAGTTTGTAGAAAGCTATGGGCATGAATTTATGATTCAGTTCAGCATATCATCCTTAAACGGACGGGCAATCGGAAAGGACTATTTAAACTCTTGAAGATCTATTGAGACTATGTGTTCTAGACTTCAAAGGGAGTTGGGATAAGTACTTACCATTGGTGGAGTTCTCCTACAACAATAGTTATCAGACAAGTATAGGCATGGCTCTATTCGAGGCATTGTATGGACGAAAGTGTCGTTCTCCAGTATGCTGGGACGAGGTGGGTGAAGAAACATTGTTGGGACCAGAGTTAATACGTATGACTACGAAAAAGATTCAAATGATCCGGCAACGTATACAAATAGCACAAGATCGACAAAAAAGTTATGCTGATCTTCATCGAAGGGACGTGGAATTTAATGTCGGAGATTATGTATTATTACGTGTTGCTCCATGGAAAGAAGTTACGAGATTCAGAAAGAGAGGAAAGCTCAACCCACGATTCATTGGTCCATTTGAAATCATCGACCGAGTAGGAACTGTGGCCTATTGACTCGCCTTACCTCCAAGCATGTCTCGTGTTCATATCGATTTTTATATATCCGTGCTACGTAAATATGTGAAAGACCCAAACCACATTATTGAGTTAGAACCAGAAGAGATATCCTCACCTTTTCGAAAATGAAAGCGAGGTATCCTCACCTTTTCGAAATACCAGGTATGTAAGTCAATTTCGAAGACGAAATTTCATAAGGAGGGGAGGTTGTAAGACCCCAACTTTTTATGAATAAAATTGGATTTCCTCTATATATTATTTTGAAATAGTAAGGGGTTGATTTGATAAATGTGGTAAGTTATGGGTAATATGCGTAAAGTTTACAAAATAAGCAAGTGGTTATAAAATATTCATTGTTGTCGGGGAATATTCGTTTGGTCGTGGAATATTCTTGTTGTCGAAGAATATTCGTACGACAGCGCAATCATTGGTGGACCCCATAACGAAAAACTGTCGGATGAAGAAAACGACAAGAATAAGTTTTCTAAAAATAACGATAAAATTTTTACCGTTAAAACTGTTGAAATACCCGGTGATAAAAGAACAGTAATACGCATTGTTACACAGTAGCACACGGTATTGCACAATATTTTTTTAATTATTGATTCTTACGTAAGAAGTTACTTACTCAATAATTTTTATAGTAATTACTGTTTAATATTTTATATTATTGATTCAATAATTGCTACATTGATAATTACTGTTTAATATTTTATATTATTGATTCAATAATTGCTACATTGATATTTTATATTATTGATGCAATAATTGTCACAGTAATCACTGCATAGTATCTCACATTATTAAATTAATAATTGTCACACATATTATTAAAATAATATTATTAGATAATATTTTTGATAATGTCTAGAAAATTCTGTCGAGGAAGGGGTTAGATTATATAATTGCGCGTCAATAAGGAGAAATCTTTATCGAAAAGCCCCCTCTTTCCTGAGAATGACCTGGTTGTCAATATTATAATTTTATAATATTAATTGTGAATAATAATTGATTGTCGATAAATTTGATAAGTAAATATTTATTCAAGTATGATATAAAGGGAATAATTTTTAGTATGAGACATTTGTTGAAAGTTGGCATTTTATCTTCCCTAATAAAATATTTGTTCAAATATATTATTATAATATTACATTATAATAGTATAATGTGATAATATAATAGTATAATTTTATATTTTAGATGATGACATTATTTTTATGGTATAAAAATAAAATGAGGTGGAAGAGAAAAAAAAATAGAATTGGAATTCTTTTAATAATTATAAATGTTTTAATATATATATATATATATATATACACGGTCCGGATCTTAAGCTCACCCAACTAAAATCTCACCCAACTCACCCCCCTTTAGCGATAGATCGGACGACGGTTTGGTCCGTTGCTATATATACAACCGTTGTCTTTGCTTTTAGCGACGGACAACATATAGACGACGGTTGTATATATAGCGACGGACAAACCGTCGCCTGATCCGTCGCTAAAGGGGGGTGAGTTTGGGTGAGCTTTTAGTTGGGTGAGCCTAAGATCTTTATCATATATATATATATATATATATATATATATATATATATTATATAAGCATGTGATTGAATTAATTATTTCAAAGGTGGTGGGCTGGTTAGTTTTTCAAAGAATGGTGTGCTGAGAAAGCCACCGAGGGTATGTAAGTCAACATTAGTGTTCTAGCATTTTCTTATAAATAGGGTGCTTAGTTAAGAAATGAAAATCACACCAGAATCAGAAAATTTTCTCTCTATAGTATAAAGCGTATTTCTTATGAGTATAAGTATATTTTGAGTGTGGATAACGGTGCAAGAATTCCTCAACATAATATCCAATATTCCAGTCAAAACTACTCTCCTTTAAAGGTAAGGGATATTATATTTTTGAGTAAATGATGTTATTTTCTTTCAATATTCATAAAGAATATTATTGTCTTTAATATTCCATATTATGAAAGTAATAATATTTCATTCCATATTTCTAAATTCAAACTTACTACGGTAAGAATTGCTTCTATAATTTCTGAAATGATCAGAAATTTTTTGAAGTTTGCGTTTCATGTAGTATCATTTCATTAGAATGTTGGTATGAATCTTATTATAAAATTTTTACCTTTTTCATGTCGGAGTTATTATTCACGTATACGGCACTATTCACAAATACGGTACTATTCACAAAAAAATTAAATTTTCTTTTCTTTATCCAAGTTGTCTGTTATAGTTCCTATCTTTGATTGGATTCATGTTTTGATCTTCATTCTTGAATTTTGCTCCACAATTGATTATTATGGAATATTTTTGAACTTGGATAAACTAAATTACGAATCTCTAATCTTTGTCCTTTATCTCACTAGATTCGTTATTTATATTATTTTTCATCATCCTCAGTCCTAAATGGTGATATAACTGAATATTTTTTGGCCTGTAGTGCAAAGATGAACGATTACTTGATGAATATCGTTGGCCTTTAGTGCAAAGATGAATGATTACTTGATGAATATCTTTGTCCTGTAGTGCAAAGATGAATGATTACCTGATGAATATCTTTGGCCCGTAGTGCAAAGATGGACATGTGTTGAGATGAACATGACCACTGGTGATACAAATGAATATCTTTGGCCCGTAGTGCAAAGATGAATATTTGATTTGAGATATATATTAATTGATGTTATAGGGATAAAATATTGATGATGGATTTTTAAATCATAGAAGATACTAAACATCATTCTCTACTTAACTCTTCTAATGAATTGTTATTTTCGCTGCAGTTGTTGATCTAAAACTTGCTGTCCATAATATTTTATCTGATTTGTTGAAGACTAACAATAATTTATTCTTCATTATCTTAGTCATAATATTATTTACTGGGTTAGTTGAGCTCACCCTTTTCTTCCATTGTTCTCTTCAGGAAATGAGAATGTCACAGGGACTAGTCGGGGAACAGAGTGATGGTCCGAGTTAAGAGCAGTAGTAGTCCTCACTATTTTTATAAAATAGTGTGATAATAATTGTAATGAGGACTTAGTTTGAGTGTTTATATTTTCTATATGTTTGTATTGACACTCATAGTTGTGGGGTCTTATTTTGCACGACCGTATGATATAAAAGATTGTATTTGGATTCTGTACCATGTATTTGACGACTCATAATTGGTTGAGTATTGGACCTATTTTGGGGGCGTCCCAATGTTAATACTTCCATTTATTCTATTCAGCCTTTGGTTCGATTTGGATGTTTATTGTCAGGATGCGAAGCATCCTTGTCCATAGAATGTATATACAAGTGTTGGTCTTTTTATGGGCATGAAAGCTATCCAAGTGACTCTAACACTACAAACCATATTTCACTATGTTTGAGACCTTAAATTCAGATAACCGTTTTAAGGTCCCTCGGATGTACATTTTATAAAATAACTGGCAGGATATGTTTACAATATGGAGTTGTCCATCGTGGGAATCAGATTTAGATCAGTTCGATTGATCATTAATCTCACGATTCCTAGGCTCACAGAAAATAGTCAAGGAAACCTGAACATCACAGATATTCACAGAAAATGCAAATTGTACTCTAGACGTCGCAAAACAAAGGATTCTTCAGTTAGATCCTTGCTTGCGCGTAGCCAAAGCTTTCTGTTTTCACTAGATATGGATCTAGGGTCACGTAGTCGCTTTAATATTTATAAAGCTAGAAAAAGAACTAGATTTAAATAAATCTTAGCCATTCTAGCTTCCTGGTTCTGGTTTGACCGATTTTGAACCGTTTGAAAGTTAAAAAGGGCTAGATTGAGATATATCTAATCCACAATATTTACATCAGTGCAGATTCATATCAAATGAATATTTAAAGCAAATATTTAATCACATTGAATAAATATTATATATATATATATATATATACTTGTATATATATATATATAAGATTTAAAGGACCACAGATTTTCAATCTAGGCCTGACGAAGAAATATAAATATAAATATATATATATATATATATATATATAAAAGCGATAAAGGGCCACGGATTTCCAATCCAGGCCCGACGAAAAAATGTAAATATATTATATATATATATATATATATATATATATATATGTATAAAAGCTGTAAAGAGCCACGAATTTTTAATCCAGGATCAACTAAAATGTATATATATATATATATATATATATATATATATATATATATATATATATACAATCTGTAAAGAGCCACAAATTTGCAATTTAGGCTTGACTGAAATGTAAATATATATATATATATATATATATATATTCAATTCAGTGGCTCTTTACAGCTTTTATAAATATATATATATATATATATATATATATATATATATATATTTATATATTTATAAAAGGCCACGAATTTGCAATCAAGGCCAAGCAAAGTCAGAAAATTCTATATATATATATATATAGTTATATATATATAAAAGCAATAAAAGGGCCACGAATTAGCAATTCAGGCCTGACTGAATTGAAATTTAGTATATATATAGTCAGTTATATATATATAATAAAGCTGAAAAAGGCCACGAATCAGCGATCTCAGCCAAATAAAATAGTACAAATATACATATATAAGCGATAAAAAGCCTCGGATTAGCAATCTAGGCTGTGCAAACAAAGAAAAACGTATATATATACTTATATATACTAAAAAGTAAGCTAGAAATGCCATAGATTTGAAATCCGGGCAAAACTAGAAGATGAAACTTTATATGCACGTTCACATATACGTAATAAAGTAGAAAATAGTTTTTGATCGTAAAAAAAACTTACAATGGACTGCTCCACGGGCTTTTTGCCGCTCGGAGGGCTTCAAATCTCCGTTTCCGCCGGTTAATTTTTAATATGTTATAGAATATACGTTGTCGACGTTGGAAAATTTAAGAACCCCGCGGGTCAATTCGTAACCCAGGTTTCCTCAAATCGATCTTCCTAAGTTCTCTCTACCCCCATTCTTTTTATTTAGGAAAAAAGTTTTGAAGGGTTTTTTAGGAAAGAGGCCAACATGTGTTTATGTCGACGATTTGAATGTTTTAATAGAGTCGCCAGTTGGTAGATTTGAAAATGGTTGTACCAACTCAACCGAGTTTGATTTGAAAAGAGGCCCAATTGCTGGACAATGTCGAAACTTGATCTTTGAAATCAAAGTTTTGAGTTCGGGGGCTTGGTTAAGTGTGGGGAAGGTGTTAGGCATCCCACAACTCCCGTGTAAACATGGTACCGCGTCTTTCCAATATTTCCCTTAAAACTATGAATGCGTGAGTGAATACTATTTGAAAATTGGGCTTATTAATTTAATTGATTGAAAGGTTTGACAGACTTCGTTGAGCCTATATACGAAGGGTTTGATTTGATTTGATTTGAAAATCTGTCTTTGATTTGATTTGCAAAAGCATTTAATTTGATTTACAAAAGCTTTTCTTTTGATTGAAAATGAAGTTTTGAAAGCTGGTTTAGCAAACCCTTACGCTGCCATAGGAATTGAAATGTATCGCTACTTTCAATTTTTTTATCTTTATAGCCTTAAGGCTGCATGTGAATGGTGATTTGTCGGGCTGCGAAGCATCCTCGACCACAGAAATAGACAAGTGTCGGTCTCCTTATGGGTATGAAAACCATCGGAGGGACGCTGACACGATAATTTACATTTCATTATGATGAGACCTTAAATCTAGATAACCGTTTTAAGGTATGTGTATGTACATTTTACAGAAAAAATTGGCAGGGTACATCTGTAAACTGGAGTTTGTCCATCATGGGAATCAGATCCCGATCGATTTGATCGTGAATCCCACGATTCCTAGGCTAAATATGAGTAGCCCATAAACCTGCACAGTTCAAATTTACACAGAAATAGATATATATACATCATCACGTCGCAATGGAACCAATGATTCATCAATAAATCATGGCTGCGAGTGGATAAAGCGTCTCGTTCCCACTAGATAGCGATCTAAGGGACACGAGTTTGCTTTTAAGGCTGAAACTATATAAAAATAACTAGATTTAAAGAAATCTCAGCCATTATAGCTTCCAGGTTCTGTCGAGACCTGTTTGGACCGTTGAAAGCTAGAATTGGCGGGATTTGGATAAATCTAGTCCGCCTGCAAATAAGTTAGTGCAGATTCATAAAAATGAATATTACAGGCAGCAATTGAATAGATGGAGTAAAGCAATATATATATAGTTATATATATACAAAATTGTAAAAAGGTTGATGGGTTTTCACTCGCAAGCCCGGACTGGAATTGAAATATATATATTTATAAAAAAAATTGTAAATAGCCACGAAATAATTCAGGCTGTGAAAAAAATGAAATATATATATATATAGAAAAATAGTAATAAGGGCGATGGGTTTTCACGCCGGTGCCCGTACTAGAATTGAAATTGACAGAAAAGTAGGCAACCAGTGACTGGGGAGAGCACCCAGTATGGCGAAGTGTGCAAAAAATAGTATAAAGGCCACAAAATAGTCCAGGCCAGACTGGAATGTAAATTGCCGAAAAGTAGTCAACCAGTGACTGGGGAGATCACCTAGTATGGCGAAGAGTGCAAAAGAAGTAAAAAGGGCAGTGGGTTTTCACGCCGGTGCCCGGACTGAATTGAAATATATATATATATATATATATATATATATATATTAATAGAAATGTAGTCAACCAAGATTGATACGAGAACCAGTGATGGTGAAAATCGCTTATATATGCGTAAATATATATATAAGCGGTAAACTACCTCGGATTTGACATCCGGGCTTGACAGAATTGAAATGTTAGTATATATACAGTTAAATATATATAAAAAAAAGGTCAAACCTGGACTGGGAAGATAACCCAGTCTGGCGAAGTTGCCAGAACGTGTGTGCTAGTGCATTGAAGCTGCTGGAGCTGACGGATCGTCAATCTGAGTTGTAGAAATGCCAGAAAATCAGTTTATGCACAAAAATGTACCAAATTTTGACAAAAACAGCCACAGAACTATGTTCCGGGTATTTTTAGAAAACGAAACTAAACGTGCACGTGGAAAACAGTGCAAAGTAGTAGTATTGACTTTCTGATCGTAAAAATACTTACAATGGACTGCAATACGGGCTTTTTTGCCAAATCGTAGGCTTTAAACGTCCAAATCTACTGGTGGGTTTTTGATATGTGGTAGTATATGGGTTTGTCTACGTGTTGGAGTAAAAATATTTGGGTTTGGAAGAGGTGTAAAAGTCAGAAAATCAGACGTGCAGAGCTTCGCTGCGTTTTGGAATTCTTGAAAATGAACGGGGGTGCACCTCTATATATAGACCAGGGAGCCGCAGCTCTACCTAGAGCAGCCGCAGGTAGAGGTGTGGCTCCCCTAAGTGGGGCCCACATGCCCAATTTGGTCATCTCGAGGTGCGTGCATGCCTGGCGACGCGATGTTAGGTTCAAAACTTTATAACTTTTGATCGGAGCGTCCGTTTGAGGCGTGCTATAGCTTTTCAGAAAGCCCTCGCTGAGAGTGTCACAATGAAATTGGTTTTAACCCTTTTTAAAACCCCAAAGGTGGGTTCATGACATGGCCCGTCGAGCCATCTGGTGCTATTTTCACCTGGGATTACCGTTGTGGTTCTTTCTGACCTTGCGGCATCAATTCGGCTTGAGTTTGACTGAATCGGATGAGAGTTGGTGAAATAACCATTTTTCCCCTCCCGGGGTTGCCCTTGGTGCCGACATGGTTTCTGGTTGACTTTTGGGAACTGTTTCCAAAACTTGGATCTCATTCGAGTCTATTTGTTCTCAGTGTTGCCTCTGTGGCTGACGTGGTCATTCTAGGTTTTCTTCTAGAAGTTTTGTGGTTGTCCCGATATCAGTGATCGGGTTTTAGCTGATGTCCTGATATTGAGATCGGGGATAATCTGACGGTCCGATTGACGATCAAAATTGGATGAACGGTCCGATTAACGATCGGAGCTGGATAGACGGTCCGATTGACTATCGGAGCTGGATTGATGGTCCGATTGACTATTGGAGCTAGATTGACAGTTCGATTGACTATTAGAGCTGGATTGACAGTTCGATTGACTATCGAAGTTGGCTGGAGTACCGATATTGGTGATCGAATTTGACTAGAGTTAACCGACATTGGGGATTGAATTTAGGTTTATCGACATTGGGGATCAAATTTAGGCTGAAGGACCGGCATTTAGATTACATGTCGGGACCGGGGTTGACTTTATTAATGATTTTACCCTCCTACAGTGTTAGTATTGGGGCAAGGAAAATTTTGAGTGTCTACAGATGCCCCTCTTTATCATATTTATGTAATGCAATGGAATTAACAGGATAAAGATTGCTAGACACTTAAAATATGACAAGATATTAATGATCCAAATCGTAATGCAATAAATGTTAACATGTTTTCGCAAATCGCATATCGCATTGCAAATCGCATCGCATCGCATATCGCATCGCATCGTAAATCGATTACCTTTACCGGTGCATGTGTTGGGGCTGATCTCAACGGTTGACTTTCATCAGTGCTGTCGATGTCTTTGCTGGTGTTGACTCCAATGGTCTGATTTCCATTGGCGTTACTGATGCTTATTTGATGAAGATAAACTGAAATGTTTCCCAGATTTCTACTGGGGATGACGTCGTCTGTGATGGCCCTTGCTGTTATCTTGGTTTTATGGCCAATGGTTTCCCCAATCTGTCGATACTATCAGGGGGCAGATTTTCTCTTGGCTGATGCCATTGTACATTTCTGAAGGCTCCCCTGATGGGGATATATCTCTTTTGCTGAGTTACCTTAGTGGGTGCTCCCAATGCCTATCCTAATGATAACTTACATCGATAGTTTGTAACAGTGCCTACCATGATGGTAGGGACAATGGTTGATCCTTGGACTGTCCCGATGCCTACTCGATACGGTAGAAGACTTTTTCATCGAGTTTGTGTTAAATGTGTATGCATTTTTGACTCTATTGGGTATGTATGCCTAATGTTTTGATGGAGATGTGCGCTGATGTAGCACTTATTGCACATGTGCAGACCAGACATGATATGATGATCTTAATTTATCCTAGGTTGATGCATATGCTTAATTGAATTGATGTAGAACCATACCTCACCCTTTCTGAGGTGATTAGGAGTTTCTTTTCAGGCATGGATCGGAGTTGGTCTGACGACCCGATTGGATATCGGGGTTTATATAATTTGATTTACTGATATTGGGTACCGAATTTGGGTTAAAGGACCGATGTTGGGGATCGAATTTGGCTTAAAGGACCGATATTGGGGATCAAATTTGGGTTAAATGACCGATATTGGAAATCGAATTTGATATATTGTCTTCGTCCCTGGATCATTCCTCGATGCTTTGCTGGGGTTGTGACAACGGCTGATCATTGAGTATGAAAAGGGGCCAGCTCTTTACTTGCGACCATGCTGGTTTAGCTCTGGCTTGGCTGATGACCCGGGTGATGCTGACGTTCTGGAGGATGTAGCCCATTCTTTCATTGCCTAGATTTGAACTTCAGTGTAGAGGCCTCGACTTGTGAGGACTTGGCGCAGTTTGACATATTTGGTGATGCAGATTTCCTTCGCTAGATCTTTTTGTCATCGGGCATCTGTTCTTTTCGAGTTAAGGACTCTGTTAAGGATTTTTCCCTTTTGTAGGGGGACAACTGATGTCGCCTTGATTTCTTTTAGGAACTCTCTCTTCTTTTGATGAGGAACTTGGTCCCGTCGTAGATCTTTTCCATTTCTTGGAATGGAGAAATGCCCCAGCCCTTTCGCAGGTTGTTACTGGGGTTCATAGAAAAAAATCGCTTTGTTGACCATGTCCACGGTGAGCAATATCCTACACATTCAGACAAACAACAATATGTGTCGACAGCTTGATGGCTCGGGCCGTCGAGATTAGTATGATCTTGTGAATGAGGCATTTGAAGTTAAAGTTTATGAAATTGAATGTTTGTATTCACCGAGCTCTTATCTTATCGCTAAAGATTTTGAAAGGGAGTATGAAAATAAATTTTTCCTAAGGAAATCCAAATTTTCGCTTGACAAGTTATGAAATCGTAAGAAAACTTTTAAGCGTCCATGGTCATTTTTCATGGGTAGGATCAGATTCAAAAGACTTATCTCCCTTCATCAGAGACACCTCATCTTCGCTCTAGACACTGCTCTTCACAAGATTAAGATCATATGACATGTGCACTATATGTGACGCAACCCTTAGCAGGGGTTTCTCTTCTATGACTTCTAGATGATCTCATTTTCTTGTAAAATTTGTCTGCTTTCCTTGCTTAACTGTGTCTCATTTTCTTAGGCTATTCAGGATTACCCATTTAACGAGTTTTGGACCAATGACTCCTAAACTAGACGGTTTTAAGGCACTAGGTGTTAAAACACCCCTTCGGGTTTACTGGCTCGAGTAACAAAGGTCACACTTCGAGACAAATCAGGAGATCTATTCTTTCTTATCCTCGCCTGAGTTTGTACAAGATTCATTTTCTTAGGCTCTAAATTACCCAAGTAGCGAGTGTTGGGCCGGTGACTCCCAAACCAGACGGCTTTAGGGCACCAAGTGTAGAGACACCCCTCGGGCTTAATTGCTCGGGTAACCTAGGCCACGCTTCGGATCTGCTCTGGTTTTAATTTCTTGTAATGCTCCTTTTCTTAGGCAGTGAGTTACCCATGTAACTAGCGTTGGGCCGGTGGCTCCCAAACCAGATGGCTTTAGGGCACCAGGTGTAGAGACACCCCTCGGGCCTAATTACTCGAGTAACCCAGACCACAATTCGAGACATTAGACTGGCTACAAATCGTCATCCTTGTCGTCATGGTTTCATACCCCACAACTAAGAGTCAGGTCAATCGTAAAGTGCAGACATGCATATGAGGTCAAGTTTGCTCTAAAAAGCGCTTTGAACTAGGATGTCATGTCTAATCATAAGGTTGAATAGTCTTAATTCACTAATCATTCCCGTGATTCTCGCTTCACGGACGCTTATTGGAATTAATCCAATTCATAACAAGTTAAGCAAAAATCTCTTTTCTCTTTTTCTGAGACCCTAATGCAGGACTGATGTGTATTATCGCTAATGCATGGAATTTGAAAGCACATAAAGAGATGAAAGAGTCATACCTTATCAGCGGATCATAGTATTCTAAGAAAATTATGATTGGCAAAGGTCGATTGGTCATACCGGATCGCCAATGATGGAAGCTTGGATGATGATGGACCATGTTGATGGTGCCGACTGGTGCATTTTCATTAGATGGTTGATAAATGCCCCAGTGTTAAATTATCGCGATTTCTAAAATTTCCCCAGTCTTGCTTATCATCTGGGGTGATTGCTTTGTTGTATGTTTGACAAATGGGTTGATAAGATGCTGAGATCGCAAGAGCTTTTGTACAGCATGACCCCTATGGTGAACAGGTATTGGATTTTGGCTTTAATACTTGGATGCCCCAGTCATTGTTTTTTATTTGTAGGAGCAATTGGCTTTGATGGCCTTTCTTTTAGTTTGCTGAAGGTTTCAGATTGAGGCTTCAGCTCTTCGACGGTCCTTGCGGATGTTTATGCTTGATATATCACTGCGTTGCTATTCCAACTTTGACGATTGATGTCAAGATGCCTTCGGACTCCAATGAATTGGACTCAAAGGCTTATGATGGTTGGTGGTGATGGCTTTGGTCACGACTTTGGTTGGTGACCTACCGAGTGTCCCTGCCGGAACAGATCTGGCTATGGCAGATTTGATAGCTCGGATGACCTTCGAGAGAGATCAGACCAGGGCGTTGATGTTGACGGCCCATTCTAGTAGAGATATGACTTCTGTTGATAGAGGCGAGATTCGAGCCACTCGGGAGGCTGCATTTACTGAGAGGGACGAGGCCATAGTATGCAGATGGCAGTGGATGTTTTGGCTCGTATGGAGATCAAGGGTTAGGAGCTTGCAGCTACTTCTCTATCTTCAAAGAGTTGCCATGTTAGCACTGCTATCCCGCTTATCCACGGGTTCAAAGTCCAGCTTTAATTTACCACAGTAGGGCCTGTTGACCAGGTGGTTTGATAGAATTTGGCTTTTACTTGTCTTCGGTGTCTTGGAACTGGTCTTTCCTTTTTTTATTTTTCTTGAAGGTCAAACCGCGCCGTAGATGGCTGCCGTACTCCCGGGTTGAGGGAGATCAGGTCATTCGTAGTTCCTGCTAGTTTGGTTGGAGAGGCTTGAAAGGAGTTTATCTTGGATTTTGAGTCTGGTTTGATATGTTTTTGAATTTTTGTGTTGGGATTCTAGGGTTTTTGAATTTTTTGTTTGGTTTGACCGCACCAAGATGGTTTCCTACGTACTCCCGGGTTGAGGGAGATCAGGTCTTTCGTAATTCATGTTTTTGGCTTGAAAGGCTCGATTTTTAATTTTTTTTCTTTTTTCTTTTTTGATTTTTTGTGATTTTTTTTATTTTATTTTTTTTGGTCTTTTAATTTTGTATGCATGGAAAATAAAAGGCATAATGCTAGGAAAAGGATAACGTCCCAACATCCTCTGGAACTCGCAACTTTCCTCTAGATCTACGTCCTCCTGGCTAGCTGAGGCCTGATAGTCCAGTCATCCGTGATTATGTCGCCTTCGAGGCTTGTGATAGAGGTTCTCTCTTGGCTCTGAATATCTTCAATCCCTGCCATATATTGATCCGCCTCCTGAATCAGCATATCCCTTAAGGAGGCTTAAACTAGACTCGTCGCAGAAAGGTATGAACTCCAGATTCCTCGAGCTTCCTTGAGAACTTCGCCACCTTTTTCTTCATCTGCTTCTTCACCTTTCTCATAACCTTAAGAGGATTTGAGTATGAAATCCTCCTCGCACTGATGTGGTATCTCTTGCAAGGAACTTTCTTTTGTGCTTTTTCCATACGGGGAAGGATCAATAGCTCCTCCTCATCTTCCAGAAGGATAAGGTCGGACATGTAGTTGTTGGCTTTGGGCAACAAGATATTTGATGATGGTGGATGAACTTCATTGGGAGATTCTTTTGTCTCCTCGGGCACTCCCAGTATTAGGATCAGTCCACCTTGTATTCTACCAGGATTGGTGCTCATAGCCATCACATCCTTTGAACTACCAGCTTCGAGTGGACATCTTGAGCTCTTTATCTCCCTCTCGCCTTTTCTGGTCATGGGGAATTCTTTCTTTAGTTCTCCATTTTCAATGAGATCCTGGATTTTGTGCTTTAGAGACCAGCATTCCTCAGTTGCATGTCCTGGTGCTCTGGAATGATAAGCACATCTCTTATTGAGATAATATTGCCTTCCTTTGGGATCCATAGGTGGGGCGAGCTCAGTGATCTTTTTCTGCGCAATCAATAGTGCTAATATATTTTCCAATGAGTCTTCCAAAGGTGTGAATACCCTTCTCCGCCCACTCTCCCCGACACTCGGTGCCGTACGATTTCGAGGGTTTGCCCGTGCTTGGAATGTTTCTTGATATTTCCTATTTGGGAGTTCGCATTCCTCCGGACTATTTTTCTTTTAGTGAGATTATGACGCACCCAGAATAGGTCCAGTCAACCCAACCCATTCTGAGTCGCCAAATACATGGTACAGAATTCAAATACAAACTTGTATATCACACGGTCGTGCAAAATACGACCACACAACTGTGAGTGTCAATACAAATATATACAAAATATTAACATTCAAACTAAGTCCTCATACAATTATTCTCACACTATTTATTAAAAATAGTGAGGACTACTACTGCTCTAACTCGAACCATCACTCTGTTCCCCGACTAGTTCCTGCAACATTCTCATTTCCTGAAGAGGACAATAGATGAAAAGGGTGAGCTCAACTAGCCCAGTAAAGAATATTATGACTAAGATAATGGAAAATAAAGTATCGTTAGTCTTCAACAATTCAGATAAAATATTATTGACAACAAATTTTAGATCAATATTCGCAGCGGAAATAACCATTCATTAGAAGAGTTAAGTAGAGAATGAAATCTACTATCTTCTATGATTTAAAAGTTTATCATCAATATTTTATCCCTGTAACATCAATCAATATACATCTCGAATCAAATATTCATCTTTGCACTACGGCCAAAGATATTCATTTGTATCATCAGGGGTCATGTTCATCTCAACACCTGTCATCTTTGCACTATGGCCAAAGATATTCATCAGGTAATCATTCATCTTTGCTCTACAGGCCAAAGATATTCAGTTACATCACCTTTTCGGACTGAGAATAATAACGAATCTAGTGAGATAAAGGACAAAGATTAAGGATTCGCATATTAGTTTATCCAAGTTCAAAAATACTCCATAATAATATTTTGTGGAGCAAAATTCAAGAATAGAGCTCAAAGCTTGGATACAATCAAAGATAGGAACCTTAACAAGCAATTTGGACAAACAGAAGAAAAATTAATTTTTTCGTGAATAGTGCTGTATACGTGAATAGTGCCGTATACGTGAATAGTAATCCCGACGGAAAAAGTAAGAATTTCATAATAAAATCCATGACAATATTTTGGTATAATGATATTGAAAAGAATAACATCATTGATGAAAGAAAATAACATCCTTTACCTCAAAAGAATAGTACTTTTGACTGGAATATCGGATATAAGGCTGAAGAAAACTTGCACTGAATAGTAACACTCAAAGTATCTAAATACTCAACAAAATACGCTCGATATTATAGAGAGAGAAAACTTCTGATTCTGGTGTGAATTTCAATTCTAACCTAAGCACCCTATTTATAGGAAAAGCTTAGGATGCCAAAGTAGACTTTTTAAATAAAATAATATTTTAAAAAAAAAAAAATCCATCCGCCTCGTTAAAGCCATCAGCATTTTCCATACCAACCAAAAGTGGGGCCCACCATTTTATAAAAAAATATTTATTTTCCTGAAACTTCAATAATTCATAATAAATATCCTTTTTATCAGAAAAATACAAATTCTATATCTTTCTATAGGAAATTTAATTCTCTACAACTTTGTAGAAGGAAGTTTTTCCAAATTCCAAACATAAATTATCCGAAATCCATAAACGGATGATTTTCCATACCAAAATACTGATAAAAACACATCAGCACTAATTCTTTCTTTTATATCCACAAAATAAATATTTTCTTATCATATAAATCAATAATGAATTATTCATAAACAATATTACAGAACTACAATATTGACAACCAGGTCGTTCCTAGGAAAGATGGGGCCTTCCGATGAGGACTTCTCCTTACTGGCGTGTAATTAAATAACCCCTCCTAGACAGAACTTCCTTAGACATTGTCAATATTGCTATCTAATAATATTATTCAAATAATATGAATTATTGAGTTGATAATGTGAAATACTATGCAGTGACAATTATTGAATCAATAATACAAAATATCAACGGTAGCAATTATTGAATCAATCATATAAAATAGCAACGTAGCAATTATTGATATAAAATATGAACGTAGCAATTATTGAATCAATAAAATATCATGCAACTATTGAATCAATAATATAAAATATTGAACAGTAATTACTGTAACAATAATTGAGTAGTGACTTCTTACGTAAGAATCAATAATTTAAAATATTGTGCAATACCGTGTGCTACTGTGCAACACCGCGTATTATTGTATTTTAACCACCGGATATTTCAACAGTACTAACGGTAACAACTACGCCGTTATTTTATAAAAAGGTTATTTCTGTCGCTTTCTATATCCGACAGTTATTCCATTGTGGGGCCCACAAATAGCTGCGCTGTCGTACGAATATTCCCCGATAACAAGAATATTCCACGACCAAATGAATATTCTCCGACAACAAGAATATTTTATAACCACTTGCTCATTTTAAAATATTTGCACATTTCACCCATAATTTTTCACATTTATCAAATCAACACCTCACTATTTCGAAATAATATATAAAGAAAATTAAATCTTTATTCATAAAAGTTGGGGTCTTACAACCTCCTCTCCTTATGAAATTTCATCCTCGAAATTGACGTACGTACCTAGTATGTTGAAAAGATGAGGATACCTCGCTTTCATTTCCGATTCCAACTCCCAGGTCATTTCCTCAGTAGCATGGTTTCTCCACAAAACTTTAACTTGAGGTATAATTTTCGAGCGTAGGACATGCTCCTTTCTATCCAAGATCTTGATAGGTACCTCCTCGTATGTTAAATCTTCGGCTATCTCGTCTGGTTCTAACTCAATAATGTGATTTGGATCTTTCACATATTTACGCTGCATGGATATGTGAAAAACATTATGAACATGAGATATGCTTGGAGGTAAAGCGAGTCTATAGGCCACATTTCTTACTCGGTCAAGTATCTCAAATGGACCAATGAATCGTGGATTGAGCTTTCCTCTCTTCTCGAATCTCGTAACTCCCTTCCACGGAGCAACACGTAATAACACATGGTCCCCAACATTAAATTCCACGTTCTTTCGATGAAGATCCTGCATAACTCTTTTGTCGATCTTGTGCTATTTGTATCCGTTGCCGGATCATTTGGATCTTTTCCGTAGTCATATGTACTAACTCCGGTCCTAACAATGTTGTTTCACCCACCTCGTTCCAACATACTGGAGAGCGGCACTTTCTCCCATACAATGCCTCGAATGGAGCCACACCTATACTTGCTTGATAACTGTTGTTGTAGGAGAATTCCACCAATGGTAAGTACTTATCCCAACTCCCTTTGAAGTCTAGAACACAGAGTCTCAATAGATCTTCAAGAGTTTGAATAGTTCTTTCTGATTGTCCGTCTGTTTGAGGATGATAAGCCGAACTGAATCGTAAATCCGTGCCCATAGCTTTCTGCAAACTGATCCAAAATCGTGAAGTAAATCTGGGATCACGATCCGAAACTATGGATACTGGCATGCCATGCAATCTCACAATCTCATTCACGTACATATGAGCAAGACGTTCAAGGGAATAAGTCTCTCGTATCGGCAAGAAATGAGCAGACTTGGTTAATCTATCAACAATAACCCAAATAGCATCTATGCCTTGAGAAACCTTGGGAAGACCCGTAACGAAATCCATCGTAATGTGTTCCCACTTCCATTTCAGAATTTCCAGTGGTTGTAATGGACCCTTCGGCACTTGATGCTCCGCCTTTACACGTTGACAAGTTAAACATCTCGAAATAAACTCCGCGATCTCTCTTTTCATATTGCTCCACCAAAATGTATGTCGAAGATCACGATACATTTTGGTACTCCCAGGATGGATTGCAAATGGTGTGCTATGTGCCTCCATCATGATTCTATGCTTCAAGTCGGAATCATTAGGAACACAAAGTCTGGAGTTGACTCGAAGTATTCCCTCTTCATCGATTCTTGCTTCTGTAATGGCACCTTCTTGCACCTTTTTCTTCATCTTCATCAGCTCCGGATCCGTAGCTTTAGCATCTTTAACTTTATCAATCAAATCTGGTTCTACGCATATACTTGACATCATCGCACTCATTCCCACATATGATCTTCTACTCAACGCGTCAGCTACCACGTTCGCTTTTCCAGGATGGTATTGGATGGTATGATCGTAATCTTTCAACAACTCAAGCCAACGTCGTTGCCACATGTTGAGCTCCTTTTGAGTGAAGAAATATTTAAGGCTCTTATGATCCGTATAAATCTCCACTTTCTCCCCGTATAGGTAATGTCTCCAGATCTTCAACGCGAAAATGACAGCTGCCAACTCTAGATCATGAGTAGGATAATTCCTTTCATATTCTTTGAGTTGTCGCGAGGTATAGGCTATGACTTTCCCATGTTATATGAGAACACATCCTAACCCTTTGTCCGAAGCATCGCTGTAGATAACAAATCCATCCGAACCAGATGGTATTGTTAGAACAGGTGCCGAGATAAGTCTTCTCTTGAGCTCTTGGAAGCTGTTCTCGCATTCCTCGCTCCAAATGAATTTTGTATCTTTCCGAGTCAACTGAGTTAATGGAGTAGCGATTCAAGAAAATTCCTCTACGAACCTCCGATAATAACCAGCTAAGCCCAGAAAGCTTCGTACTTCGGTCACTGACTTAGGTTGCTCCCAGCTTTGTATTGCTTCAATCTTCGTCGGGTCAACAGATACTCCACGTTTCGATACCACGTGCCCAAGGAATGCTATTTCCTCAAGCCAGAACTCCTATTTCTTCAGCTTGGCATATAGCTTGTTCTCACGAAGCTTTTGAAGTACCAGCTTCAAGTGGTGCTCATGATCTTCACGGCTTTTAGAATAGATAAGGATGTCATCAATAAAGATAACAACAAACTGATCCAAATATTCCTTAAATACACGGTTCATCATATCCATGAAAGCAGCAGGAGCATTAGTCAATCCAAAAGATATAACTAAGAACTCATAATGCCCGTACCGAGTTCTAAAAGCAGTCTTCGAAATATCCTCAATTTTAATCTTCAGCTGATGATATCCAGAAAGAAGATCGATCTTTGAAAATAATTGTGCTTCTTGCAACTGGTCGAACAGGTCATCAATACGAGGTAACGGATACCTATTCTTGATGGTGACATGGTTCAACTCCCGATAGTCAATACAAAGTCGCATACTCCCGTCTTTCTTCTTTACGAATAAAATAGGAGCACCCCAAGGAGACGTACTAGGACGAATAAAATCGATGTCTAACAACTCCTGTATTTGGACCTTTAACTCCTGGAGTTCAATAGGAGCCATTCGATATGGGGTTTTAGAAATGGGTTTTATACCGGGTTCAAGGTCAATAAAGAATTCAACTTCACGTTCTGGGGGTAGACCGGGAAGTTCTTCGGGAAATACATCAGGAAATTCATTGACAACGAAAATATTATTCAAATCTGACGTATTCTGGTTTAGATCAGTGACATGAGCTAAGAAAGCTTGACATCCGTTTTTTAATAAATAAATAGCCTTGTGATTTGAAATGATATTGACTGATTTTAGTGGTTTGGTAGTTTGGATTCGCACAACAGGTTGATTAGGAATATGAAAACTAACAACCTTACGAACATAATCAATTTTGGCATGGTAAGTGGTTAACCAGTCAATTCCTAAAATCACGTCAAATGCAAGTATTTTCAAAGATATAAGATCAACAGGTAAGGTAAGGGTACCAATCTGAATCAAATAAGATTTGTAAACTGTAGATGTAACAAAGGTTTCTCCTAACGGAGTTTTAACAGATAAGTCAAAGCCTAATTTATCAGAAGTCAAGTTCAAACGTTGAGCACAAGTAGGTGAAATAAAGGAATGGGTAGCACCGGTATCTAACAAGGTGTAAACTTCGCAAGAGTTTATGATTAGCTTACCCGTAATCACCTCGTGTGGATTCCTCGTATTTTGGGCTGTCACGACAAACGCTCGTCCAGGAATCACCGACTTTAACTTGTCTGAAACCGCCTTTAGAATCACCACCCCCGTTGGATTTGGTTTCGCAACAGGATAATCTCAAGCTATATGTCCTTCTTTTCCACAGTTATAGCATGCTTTGAATTGTTGTGGGCAGTTTGGGCTGATGTGTCCTTCTTTCCCGTATTTATAGCATACGACCAGTGGTCGTTCTCCTCCCCTAGAAGCAGTTGATGCTGGTGTTGATGTTGACGTCTTCACGTTCTCATTTATACCTTCTCTTCTTGAAATCTCCCCCCGATTCGCTTTTTTTACTATCATAGCCACGATTACCACCGGAGTGGTTATCGCTTCTGTCATACTTTCCTCCCCGCTGGTTGTCATTGCTCCGATGACTGCTGCCACCGGTACGACCTTGGTTGTTATCCCTTGGTTGAACATAATCACTATCTCGTTCTAACAACTGGGCCATGTTCACTACATCCGAATATAGAGAAAATTTGTGAGAAATGAGGTATTGACGTATTTCGGGTTTCAAACCTCTCAGAAACATCCGCGTCATACGTTCCTCATTCTCCACCAAATAAGGTGCACACCTGGACAACTCCGCGAACTTAGCCTCGTACTGGGACACCGTTATGTTGTTTTGTTCTAGTCTGATAAACTCTACCTCCTTCATATGACGAATACTTTCAGGAAAGTACTTGTCATTGAACAGTTTTTGAAACGCTTCCCAAGACATCTTGAGTGCGGCAGGCTGGGTACGCTTCACTGATTCCCACCAGTAATCTGCCTCTCCACGGAACATAAATGTGGCGAATGGAACCTTTTGTTCCTCCGTGCATCCCAAGACATCAAATATCTTGGTAATTTGTTTAATCCACGTCTCCGCCTTAATTGGATCCGGCTTCCCCAAAAACTCGGGTGGTCCCAATTCTTTGAACTGCTTGGCAGTGACAAGCCGCGAGTTGTTATTATCTCCACTTGTATGTTGCATACGAGTCTCCCTCGTCTGGTTTTGCATGAACTGCAAAAAACTTCTAAATATCTCATCGTTTATCGTCTGACCAGCGTTGTTTTCAGGATGGACATTGCCTTCTTGTTGCACGTTCTCCTGGTTGGTGATTAAAGGTGTCTCCACGGTCTCATTCACTTCGTTGTTAACATTCTCAGCTGCCATTCTCAAATACTGTCATACAACAAGGGTTAATTAAATAAATTAACATATCACATATTAACCCTATTCTCCGACTGACCAATTAAATACCACATAAGCTTAGGTAGGACATACTAGTGAAGGATTTACTCGTCTCTCCCTCCTAGTTCTATTTCCCGATCTCTGCCAGAGACCATATCCCTAAGCTCTGATATCAACTGTGACGCCCCCAGAATAGGTCCAGTCAACCCAACCCATTCTGAGTCGCCAAATACATGGAATAGAATTCAAATACAAACTTGTATATCACACGGTCGTGCAAAATACGACCACACAACTGTGAGTGTCAATACAAATATGTACAAAATATTAACATTCAAACTAAGTCTTCATTACAATTATTCTCACACTATTTATTAAAAATAGTGAGGACTACTACTGCTCTAACTCGAACCATCACTCTGTTCCCCGACTAGTTCCTGCAACATTCTCATTTCCTGAAGAGGACAATAGATGAAAAGGGTGAGCTCAACTAGCCCAGTAAAGAATATTATGACTAAGATAATGGAAAATAAATTATCGTTAGTCTTCAACAATTCAGATAAAATATTATTGACAATAAGTTTTAGATCAATATTCGCAGCGGAAATAACCATTCATTAGAAGAGTTACGTAGAGAATGAAATCTACTATCTTCTATGATTTAAAAGTTCATCATCAATATTTTATCCCTGTAACATCAATCAATATACATCTCGAATCAAATATTCATCTTTGCACTACGGCCAAAGATATTCATTTGTATCATCAAGGGTCATGTTCATCTCAACACCTGTCATCTTTGCACTACGACCAAAGATATTCATCAGGTAATCATTCATCTTTGCTCTACAGGCCAAAGATATTCAGTTACATCACCTTTTAGGACTGAGAATAATAACGAATCTAGTGAGATAAAGGACAAAGATTAAGGATTCGCATATTAGTTTATCCAAGTTCAAAAATACTCCATAATAATATTTTGTGGAGCAAAATTCAAGAATAGAGCTCAAAGCTTGGATACAATCAAAGATAGGAACCTTAACAAGCAATTTGGACAAACAGAAGAAAAATTAATTTTTTCGTGAATAGTGCTGTATACGTGAATAGTGTCATATACATGAATAGTAACCCCGACGGAAAAAGTAAGAATTTTATAATAAAATCCATGACAATATTTTGGTATAATGATATTAAAAAGAATAACATCATTTATGAAAGAAAATAACATCCCTTACCTCAAAAGAATAGTACTTCTGACTTGGAATATCGGATATAAGGCTGAAGAAAACTTGCACTGAATAATAACACTCAAAGTATCTAAATACTCACAAAAATACGCTCGATATTATAGAGAGAGAAAACTTCTGATTCTGGTGTGATTTTCAATTCTAACCTAAGCACCCTATTTATAGGAAAAGCTTAAGATGCCAAAGTAGACTTTTTTAATAAAATAATATTTTTTAAAAAAAAAAATTCAGCCGCCTCGTGAAAGCCATCAGCATTTTCCACACCAACCAAAAGTGGGGCCCACCATTTTATAAAAAAACATTTATTTTCCGAAACTTCAATAATTCATAATAAATAGCCCTTTTATCAGAAAAATACAAATTCTATGTCTTTGTAAAGGAAATTTAATTCTCTACAACTTTGTAGAAGGAAGTTTTTTCAAATTTCAAACATAAATTATCCGAAATCCATAAACGGATGATATTCCATACCAAAATATTGATAAAAACACATCAGCACTAATTCCTTCTTTTATATCCACAAAATAAATATTTTCTTATCATATAAATTAATAATTAATTATTCACAAATAATATTACAGAACTACAATATTGACAACTAGGTCGTTCCCAGGAAAGAGGGGGCCTTCCGATAAGGACTTCTCCTTACTGGCGTGCAATTAAATAACCCCTCCTAGACAGAACTTCCTTAGACATTGTCAATATTGCTATCTAATAATATTATTCAAATAATATGAATTATTGAGTTGATAATGTGAAATACTGAGCAGTGACAATTATTGAATCAATAATACAAAATATCAACGGTAGCAATTATTGAATCAATCATATAAAATAGCAACGTAGCAATTATTGATATAAAATATCAACGTAGCAATTATTGAATCAATAAAATATCATGCAATTATTGAATCAATAATATAAAATATTGAACAGTAATTACTGTAACAATAATTGAGTAGTGACTTCTTACGTAAGAATCAATAATTCAAAATACTGTGCAATACCGTGTGCTACTGTGCAACACTGCGTATTGCTATATTTTAACCACCGGGTATTTCAACAGTACTAACGGTAACAACTACGCCGTTATTTTATAAAAAGTTTATTTCTGTCACTTTCTATATCCGACAGTTATTCTGTTGTGGGGCCCACAAATAGCTGCGCCGTCGTACGAATATTCCCCGACAACAAGAATATTCCACGACCAAACGAATATTCTCCGACAACAAGAATATTTTATAACCACTTGCTCATTTTAAAATATTTGCACATTTCACCCATAATTTTTTCACATTTATCAAATCAACACCTTACTATTTCAAATAATATATAAAGAAAAATAAATCTTTATTCATAAAAGTTGGGGTCTTACAGAGATCTTTTGATAATTTTATCATTCCACCTTTCTCGTTCATTGAACATGCTTTGACCTTCTTCATTTAGCCGGCGAATCTTGGAGGGATATATGCTTTCATTCTGAATAACCTCCTCTTTCTCTTGGCTTTCTGATAGTTGAGTGAAAAGCTGCCTTGTACCCTGATGTTGGCGCACTACCAGATTAGCCAGTAGAGTTACTTGATGTTGGATCGCATCCAATTTTTGCATCACTGCCATACCCTCCTCTGAACATTCCAACTCTAGGACAATTGTTCTGTTCCTTTGGGGGTATTCCTCCATCCTTCGGATGTATTTACGATTTGGATGCATTTCATCGCTTCCCGACCCAATCATGTTTACTACCTCTGTATCATGCTGCATCAGAAGGTTGGGGTTGTCATTTGGATGGTCAGGTTGTCAGACCACAAGATCGCCGTTTTCGATCAGGTTTTGGATTTTATGCTTTAAGGACCAACAGTCTTCTGTATCGTGTCCCGGAGATCCTGAATGGTAAGTACATCTCTGACTAGAATTGTATCTTTTGCTTTTTGGATCCAGAGGTGGAGCCAGTTCAACAATTTTCTTGTGATCCATTAACATCACCAACATGTTTTCAAGGGAATCGCTAAGTGGATTGAACACCCAATTTTTCGTTCTTTTAAATTTTCTCTTTCTGTCCTAGTAATTGTTGAATGCAGTTTGTTGTGACGTCAGATTTCCCTACCTCTTCCAAATGGGGGAATTATGGTTGGGTCTCTTGGACTGCCCATGTATAATGAGGGATACATCTTCATCGCCTTTCCTGGGTATCCTCATGGGATCACTCGCATAGTTGCCAGACTGTATATCCTCGACGACTACTTTTTAAGGCTGTGAGATCTTTAATCTTGCCTGCTTTCAAGGCCCATCTCTGTCATTTCGCCATATTTGATCATCTCTGAGAATGGATTTCCTATTCCGGCCAGGATCCTCTTATAGTAAGGTGCCTCTTAGATGTCTATGAAAGTCATCACCATTTCAGCTTTGGTCATAGGCGGGCTGACATGTGCTGCCAGACGTCTCCATCTTTGGGCATACTTACGGAAAGACTTGGTACTCTGCTTTTTGACTTTGGACACTTGATACCGATCCGGAACCATCTGAGACTGAAAGTTGTATTGAGTTAGGAAGGCATGAGCTAACTCTTCCCAACTGTGAATTTTGGCATTGTCAAGTCGGGCATACCACGTCCTAGCCTCTCCAGTGAGACTCTTTTGGAAAAGCTGCATTCGGAGGCTTTCATCTTCAGCATAAGACCCTAACTCGCCAATGTATACTTTCAAGTGCGTATAAGGATCGCCTGCCCCATTGTACTTTTCAAACTCTGGGACTTAGAATTTGTCAGGATATATAGCCCCTGGGAATATGCAGAGATCTGAATAAGTGACACTTCCAAGGTTTCCAGTCCCTTTGATTGTTCAGATGGTTTCTTCCATTTGTTGGACTTTCCTTCGGATATCGTCAGTTTCCCAATCTTCTTTGAGATTTGTGATTTCAGGGGTTTTGTTGGTTCTTTTACTGTATCACGGTTCAGGGATCTGCATTTCCCCCTTTTTATCAACACTTTGATTACCACCCTGTGAGGAGGTATCTATTTGATTTAGTGTTGGCTGGCCCTGAGTGTTTTTACTTTGTTCTCTTAGAAGGATAGCCAACTCTGCTATTTAATTCTTAAGTCCCTCAAACTCTTTTCGAGATACAGAACCCGACTCGCATTGGCTACTTTGCAGCCATGTCGATGGATAGGCTTTGTGCCTTCTCAGATTATGATCTAGTAGTGAGACCACTTTTTACCTATAGCAAAACGTAGGCAGTGTTAATTTCCTGAGGTAGGCAAGGATTGGATGCATGATGGGTTTTTTAGAGTTTATCTTGCAAAATAGAGGTTAGTCGTTTTGATTGCAGGATGACATGATATTTATCTGACAGGGAAAGTAAATATTTCATTATTAATATTTACATTGTGCTCCTCAGTAATTGGAGACTTGACATAGAATTTAAAGAGGAAGGCATGAAGAAGCTTCCCTTCGGATTTGGTTAATCAGAGGCTGACCTATCTTAAGTTACTCTCGCGGCTTTTGTTTCGACATGAAGGCTCCCAGATCATCGCAATCTACTAGAAGGGAAGTTAATCCAATCGTTCAACTGGAGCGAATCTGAGTAGTGTATTTTCATGAGGCACCCTCAGAGACTTAATCGTCCCAGAGTCATTACTTAACACCAATCGGGTTATCCTCCTTGTGAGAGGGACACACAACATACATTCTCATACATTGTGCCTTACCGTTTATGCATGCAATGACAGCTCGTGCGAAGCACTAATAAGGGTGTGAAGCACTAAAGCAGGAAAGTATTCATTCACATTCATTCAATGTAAAGACACAACATTTACTCATCCATTGATTGTGTAGACGCATGATTTCACGCATTCAATAATTTTGAAAGGGAAATATTTGAAAAGATTATAAAGCGACCTAAGCCCTCTACTGTCCCCAGCAGAGTCGCCACCTGTAGACGTTAGAAAATTTAAGAACCCCGCGGGTCGATTCGTAATCCGAGTTTCCTCAAATCGATCTTCCTAAGTTCTCTCTACCCCACTCTTTTTATTTAGGAAAAAGGTTTTGAAGGGTTTTTTAGGAAAGAGACCAACATTGTGTTTATGTCGACGATTTGACTGTTTTAACAGAGTTGCCAGTTGATAGATTTGAAAATGGTTGTACCAACTCAACCGAGTTTGATTTGAAAAGAGGCCCAATTGCTGGACACTGTCGAAACTTGATCTTTGAAATCGAAGTTTTGAGTTCGGGGGCTTGGTTAAGTGTGGAGAAGGTGTTAGGCACCCCACGACTCCTGTGTAAATATGGTACTGCATCTTTTTAATATTTCCCTTAAAACTGTGAATGCGTGAGTGAATGCTATTTGATAATTGGGCCTATTGATTTGATTGATTGAAAGCTTTAACAGACTTCGTTGAGCCTATATACGAAGGGTTTGATTTGATTTGAAAATCAGTCTTTGATTTGATTTGCAAAAGCATTTAATTTGATTTACAAAAGCTTTTCTTTTGATTGAAAATGAAATTGTGAAAGCTGGTTTATCAAACCCTTACGCTGCCATAGGAATTGAAGTGTATCGCTACTTTCAATTTTTTTATTTTTATAGCCTTAAGGCTGCATGTGAATGGTGATTTGCCGGGCTGTGAAGCATTCTCGACCACAAAAATAGACAAGTGTCGGTATCCTCATAGGTATGAAAACCATCGGAGGGACGCTGACACGATAATTGACATTTCATTATGATGAGACCTTAAATCTGGATAACCGTTTTAAGGTCTGTGTTTGTACATTTTACAGAAAAAACTGGCAGGGTACATTGTAAACTGGAGTTTGTCCATCATGGGAATCAGATCCTGATCGATTTGATCATGAATTCCACGATTTCTAGGCTCACATATGAGTAGCCCATAAACCTGCACAGTTCAAATTTGCACAGAAATGGATATATATACATCATCACGTCGCAATGGAAGCAAGATTCATCAATAAATCCTAGCTGCGAGTGGATAAAGCGTCTCGTTCCCACTAGATAGCGATCTATGGGACACGAGTTTGCTTTTACGGCTGAAACTATATAAAAATAACTAGATTTAAAGAAATCTCAGCCGTTATAGCTTCCAGGTTCTGTCGGGACCTGTTTGGACCGTTGAAAGCTAGAATTGGCGGGATTTGAATAAATCTAGTCTGTCTGCAGTATGTTAGTGCAGATTCAGAAAAATAAAAATTACAGGCAGCAGTTGAATAGATGGAGTAAAGCAATATATATATATATAGTTATATATATACAAAACTGTAAAAAGGGCGATGGGTTTTCACTTGCAAGCCCGGACTGAAATTGAAATATATATATTTATAAAAAAAAAATTGTAAATAGCCACGAAATAATCCAGTCTGTGACAGAAATGAAATATATATATATATATATATATATAGAAAAACAGTAATAAGGGCGATGGGTTTTCACGCCGATGCCCGTACTGGAATTGAAATTGACAGAAAAGTAGGCGGTCCAGTGACTGGGGAGAGCACCCAGTATGGCGAAATGTGCAAAAAATAGTATAAAGGCCACGAAATAGTCCAGGCTAGACTGAAATGTAAATTGCAGAAAAGTAGTCAACCAGTGATTGGGGAGATCAACCAGTATGGCGAAGAGTGCAAAAGCAGTAAAAAGGGAGTTGGATTTTCACGCCGGTGCCTGGACTGAATTGAAATATATATATATATATATTGACAGAAATGTAGTCAACCAAGACTGATACGAGGACCAGTGATGGTGAAAATCGCTTATATATGCGTAAATATATATATAAGCGGTAAACTACCTCGGATTTGACATCCGGGCTTGGCAGAATTAAAATGTTAGTATATATACAGTTAAATATATACAAAAAAGGGCCAAACCCGGACTGGAAAGATAACCCAATCTGGCGAAGTTTCCAGAACGTGTGTGCTAGTGCATTAAAGCTGCTGGAGCTGACGGATCATCAATCCGAGTTCTAGAAATGCCAGAAAATCAATTTATACACAAAAAAATGTACTAGATTTTGACAAAAACGGCCACGGAACTAAGTTCCGGGCATTTTTAGAAAACGAAACTTAACATGCAAGTGGAAAACAGTGCAAAGTAGTAGTATTGACTTTCTGATCGTAAAAATACTTACAATGGACTGCAATACGGGCTTTTTGCCAAATCATAGGCTTTAAACATCCAAATCTACCGGTGGTTTTTTTGATATGTGGTAGTATATGGGTTTGTCTACGTGTTGGAGTAAAAATATTTGGGTTTGGAAGAGGTGTAAAAGTTGGAAAATCAGACGGGCAGAGCTTCGCTGCGTTTTGAAATTCTTGAAAATGAACGGGGGTGCACCTCTATCTATAGGCCAGGGAGCCGCAGCTCTACCTAGGGCAGCCGCATGTAGAGGTGCGTCTCCCCTAAGTGGGGCCCACATGCTCGGTTTGGTCATCTCGAGGTGCGTGCATGCTGGGCGACGCGATGTTAGGTTCAAAACTACATAACTTTTGATCGGAGCGTCTGTTTGAGGCGTGCTATAGCTTTCGAAAATCCCTCACTGAGAGTGTCACAATGACATTGATTTAACCCTTCTTAAGTCCCCAAAGGTGGGTTCATGACCGGGTCTTTATTTTCCCGTAGTTTGTTCGTTGAGCCGTTTGGTGCTGTTTTCACCCGGGATCACCGTTGTGGTTCTTTCTGACCTTGGCGGCATCAATTCGGCTTTAGTTTGACTGAATCGGATGAGATTTGGTGAAATGACCATTTTGCCACTCCCGGGGTTGCCCTTGGTGTTGGCATGGCCTCTAGTTGACTTCCGGGAGCTGTTTCCAAGACTTGGATTCCATTCGAGTCTGTTTGTTCTCAGTGTTGCCTCTGTGGCTGACGGGGTCATTCCAAGGTTTTCTTTTGGAAGTGTTGTGGTTGTCCCGATATCGATGACCGGGTTTTAGCTGATGTCCCGATTTGAGATCGGGGATAATCTGACGGTCCGATTGACGATCGGATTAGATGAACGGTTCGATTGACGATCGGAGCTGCATAGACGGTCTGATTAACTATCAGAGCCGGATTGATGGTCTGATTGACTATCGAAGCTGGATAGACAGTTCGATTGACTATCAGAGCTGGATTGACGGTCCGATTGACTATCGGAGATGGATTGACGGTCTGATTGACTATCGGAGCTAGATTGACCGGTCCGATTGACTATCGGAGCTGGATTGTCGGTCCGATTGACTATCGGAGTTGGCTGGAGTACCGATATTGGTGATCGAATTTGACTGGAGTTGACCGACATTGGGGATCAGATTTAGGTTTACCGACATTGGGGATCGGATTTAGGCTGATGGACCAGCATTTAGATTGGATGTCTGGTGTCGGGACCGGGGTTGGCTTGATTGATTGAACCGGGGTTGGCTTGATTGGATGTCCAGTGTTAGTATTGGGGCAAGGAAAATTTCGAGTGTCTACATACGTATGCAAATGTATTGGAAGAATAAAATTAAAGTTTGGAGTACTAGAAATAGGGCTAAAGGTCGAAATAGGCGGAGTTTTTCTATGTTTTTCTAATTTTTTTCTTTTTTCTTTTGGCTGATGAGGGGTTTTATTTAGAGACCCGATGGTAGCAGTCTACCCGCGGCAGCCGCGTGTTTACCTGCGACTGTTTGTGGTGAGCCCCGCTGTCTCGAAGTACTGTACTTCGACCAACGCGCAGTCTATTTGAACCTTCATAACTTTTGATCCGGGAGTCCGATTAAGGCGTGCTATACCTTTCTGAAAAGCCCTTTCCGAGAGCTACACAATGATATTGGATTTGACCTCTTCTGAATCTTTGAAAATGGGTCAATGACCAGATCTTCGAATCTTCGCAGTCCATCCGTTGAGCTATCTTGTGCTGTTTTCACTTGGGATTGATGTCATGGTTCTTTCTGACCCTCATTGCATTGATTTGGCTTGATTTTGACTTGATTTGATGTCAAGTTAGTAAAATGACCATTTTGCCCTTCCATGGGTTATCTTCAGGATTGACACGATTTTCGACTGTTTCTCGAGGCTGTCTCCGAGGTTTTGATCCCAGCCGACTCTGTTCTTCAAGTTATCTCTAAAGTTAGCTTGATGATTTTTCGGGGTTGTCTCCGGGGTTCTGGTTTGATGTTGTAATCCTCCGGGGTTGTTCTCCAGAGTGAGAAAAGACGCTTTTGCCCTTCTATATGGTTAGTAACGGGAAAACAAAATTTCGAGTGTCTACACCCTCTTTAGTAATCCAACGATTGGGAACTATTTTAGTTTTTAAACTATATAAGAATTTAGATCTCATTATCATGATCATCATGATAATTTTAAAAGCATTTATTAAAACTATGAGTTTATCACATATTATAAAACAGCACCATATAGATAATTAAATGCCTTTAATTATATAACCCTTTTATTAATAAATGAATAAGATTGTTACAAAGTATATGCTTTTATCATTAAACATGATTAACTTGTGTGCATACTACTTTCATATATATATATATATATATATATAAGGTGAGCATACCAAGACAAATGGGGTTGAGTGTATTTCTGAAATGTAATCAATGAGGGATTCGAAATACTCAATAGAATGTAATCGACTTGTCTATGACATGACAAGTTTTTATTGGAGATGCTTCATATTAGTTATGATGGAGACTTAGTATGTGAGCTATCGCCTTAGTATCTATAAATTAGGGTTGGGCAAAAAATCAAATTGCTTTTGAAATCGCACTAAAAACCACACAAATCGCACCAACGGTTTCGGCATATGCTGCGGTTTTAGGTGTGTTGAAAAAATCGAATTTACAATTTGATTTTGGTTATTGGCCAAAACCGCATGTATAAAACCGAAACCGCACCATACGCCAACAAGATAAAAGAAACCAAGTTTTTCAGAGTGATTTATAAATTTTAATGGGAATATGATTGAGCTTACCATCATCATCATTATAATAACAATAATAATTTACAAGAACAAGTTCACCAATAAACTTTATTTACTATTATTCATATATATAGATACATACCAGCTCATGTACATATATATTTTCTATTTTTCTAATATTATTATCCTAAACTTAAAAGGTTAAACTTATGTATTATTTATTTTTATTTATATAAATAGTGTTATATATCATAACAAATTTTATCGATATTAAATAAATATGAACAGATATGTGAAATATGATAATAAGCATGAGACTCATTAAATAATTAAATTATTTTATCATTTTATGTTCAACATTAATTAGTGCCCTACATTATATAAAATCGAATTTACGATTTGGGTTTGATTCTATTTAGCTTTTGTTTAGACAAAATATTATAAGTAAAGTTGTGTTTGTTATCAAAGTTGTATTTAATATTGTGTGATGCTAAATTGTTAATTTAAAATTTTGTTGTTTCAATTGATTTTGGAATCGAAATCGCAAAATGAAAATCGCACCGCATGGTTCAATACCGCACCACACTAATCACAAGCGATTTCATGTGCGGTTTTGAATTTGTCAAATCGCACCAAAGCGATTTCGTGTACAGTTTGGGCTTCAAATCGCACCATGCTCACCCCTACTATAAATTATGCAAAATTTTGAGAATATTTTTTTATTTTATAATAAATTTTAATATATCAAATATCTATTTAAATAATAACAAAATAATATTAAAATTATTATAATAATTTAAGAATATTTTATCATTTTCAACATCAAACACAGAAAAAAAAATGTGACGAAGGACCGAAGGAATATCCGTATCATTATTTCATTATTATTACAGTGTTACACAATAAACAGCCAGCCTAAGCTGCCATTAAATGAATTGCACGGAAAGACGCTTAAAATTGGGTCAGATGGAAGGACAGAGAATTGGGAAAGTTGGGTCTGGTGTGTTCAAACTTCATAATTCTAAATTTAATTATCCATTTCTCTCTGTCTGCCTGATTTTCTTAGCAACCAGATGGGTTCCCTTTTCTAACTCTCTGTTCATTTTAATATATTTTATTTTTTATATTAAAAAAACCAAAGAAATCGGCAGCATTTGAGAGATTTTCTGAAAGTGTATAATCTGATCCATCTCAAGTTCTTGAAAGCCCCTTCAAAGAGGTATTTTTCCGCTTTGTTCTTGTAGACCCATTTTGCATTTTGATGTTATAGTACTATATATATATATATATACTAGCTGTGGCCCGTGCTTCCAGCATTACATCGACGGTGGGATTTATGTCAAAGTTTGGACCGCCCAGATGATTTATTGAGTGAGCGGGAAATTAAAAATATTTTGTATTTTGTTAGATAGATATATTTCATTCACATGTATATATATATATACACACACGTACAACTAAATATTAAATTTGTAAATTTGATAGAGAAGTAGAAGGGTTTGAGTTGTTAGTCTTTGTTTATTTGTGATCTTGTTTTTATAAATTTTGCCACTGCAAATATAAAGAAATCAGCAGTTATTTTAACTCCATTTTGTTCTTTAGCACTTGTGCATTTTATTTTATTTTTATAATTTTTATATAGTAATTAGTGGTTCCCCACCAACCCGTTTGGGCATTTATGTTACGTATACATTTATCTTATTATGACTTCTGCAAAGGAGAGCAGATCCTCCGGCCTCATTTTCTCATTCTCTTTGTGTCTTCCCCACTTAAATATTGACATCTGTCTTCTTTTTTAATTTTAAAGTTTCTTGGTGTTAAGTAAGAGGACATGTGTCAACATTTAAGTGGGGGGTCATAGGAAGACAGGGAAAATGGGGAGGATCTGCTCTCTCTGCAAAGGGAACTGCTGGTATTTTAAGGTGTTTGTATAATTAATCTCATGTTTTGAATTCTGCTGCCTGTTTTTGGGTGGTGTTGCTTTTTTTGGTTTAGTTTCTTCTCTATCTCCTGTCCCAAATGAAAGGGAAAATAAGAAAGAAGAAAAGGCTTTGATTATCTAAAATTTACAAGGAATATTAATTTTATTCATTTTTAGCTCAACCAATCTTGCAGTGGGATTACTTTGCTAAGAGAAAGGGGAACATTTGAAACTTATTTTTGCCTATTACTACGGAATTTATATTTGGAATTTGTGTATTCTGTTTCAATGGTTATTTTTAAAACTGATGTTTAGGCTAATGCTTAACAATGTGCATCACAAATATTTATTCTCTTTTGAAATCTCATCGGATACACATGATATCTTAAATAACTGTACCTCACGACTACGGTACACGGGCTCTTCACCGTGCCCTAAAGTACCCTAAAGTGTTGATTATGATCAGGAATCGACCAATGACTTAGCGATGAAGGCAAGTAATTTAGTCCATTAGGGTAGCAGTCTGTGAGTTCTATTGCCATTTAAAAAGGAAAAAAAAGAAGTAATTCATGCTCCAGATATTGGGAGCTGGTTATCACTCCATCATTATTCAGAATTATAAGTTCTTTGCCAATAGTTAGCCTATTTGGTGTTTTAATAAATTTAAAATTAAATAAATTGCATATAGTCCCATGTATAGATAAGTTTAGGCTTTAGCTTTCTATGGAAGTTTTGGTATACGTGATGACTTGATATGCTTTACGTGCCTAAACTCGAGTAAGGATCATGATTTTATATTGTGTACTTCCAAATTACAATTATAATTATTTTTATGATCAGCTTTGGTACAAATCATGTAACGTTGCAATTATTTTCAGAATGAATTCGTCAAGAAGTGTTGGGAAGAGTAAAATTGACAATCCTGTACAAGCTTCACAACAAGTGTTGAATTCTGAAACCACAGAATCTGAAGAGGATGCGGAATTTTGGCCCTTATCTGGGAGGCCTTATGCCAGTGTACTTCTTGCAAAATCACATCTCCATCCTTCGTATTCACTGGTAATTACTTTCTTTATGTGGTAGGTGGAGTTCTATAGAGGAAGAGAGCTGGTCATGTATAGTAGTTCCTAATGCACCAGACTCCAGAGAAAAGAATACTTGATTGTGAAATTACTGCAACTATTTCAGTAGATCATTTTATAGGGCATATGAGAGTCTGTTATTGTTAATTCACATCTATGATTGGAAATGACCAAAACATTCCCTTTTGAAATGTTTCGACAGCTAACAAACTGCAACGAAAATTTGGCATAAAATGCTGTGTTGGACATAGCTTGATCTGATCTATTGAATTTCTATGTTATTATACCAGAAAATGCCAGCCAAACTGCACCGTTTGCTTCCTTCTGCTACTGTCACTGCAGTTCTCACCTATCGAGGGAAAACTTGGGAGATGCCTTACTATGGTGATAGTTGCAGCAAAAAGCTTGATCCAAAGTGGAAAACATTTGTGATTGATAATGATTTGAATATTGGAGATGCATGTATTTTCGAACTCACTGAGTGCAGCCCTACCAACCTCAAGTTCAAGGTTCAAATTCTCAGAGGGGACTTTCCGGATGAATTGCTGGCCAAGGTAAAGGGTGAAAATCCCGATACTCCTATTTTCATTGAGTAGGACCATTTATCTGTTTAGACTATGTAACAAGTTACTTTAGTTCATTTAGTGATGGTAGCATTTGAAACTTCAAAATATATTGTCTGATCGTCCATCTGTATTAGACATTTATCAAGTTTTATGCAGCTTATAGAACATAATTACTCTGTTTGGTTGATTTCATATTTGCTCAACTGTCACGTTTTTAATCTCGGATTTCATTTTTAATGCGTATGTATGTGTTGTTCTTAGCTTTGTTCTGACATGTTAGCTCAATCGATCCCAATTTTAATCTGTTACATGTCACAAACACAAACAATCGCTCAAATCTAACAAATGTTGCTTGGAGTTGCAGCAAAATAGACTTAAGTCAGGGTAGTTCAAATTTAATGTCCTTTTTCTTTTATTTGTTTTTAGTTCAAAACCATGCATGTTTTTTTTGCAAACAAATATGACCTTTAATGGAATTTAATGTTGTGGAACCGAATTGCAGGCCATTCTTTTCTTTAATGGAAAGCCAATAGTTTAGTACCATGAATCACATAGTATTGCATAAGGGACATCACATTAAGGGGTCACTTTTTATTGTTGAGATGGTGAGTAAAAACTAGTAAATACAAAAACTAATATATATATATATAGCCTTACAGCACAACTTCAAATATATATTCCTATCATATAGCGTGTGTAATGAATGGTAGGATTCTCATTTTTTTTAATTTTTTTGTCTCAAATAGTTCTCAAATGAATGGGAATTGAATATTTTAATGATAATTTATGGTATAGCCAACCACATGATATTTACTCAACTAATGTTATGATGACCAAGGATTGATTTATATATATATATATATATATATATATATATATATATATATGGGAACTAATCCACAGCAACCGGTTGCTGGGGCAACCAAGTAGGAACACAGCCGCTAATGGTAGTAGCGGCTTGTAGAATTCAATTATGTTGGTCAAAGCAGTCAAAGCACTCAAGTGCACTCAAGTAGCACTCAACATTTAATGTTACTCCTAAACCGCTACTCTTAGTAGCGGCTGAAGGACCAAATTTGTCCCAAAATCTATGTCACTTTCATTTATTGGACTTATAATAAATTATATTATTATAATAATAATAATATTAATTGTTTGATGTATTAATAATAATAAATAATATTAATAATAATTAATTGTTAGATTTAATAAATTTGATAATATTAATAATATCTAATAAGAGTATTAATACTATTATTATAATAATGATATTAATTATTTGATTTAATAAATAAAATTATAAATAATATTAATTAAATTGAATGTAATAATAATAGGATTGTTATTCTTTTTATTATTACTATTATTATTATTATAATTACTATTATTATTATTATTATTAATACTATTTTTTTATCCCCCAACTGCTACACATAGTAATAATAATAATAATTTAATTTAATTTATTTATTATTATTATAATAATAGTATTAATAATAATAATAATAATAATATATTGTTATTTTCTTTTATTTTCTTTCTAATAACTTCAAGTTATATATTAGTTTTAATTCTAATGATATACCTTTTAAACTTGTTTTTAATTTATATACTTCTACGTTCCTTCCACAAAAAAGAGTCAAATTTTATTTAAAATTAAATTATTATTATTATTATTATTATTATTATTATTATTATTATTATTAAGTTATATATATTCTAATGTTTAATTCTAATGATATATATAACTTGAAGTCATTAGAAGTATAGAAATATAGAAATTCTAAAGAACGTTTAATTCTAATGATATATATAACTTGAAGTCATTTTTATTGTTGTGGTTATTGTGCTTATTATTATTATTATTATTATTATTATTATTATTATTATTATTATTATTATTATTATTATTATATTGTCATTGTTATTATTGTTATTGTTAATATTAATATTGTTGTTATTATACAACTTTGTAATAATAGTAATAAAAATAATATGTTTATTGGGATCTATTATTATTATTATTAGTATTACGCGGTATTTTTATGGTGATTATTATTATTATGATTGACATTGTTATTATTGTGATTATTGTTAGTATTGTTGTTGTTGTTTTTGTTGTTGTTGTTGTTATTATTATTATTATTATTATTATTATTATTATTATTATTATTATTATTATTATTGTTGTTGTTGTTGTTGTTGTTGTTGTTATTATTGTCATTATTATTATTGTTATTGTTAATATTACTAATAATAATAATAATAATAATTTAATTATAAAATTATTGCTTAAGTAGAAGGAAAAAAAGAGATTCAGCAAACTATTTGCCCTCGTCATCATGCTTTATTAGACAGAAAAAATGAGATTCAACAATTTGGGACAAAGGACTTTCAATTTGGGACAAACAATTTGGGACAAAAAAAGGAAAATCAGCCGCTTAAAGTAGTACAATTTGGGACAAAAAAAAGGAGAATCAGCCGCTTAAAGTAGTAGCGGCTTCGAGATACAAAAGCAATTTTGTCAGCCTGCAATCACGCTGGGAGGAGTTGGGAAGAGAAATGCCACTGAAGCAATAATATTATAAAATAAATTATTATTATTATTATTATTATTATTATTATTATTAATACTATTATTATAATAATAATAATAATTAAATTAAATTATTAGTATGTGTAGCGGTTGAGGATTAAAAAAAATAGTATTAATAATAATAATAGTAATTATAATAATAATAATAATAATAGTAATAATATAAAGAATAACAATCTATTATTATTATTACATTAAATTTAATTCTATTATTACTATTATTATAATAATAATAATAATTATAATTAAATTATTACTATTATTACTATGTGTAGCTGTTGGGGATAAAAAAATAGTATTAATAATAATAATAGTAATTATAAAAATGATAATAGTAATAGTAATAATAGGTTGTTATTCTTTTTATTAGTACTATTATTATTATTATTATTATTAATACTATTAATTAAATTTTATTATAATTACTATTATTATTATTATTAATACTATTAATTTAATTTTATTATAATTACTATTATTACTATTAAATTATATTATTACTATTATTATGATTACGAATTGGGTATTTAGCCATTAGGAGTAGCATTTTATTTAACAAAAGCAAAGTAAAAAAAAAAAAGAAGAAGAGTCAGCCGCTCCAAGTTTTACCGGCTTAGCGCGGAACACGAGAAACATGAACACGTGGAAAAAAATAAGAACCAGCCGCTCCAAGAAGCAGCGGTTGTGTACTCAGTAGGCTGTGCACGTGTTTCAATTATGAACAATACTCCATCCGTTCCTTAAAGAGTGCAGTTTTAGCAAAAAAACGCACAAACCAATAAGTGGGATAAAATGACAACGTTAGCCTTTCTCTTTCTTTAGTGCATTAACTTCCCCATTTAGTGTATTAATTAAAACAAGGGCATATTTGTAAAAAGAAGGCTTTCGGTTCCTAAAACTGTATTTTTTAAGGAACAATTTATTTTGGCTAAAACTGCACTCTTTAATGTACGGAGAGAGTAATATTCAACAATTTGTTGTATTAATAATAATAAATAATATTATAAATAATATTAATAATAATTAATTGTTAGATTTAATAAATTTGATAATATTAATAATAACTAATAATAGTATTAATACTATTATTAGTTATTATAATATTAATTATTTGATTTAATAAATAAAATTATAAATAATATTAATTAAATTTAATGTAATAATAATAATAGATTGTTATTCTTTTTATTATTACTATTATTATTATTATTATTACTATTAATTAAATTTTATTATAATTACTATTATTGTTATTAAATTTTTTTATTACTATTATTATGATTAAATTTTATTATTACCATTATTATTATTATTATTACGAATTGGGTATTTGAAATTAGGAGTAGCATTTTACTTGATGTTCAAGACAAAAGCAATGTAGGTAACCAAAAAAAAAAAGAGCCAGCCGCTACTACCTGTTCCAGCTTTGGTCAAATCATTTTGGTCAAAGCAAATTGCGTGGCAGGAAACATTTTCCAAACCGCTATTCTTAGTAGCGGCTAAAGGACCAAATTTGTCCCAAATTGTATGTCACTTTCATTTATTAAACTTATAATAAATTATATTATTATAATAATAATATTAATTGTTTGATGTATTAATAATTATAAATAATATTAATAATAATTAATTGTTAGATTTAATAATATTGATAATATTAATAATAACTAATAATAGTATTAATATTATTATTATAATAATATTATTAATTATTTGATTTAATAAATAAAATTATATATAATATTAATTAAATT